>MU228426.1:2593493-2614783 GCA_018584345.1 Thuja plicata | reverse complement strand
TCTAATATTATTTAAAATTGAGCTCGCACGGGTAGTAGAGTTGGTTTGAGGTTGTGGGTAGATGACTCATGGTCTCAGGTTCCACTCTCGCCCGAATTTGATCGATGAACCTGGCTTGTGGGCGCTCGCCCTTGGTACCCAAGATATGGGATGTTGGGTCGCGGGGATACCTTGGGGTAAAAAAATATATATATTATTTAAAATTATGTTTTATATATATATATATATATATATATATATATATATATATATATATATAGATATCTTATAAAAAATATAATTATGATACTAAAACACTTGAAATACTTGATATTATATATAATCATATTATATTTTTCTTATATTATTTAAGATTTTATTTAAGATTATGTTTATATTCTATAAGAAATATAATTATGATATTATATAAGAAATATTATTTAAGATTTTACTTAAGATTATGTTTATATTTTATAAGAAATATAATTATGATATTAAAATACTTGACCAAAGAACATCATAAACAAAACTCTACATGGTGTTCTGTGGTCTTTTCTTTATTTAAAAAATCTACATATACTCTCAGACATCTGAACTATCTTACATTTTCAAAAAGCAGCTCTATTTCCGTGTGAATATGTATACAAGTGTGCCCATGATTAGTAAGCCCTTTGGCAAAGACGTCAGCTCTTTTAAAATGATATCAATGTTAGAAGAAGCAACATTAGAGTTGATTGAAGGCCTGAGAATTGGCATTATAGTACCAAATAATATTGAGATGCTTCGTGAAATATGGCAAAGGATTCCAGAAGCTATATTATAATGAATTGTAGGTAATCTATCTACTTCAACCATTGGTAGATTTAAAGTTGTTTGTAAAAAATGGAAACAACTCCTTCCACCACCATATGATCAAAGCTTCTAATCAATTTCGTCAACTGTCCCTACTCCCTCCTTTTCTGCAATAGATTAATTTGTGTCAGCATATACAAAAGACCCACTTCACTTTGCATTTGCAATCCTGTTACCAAAACACATATAATGCTCCCTCCTCTTCAACAAATTTACAGATATGTTTTTGTTGGATTGGCTTTCGATATCCCCACAAGGTTGTGCACGTTGGTGATAGTAAAAAAAAACAAGATAACAGAATGACGATGGAGATCTATGACTCAGGGAATAATGGATGAATTACATTAGAAATAACTAATTTACCCTTGTTAATCATATTGTATTTTCTTCTATTATTTAAAATTTATTATTATTATTATTATTATTATACTTGATATAATATTTTTTTTTTTATATTATTTAAGGTTATGTTTAATACATATATATTCTATAAGAAAATATAGTTATGATATTAAAGTACTTGATAGAAAATGTAATCAGATTGTATTTTCTTATATTATTTAAGATCATGTTTAATACATATATATTCTATAACAAATATAATTATGATATTAAAATACTTGATATAAAATATAATCAGATTGTATTTTCTTATATTATTTAAAATTATGTTTAATACATATATATTCTATAACAAATATAATTATGATATTAAAATATTTTATATAAAATATAATCAAATTATATTTTCTTTTATTATATAAAATTATGTTTAATTCATCTATATCTTATAAGAAATATAATTATGATATTAAAATATTTGATATAAAATATAATCAAATTATATTTTTATTATTATATAATATTATGTTTAAGACATGTATTTTATAATAAATATAATTATGATATTAAAATACTTGATATAAAATATAATCAGATTATGATATATATATATATATATATATATAATTATGATATTAAACTACATATATAATCAGATTATATTTTCTTATATTATTTAAAATTATGTTTAATACATATATATCATATAAGAAATATATATATGATATTAAAAATTTGATATAAAATATAATTATATTATAATTTCTTATCATATTTAAGATTATGTTTAATGCATATATATCTTATAAGAAATATAATTATGATATTAAAATATTTGATAGAAAATATAACAAGATTGTTTTTCCTTATATTATTTTAGATTATGTTTAATACATATATATCTTATCAAAATACTTGATATAAAATATAACTAGATTATAGTTTCTCATATTATTTAAGATTATGTTTAATACATATATATTTTATAAGAAATATATTTATACTAGCATTTACACCAGAAGAGGGTGCAAGAGTTACACCGATAGAAAAGCACATTTAAGTTAGTATAATAAAACATTATTTTATTTATTAAAGAGTCTTACGAAATTAAAGTGTGGGGATTGAAATTGAAGCTTGAAAGGATACACCAAATAAAGATCTTGCAAGGTTTTTCTCAAATTTGCAAGTAGCCAAATTGCAGAAGCTAAATATTTTTTATTGATAAATATATAAACCTTCTAGCAAGGATTTGAAAATGAAGCATGTTAAACACACCCAATCAAATTAAAGTCTTTGAATGACCCCACATACATAACCTACAGATCAACTTCTTTTGTTCAATTTCTGTCACATGCAACCTTCGCAAGTATCAGAACACAGCAAGCAACACAAGGATGCATAATACCAAGATTTTTTAGGTGTTTCTTGTTGTCAAGGAAAAAATGTCAGATGCCGGAAAATATGTTGGCAAGGTAAGCGAGGGGCAACGAAAGGAGTGGTGAGAAGGAAATTAAAAAAATTAAAACAAAATTGATCTGGCACATACATATTCAAAAACAACTACTTGCTGAAACTGTGACAAGTGACGGAACCCTATGAAACAAAACCATTCTATTCACAATAAACGAAGGAAATGAAATATGAATCTGCTACTCAACTGTTACAACACCGTCCAAAATAGAAGGTTGTCGTTAGCCTGCACGCAGATCTGATATTTTGACTCACTCTTCTATTAAATAAACCTTTAAGAAATAAAAATATCCATTTTAAGGGCAGTAATGGTGGGATTCGGCCCATGTGGCGTGAAACTTTTCTAAAAGATCTTCATAAAGAAAATTTTGTTGGGAAGAAAGAATGCAAATGCTAAAGCAATTCAGTGAAAGCGCTACGAATGATGTATTTCCCCACCGAATAATGAGCCACCAAATTCACATTAGCCACTTCTTTCTTCTCAACAAAATGTGAATAAATACACAACAAAGTGGTTGATGTAGCCGCAAAACCCTCAAGAACAATTACTCAGAAAATATACAACAAAAAATTACAGAATTTGAATTCTTCATTAACTTCTCCAACTTACTCCGCCTTTACAATGAAAGAAAACGCCCACTTATTACAATTCTGAAAATTACCATATTTGGCATATTTTTAAGAAAAATAGATTTTCCCATTTTTGGTAACTTTCAAAACTCATCCTACGAATCTCAAATTTTCTCAAGAAAATCCCCAAAATAAGGAAAGATGAATTGCCAACTAACCCACGAAATCAAAAACACGATTTCGGATTTATTACAAAAAACAAAACTCTAAAAATTGGAATGAAATAGAAAAAGCCACTTTTGGAGGCCAAGAAGAAATTTCAGGCTCCCAAAAAAATGTCATGGAGGCCACCAATAGAGCTCGCTGAGTTGGAAATTCCATTAACTCCTCCTCACGCATTTGCCTATAAAATTTGAGCCAAAACCCACATCCGAGTCAAAAGTTATGACCCTCTTAAGCTCCTGCATCATTCTCCCATGCTTGAAAAGAATGAAGCTCCTGCAAGTTCTGGTTCAAAAATTGCGTCCATTTAGGCTCATCTAGCTTCTTCAAATCCCATTATGTAATCTAGGTGCTATCTGCTGGTGTCAATCCTTCCCACTGCACAAGATATCTATTGTAGTCACCTTGGCGAGTTTGAACAGTTTTCTTGTCTAGAATTTGTGCAACCGTTTCCTTTTTCTTTATGGGGACAGTGTGTGTCCAGTCCACATCATCATTAGTTTCAATAGAGGCATCTGCTTGTAAAATTTCAGCCAAAACCCACATCTGAGTCAAAAGTTATGACCCTCTGAAGCTCATGCATCAGTGGTTGCCTGAGTGTGAGACATAGCTCTCAAATTACAAACCCCCAAAGTTTGAACCGCCTCGGTTACCATTTTATTTTAAAGATTTAAATATCTAACAGTCCATTTGACGATATCAGAAGCTGTGAAAGGTGCTAACTGACTCGCTACTGAGTCCTCATGAAAAAAAAATGCATTCCTTCAATGATGAAAAAAATCACATTAAATCTTGCAGCTAAAATTTCTTACGTCAAATTATAGCTAGAATGAAAAAATCATATCTATGGTGCTACAATGAGAAAAATCAAATTGAAATCTTTCGACAAATTAAAATCTTCTGAATTATGATTTGATATCAAATTAGATTCGAGATTGGATGGGATCGGGTTTTTCCCTCTTCATACCTATGAGAGATTTTATCTGATTGCATTTCTTGCAGATAAGACTTGATTTGATCATATCAATGATTTTTTTGCTGACTAAAACCATTTCTCAAGCAACTAAAAACTACCAAACAAATTACCACATAGATTCGTAGGGTCAGACAAGTTTTCCTCAAAAGCTTCAGTAATATAGCATATCGGCTAAATATAAAAATATTTAATATAAAATATAATCAGATTGTTTTTTCTTATATTGTTTAATGTTTTGTTTAAGATTATGTTTAATATATTTATATCTTATAAGAAAATATATTTATTATATTAAAATACTTGATATAAAATATAATCAAATTGTTTTTTCTTATATTATTTAAGATTATGTTTAATATATATATTCTATAAGGAATATAATTATGATATTAAAATACTTGATATAAAATATAATCAGATTACATTTTCTTATATTATTTAAGATTATGTTTAATACATATATATCTTAAAAAATATAATTATGATATTAAAATACTTGATATAAAATATAATAAGATTGTATTTTATTATATTATTTAAAATTATGTTTAATACATATATATCTTATAAGAAATATAATTGACAATACAATACATTAACTGATTTAATGTCTTGCATTCACTTTTGCGGCTTGGTGATCATCAACTTATCATCTTCAAACATTTAATCAGTTATAGTTCATCACATGAAACAGTGAGAAAGACTCTAACAGAGAATATTGCAAAAATCAAACAAAAGGTGGATGAAAGGAAAAAGGAAGTTCACTTTCAAGTAGGGGATCTTTTTATGGTCCATCTAAACAAAGTAAGGCTATAGAAGGGAGTACCAAATAAGTTGCAAATGAGGAGATTGGGGCCATGCACTATTCTAGCCAAATATGGCAACAATGCCTATAAGGTAGAGCTCCCTGAGGATATTGGTTTATCTCTGGTCTTCAATGTGGAAGATCTGGTCCTCTACTAGGCACCTACTCTAGATCTAGACCAGAGTCTTACTGAAGTTATACAAGAGGTGGAAGATCTGAATCTGAACCCTACACCACCTAAGAGAGCAAAGAAGATACTTGATTCAAGGGCCTGCAAGAAGACCAGACAAAATACATACTATGAGCATATGATCAAATGGCATGGACAAGATGATGCAGAGGCTACTTGGATCAAGGAGGCAGAGATCAAGAAGTTGGGCATTGATTCCAACTTGCTCAATCCAAGGATGGATTGAAATCTTTTCATTTGGGGAGGATGGTGCAGGAGCACCTAGGCTAATCCTTAATTCTTATTTTTTGTTGGCTTGTACTGACCTTAGCCAAGTCGGTAGTGTTTGGATTTGACCTTAGAAGGTCTTGCAAGTGTGTACCTAGGTGGATTTGACTAGATCAATCCAACCTAGATATGTATGCTTTATTAGTGGTTAGAGGTAGATTAAGCCTAAAGTGGGAAAATGGATCCAAAGCCTCTAAGGCTTAGGAAAGGGTATAAATATGCCTAAAATGGTCTCTAAGATGTTTTAACATCATTCTAGGTCGGTTGGAAATCATTGGAGTTTTTTTTATGCATAGTTTTCAAAGTTGTCAAAATGTTGAATGACAACATTTGCAACTTTTCAAAGTTGCATGACAACGTTTGGCATTCTTGAATTCTCTTCAGAGAATTATGATGGATGATTAATGTAATGGCCTATAATCATGGGGAAGGCATATTTAGACAAGTAGGATCCCATTTCCCAAGGCAATGTGATGTAATGAGTGATTTTGAATTTGAATGAGAAGCTCTGAGTTCTGGTTTTGCATATAGTCGACTTGTTTTGAGTTCATGGGATAATGGATGCATTGAAATAAGTGATCTAGTGTTTTATTAGTTTAGTAGACATAGTTTTAATAACTTTTCATTCAGTAATGAATTTATTTTGAGTTCACTAGATTAGCTTTTCAAATTGTTTTGCAAGTAGTATAGTTGTTGGTGTTGTTTTAGCAGATTAGGGAAATATGGCTCCCCCATAGCTCTCCACCATGAAAATCATCATGTCTCTAAGGGATATGGAAGTGAATCCATTTTAAAGTGTGCATATGGAAGGAGGAGCTCAAAAGAGTCAGCTAGCTAATTTTAAGGTCATGCCCTAGGCGAGTTCAATGTGCCCAATTAGGTGCATGACAGTTTTTAAATGTTCTGAAATTGCAGGGGAAGGATTGGGAGAATGAAACCAAGCACAGTTTTAGAAGAATAGATGTCCTATAGATACCTCCTGAAGGGATTAGGCATTGGCAAATCCATTAAGATAGATTTCCAAGCAGAAATCAGAAAACTGCACAAAAATAGCCCTATTTGCCCTATTAGCCCTAAATTCTAGGAACCTGTTGTACGAAGGCCCTAGAACCCTAAGACCACCAAAATCCTTTGTATATTGGAAATGGTATTTGAATATAAACTTTTTGTTTTGGGTTTTTTTGAGAGTTTGGAGAGAGAAATGGGAAAAACTCACTGATTAGGGCTAATTGACCTACTAGGCCTAAAAGACCAAATTCGGTGTTAGTCTTCAGATCATTTGTAAAAAAATTGATGACCTATTCTAATGGGGTCATATGGGAGGAAATAATTTGTCTAAACAAGGATTTCACCCCCTATAGTACTTTTGATGAAATGGTGAAGAGAATGCACCTGGAATCTTCCAAGGTGAAGTAAGTGAGTGAAGAGCATTTGGTTGATAATTACCCCTGAGGTGAAGCACAAAGGAGACCACCTCATTGAGTGATGTTGGAATGGTTCTAGGCTAGCTAAGCCAGAACTTGGAAGGTCCTAGAGGATAAAGTAGGATCTTGTGAAGACTAGGAACCATTGGTGTCCTAGAAGATCTTGTGCAAGCACACCTTGGAGTGTTTCTATCACCTCTCCAACAGGGTGAAGGTTGTCACCGCGTACCGGCCAACTTCACCTAAAGAGGTTTACCATAGAGAGGTCTCTCCTAGCCTCCAAGAACCTAGTAGTCAAGTCGCGATGGTGCAGGGATGGTTCAGCTGGGAAAATGACTCTTTTATGATAAGGAACTTGCTGGTTTTAAACTTTTCAAATATCAGAGACTCAGAACGGGTAAGGATTCCTACAAGTAATAGTTATCTTTGACAAATAAAATGCAAAAGATAAACTAGAGCTAGAGTGAACATCTATTTATAGTAATATTGCAAACTTCTAAACATCAAGAGTGTTCAAGAAGAAGAACTAATAATCATACTGAATGTACATACGATCATCAACCAAAACATACATTAACAGTGAAAGAAAAACATTTAGTATAACTATTAGATAACTAAGAGGGAGGATGGATCAGCTAGTTCCAGTTATCCTACAGTCCCAAATACTCCCATATGTATATAACAACAATTTCAAACATATAAATCAACTCGGTGAAATATAAACTATGATCTCAAACTCAGTTACCGAGTAGCAGTAAAACAAATACTGTGATTACTGATTAATGTAGATAAAGTAATGTGTAAAGAAAAATAAAAATCCAACACATCCATACACATTAACACATAGATTTTTAACATGGAAACCCTGCTAAGGGAAAAACCACCTGGGACCGGTAACCCAAAATAATTCACTCTTATAAAGTGATCTTAGCTAAGAGCCAACCTTGTTAAAGGTTACAATGCACACTATTAGGTGTGACCTGGTTAGAGGATTTATAACTAACAGTTCTCCCTTGACCAATCATTCACTATGGGGTCAACAAGAAAACAATCAACATTCATTGAATGTCATAAAAAGAAAAATAATGTTAAGTCCCACTCGGTTAAGAGATTTATATGTAAAAATGGTTAGATTGATACAGTAATGATCTTATTCAAATACAACTCAGTTTGCATATTTTCATATCTATTCTAAGCACAATGATAGATACACTCCTAGTGTGCTTGTACAATCCCAACTAGGCCTCTAACTGACTCTAATCTTTACAAGACCCTCTCTTCTCTTCTAGGATCTTTCAAGTCCTTACTAACCTCAACTAGGAATTTCTTCAACACCACTCTAAGGGTTGGTATATGTTGTGCTTCACCAAGAGGTAAGTATCATTTAATTTGCCTTCACTCATCCTTGGATGTCTCCAAGTGCTTTCTAACTCCAAAACTCAACTAGTGCTTGCAGGGGGTAAAATTCATGCTTGAGTAACTTTCTTTCCTCCACATGATCCCATTTGAATTGGGTATCAATACTCTTTCAAACGATTTCAAGGCTTTAGGAGAATTTGGTCTTCTAGGCCTAATTTCTCAATTAGCCCTACTCAGCGATTTTTTCCAACTTCTTTCAATTTTCCCAAATGACCCCCAAAAAAATTATATATTCAGACACCCTTTTCCAAGACCTCAAATATTTTGTAGGTTTTAGGGTTCCAAGGCCACTGTATAATAGGTTGCTAGATTTAAGGGGAAATAGGGCTAATTAGGCTAATATGGTACAGTCTACTGATTTCTCCCTAAAAATGTCTCTAAATGGATTGTTCAGTGCTCAAGCTTCCTAAGAGGTATCTGTAAGACCTATGTGCTTATGAAACCACCCTTGGTTCTACTCCTCCAATCATTACCCTGAAATCATACACTATTAGCTCTTGTCAAACCTCTAACCTGACACACAGTGTTCGCCTAGGGCATGACCATAAAAATATAAAACTATTAGAAACAATGAGAGGGGGGGTGAATCAGTGTTTAGCAATTTTGTTTATTCAACAACTTGAAACTTAAATCAAAATAGATAACATATAAAGCATAACACAATGACACATAACACAAGATATGTTTACGGGGAAACCTTGATCAGAGGAAAACCCCGGTGGGAATTAGTACCCACAAATTATTGTACCAGTCTTATGAACTTGTTAGAGTTTATTTGCCCTGTTAGGAGAAATCTTTACAATGCAAGTACAATGACCCTCTTAGGAGTCTTTACAAAACACTGTTAAAGGTTAATGGCTCACTGCCATAGCTCACTGCGCAATAAGATGAAGGCTACAACCTTCAGATAACAGATATACACTATATCAAAAGGTGAACTATTTTTGTGACACTGTTGTCTGATCAATTCTATTTATGCGTTGATGCTCTAATATCTTAAAGAGCTCTATCTCATACTGATTTTTTTATATTTTTCTTCTGTATATTTTTTCTACATAATTTTAACTCTTACACTTAATACAAAATTGCATGTCAAGTATATATACATGCAACCGAAAACAAGAACTTAGTCGGCCCAAAATCAACATACACAACGCTTCCAAATGAATTGGCTTAAGAATTTTTACATGAGTGTTAAGAACATAATTACAAACATATTACAATAGGTGCATAGCCATTACAAAACAAAATAATATATGCTAATCAAAATCTGAAGTCGGCTCCATGCTCTGTTTGCTAAACTGCTAGTGGCACTTGAACTTGTTGTAACTTCTCCATACTGTCATATCTTACCATGTGTGTATAGAATAAGAATAACAACATATCATAAAGCTTAAGTACAAAGGTGCATACTCTAACTCATTCGTACGCACGTGCGCTGGTGCTCTGATCAACTGTATATCTTTGTTCTGTTCTGTTTTCTATACTTAGCCAAAGCTTGATCTTCAAAGTTTGTGAACTTACTTGTCAAAACTTCATATGAATTTGTTGTCATAATGACAACACAAAACTATTCATATAATCCCTATAGTTTCAACTTTCCAACAATCTCCCCCTTTGTCATTAATGGCAACAAAGGAATGTGGCCAAGTAACTAAACTTTGACTTAACGAAAAAATAAACTGCAAGTTTACTGTACATCATACCTTTAGCTATATACACCATACTCCTTTATATACACTACTACCCCTTTGAAAATAATGACAAAGGTGCCAAAAAATAAAGTCCCTAAGTACTTACTCAGAGTACACATCTGGGTATGCAATCTTAAGATTCTTGATTTCTTACTACCAAAATGCCTTGAGTGCATCAACAGTCTAAAGATGGGCGCATAATGCATATGTGAGCTTCTCCATTTTTATCAAATCCATGAGGGGCCTTGATCATATGTGACAATGGTTGCATCAATATGTTTGATGTTCTCATTTGGTATAGCTAAGGAGGGCGCAAGTGCATTTCTCAGTTGAGTTTGTCGGGTCCTTATCTTGCTGATCTCTATCTTGGATTTTTCAATCTTGTCTATCTTCCCTTGATAGATGTTGTTGTAGATATTGATGTCTTGAGAGGATTTTTTAACTAATTTCCTTATACTTTCAACCAAGATGTCTGCTTCCTCAATCTTCTTGATGTGCTCAGAAGTGAATTTTCCTTTGTCCATACAGTTAGCTATCACATTTCTGCCTTTTGTTGTTAACTCTTTCAGAATTGCTTGACCAATCTTCAATGAGTTGAGATCTAATGAGAAGTTCTTTATCAGTTCATCCAATCTTTCCTTTTTGTACTTTTCCTTTGCAATTTTTGTAGCTGAGTCTACTAGACTTGTGAAGTTTTCCTTGAAGCTTGTCAAGATTCTATCAACATCATCAACTGATTGAATATTTGCCAATTTCTTTTCTATTGGCACTAGGTTATTCAAAATGTTTACTGACTCAAGAAAGAGAGGATTTCTCATAACTTGTTTCTCTTTTGCTTTCTCCATGGCTAATACACTAATTTTGATCAAGTCTTCTTCTCCCCATGCATCTAGGTTTGCTGAGTCAGGGGTCAAACTTGACAACAATGATATTGATGGTTTGATAGATGCAGTGAATATAGCATTTTGACTAACATTCATACATTCACTTTTCACTGGGATCTCCATAGAGGGCGGTTCATTAGATTGATTATCTTCCTCATTATTCAAATCTGTTGAGTCTTTAGAAATAACTTCATCTTGTTGCAAGGGAGTATTATTAGTGCATACCTTCTCAGCTTCTTTAGTGCTGAAAAATGCTTTTTCAAATTCATTCAAGTCATTATCTAAATTTTTCATTGTTATCTTAACATCATTGATCATAATGGTTTCATCTGAATCTTTGACTGTGTCAGAGGGTGATGAAACTTTGGGTGCAGAATCCTGTGGACCTGTCATATGCACATTAAGTATTTGGTTTTTTTTCTTGTTTGGAAGGAGCCGGAGTCACTTTAGTTGTAGGCGTCGTTGATGGATACATGTGTCTGTCCAAAAACACTTGCTCGAATGCTCTTTCAGTCTCTTTACCAACCAACTCATACTCTTCATTCATAATGTGAAGAGTTCTTGTTTTGGTTCTTAGATGAGGTTTTACCAGATCTAAAAGTATTGCCTTCTCATCATGTGAGAAAATAGGGAGAAGATTATCTAATGTTTCCTCTCTAATCCTCATATCTTCTTTAATTTCTTATATTTTCAATAAGTCTAGTATGTTCCATACTTTGTCTGGAATGACTGTCTTAAGTTCCAAAACTGACCTTTTAAACTTGATCATATGAGAGATAATCATAGAATGTATTTCTAATTTATCTATCTCTTGGTACTTGTCATAGACATTTTTAATTGGATCTAGTCTTCCTTCATTAATGATTATGTTCCTTAGGATCTCAAGACTAGGTCTAAATCCTACCTCAAGAGGGGCTTGAGTATTATTTACTTTGCTCCATGTTGTCCTTAAGGATGGGTGGCTTGTGGGAACTTTCTTCCTTCTTCTAGTCATCTTTCTTGGTACCGAAGGTGGAGAGGATTTCAGGTCAATAGTAGTAGAGGGTGCAGAAGTACTCTCATCAGACTTCTTCTTTTTCTTCTTGTGGATATCATTAGATTTTTCTATTTTGACTTATGTGGGTGTTTTCTTAAGTTCTCTTTCTATTTTAGCTTCCCTAGATTTATCTAGGTCTTCTTGGGTGACACCATGAACTTTCAGGATGTTAGATGTAATCCTTGATGCCTTCATCTTATTGTCTGCACTGTATAGGACATAATCAACTTGATTTGTCTTTTCTTTGTATGTGCCCCATCTAGGCTCTTTTGGATCTTTAGGCGCAGATAAAAGAACTTGTGCATATCCTTCCAAAACATGTTCTTCTACTTCATAACCAAGTGGGTGAATCCATTTGGTTCTTGGCTCAACTGCTTCCATGCAAGTACAACCAGTTTCCACCATGAAGCATATGGTGTCCTTGTATTTTTAAACTATCTTCTCTAGTATTCTAAACCTCTTCTGCATCTTGATTCTGAATGTCTTGATCTCCATATCCATAGATTCCTTTACACTACTTTCTAATGTAGCTTTTAATGAAATTTGAGACAAAGTAGATTTGCTCATGTCTAGGTAAAGATTAGAGACCTTACCAACAATGTGGAAGTATAAGTATATACTCAATGAGCCAAATCTGAATATTTGTCTTATGTCATGCTTGATAGCTTTAATATTCTACTTGCGTGATGAAACTTGTAACCAAGTATCATGGTGATGAGTTTGATGTCTTTCTCCACAATAGGATCAACATTCATCCCGTGCCTATCGCTTCTAGATAAGCATGCCTACTCAACCCATTTCTTGACAACCTTTCCAGTGGGAAGAACAGGTCCAACCTTAGATATTCCTGTCATCTCATGAATGAGGTCAGTAGTAATGCGGATAGGAACTTCACCAATCCAAAACAGATCATCACGAATCCTACTGAGTAGAATTTTAACCCATTCTAGTTCATAGAAATCATGCACATTTGTATACTCAAAAATAGGGTTATCAGTGAGATGTGAGAATTCATCCTTGAATGAGTAATCCGGTTTCATCATAGATGTCATGAGCGTCATTATGTTGTTGTCACCAAAAGACTCCTTCTTACAGTAAATGTAAGCGTGTATGTCCTCAACATGCATGACTCCTAACGGAGTCTTGGAAAATGCCCCTTCTACATCATCTAGCACTGACTTGAATGGATGATTTTTAAACACGAATATCTTCCTTTCAGTGATGTCAAATACTACAGGGGTTGCCTTACTTTTTGATTTCTTAAGTAGGGTTTACTAGAGTTCTGAAATGACGCATTCGTGCTAGGGTTCTGTTTCAACTTCAACTCATTTTTCTAACCAACCAATGGTTATCCTTCAACACTTCGATGCTTATTTCTCCTGTGCTCTCTGAATGCTCAATCTTGAATGTAAAGTGAAGATATAAGATCTTTTACTAACTTATAAATGAGTTACTGCATTTAATGCTTGTTGTCGTAATGTGGTTTCCACTGAGAATTTCAATCTTTGTTCTTGTCAAAGTACAAGCTATGCGTCCATGCATACTTCCTCAATTTGTGACCAAATACATGAATCCATAGGTGCATACTCAGAGGTGAGTATACCAACCACGTAGGGGCTTAGAGCTTGAATAGCCCCCCCTATGACCATGAGGGTCACCTAACCAGAAGTAGAAGTTGCATCCACTATGGATTCATCTACTACTTTGTTAACATCATCATCTTTATTTACTTCAACCCATGTTTTACCTGAATCTTCTGTAGCTTTTACAAACTTGACTTCTCAAGATTCTTCAAATAGTGATCCTTTAGGCTTTTCTTGTCTTTGTGTTCTGGATCTACAAAACCTTGATATATGTCTAGCTTTTTTACATGAGTGACAAATGATTGGAGGTCTATTGATATTGTTTACCATGTTGCACTACTTGGTTGTGTGTCCATTGTAATTACATATCTGACATGTAATGTTCTGATTATTTCGCTGAGGTTGATTTCTCTAATTGTATTGAGTCAGATTTCTTTGGTTCTGTTGTGATTGGTTTCTTTGACTAGTTCTGCAATTAATAGCCCTATGACCAAATTTATTACAAGAATAACGATAGTCATTGAAGGTTCTTACCTCTTTACAATCTCTTGCCAAATGTTCATGCTTTTTACAGGCATAACAAGTTTGGTTAACTATCTTGTGTTCATCTTTAGGTGATTCTGCTTTAGCTTCTGCAAGATTCTTAGTAGCCTTTACTTCTGTAGATTTTTCTTGTACTTTCTTACTTTCTCGCATTGTATTGGTTTCACTTTGTGCTACACTGTATCCAACACCAGTAGTATCTCCTCTTAAATTTTGTGCATAAAGTTGTGATTGAATTAGATCAAAACTTGTGTGTAATTTTTCAATATGATTCTTTGCTTCTGTCAATTCAGATTCTATCTTTTTCTTGATGTTTTCCAACTCCAAGATATTCATATTTGCTTGCATAAGTTCTTCATCTAATTGTTTACTTTCTTTGGTCTTTTCTTCAGTAGTTGTTAGGCTATCTATTATTTGTTCATTCAGATCTTCAATCTTGTCCTTCACAGAGATATTTTCTCCATTCAGCTTCTTGACCATTTTTTCCAAATCATTCGTAGACAAATCTTTCAAATCTTTTCTTAATTTTTTGATAAGCATTTGCGAGCCATCAAATTTTAGTTTTAGTTCTTCATTTTCTTTTTTAGATCTGTTAAGATCTTCAAGGGCTTCTTCAAGATTCTTTTTCAGATGTTTCACTTCTGCTGAATCCATGATCTCCTCAAGTGGTTAAACTTTCTTTCAGAGGACCTGAGCTATGATACCAATTGTTAGAAACACTGTGGGGGTGAGTCAATGTTTAGCAATTTTGTTTATTTCAGCAAATTGAAACTAAAATCAAAATAGATAACATATAAAGCATAACACAAGATATGTTTACGGGGAAACCTTGATCAGAGGAAAACCCCAGTGGGAATTAGTACCCACAAATGATTGTGCTAGTCTTATGAACTTGTTAGAGTTCATTTGCCCTGTTAGGAGAAGTCTTTACAATGCAAGTACAATGACCCTATTATGAGTCTTTACAAAACCATGTTAAAGGTGAATAGCTCACTGCTAGAGCTCACTTCCCAATAAGATGAAGGCTACAACCTTTAGATAATAGATATACATTATATCAAAAGGTGAACTGTTGTTATGACACTTTTGTCTGATCAGTTCCATTTATGCACTGATGCTCTAATCTCTTAAAGAGATCTATCTCATACTGATTTTTTATATTGTTCTTCTGTATATTTTTTCTGCATAATTTTGACTCTTACACTTAATACAAAATTGCATGTCAAGTATATATACATGCCTAAATAGACACAACCGAAAATAAGAACTTAGTATGCCCAAAATCAACATACACAACGCTTCCAAATGAATTGGCTTAAGCGTGTTTACTATGTGTTAAGAACATAATTACAAACATATTACAGTAGGTGCATAGCCATTACAAAACAAAATAATATATGCTAATCAAAATTTGAAGTATCATATCTTACCATGCATGTATAGAATAAGCATAACAACATATCATAAAGCTTAAGTACAAAGGCACATACTCTAACTTGATCATACACACGTGCGTTGGTGCTCTGATCAACTATATATCGCTGTTCTATTTTGTTTTCTGTACTTAGCCAAATCTTGATCTTCAAAGTTTGTGAACCTTCTTGTCAAAACTTCATATGACTTTGTTGCCATAATGACAACACAAAACTAGTCATATAATCCCTGTAGTGTCAACTTGCCAACAAAAACTTGCTCCTCTGGACTCTTACCTGCATAATTACACTATATAGAGGCTCCCCTACTATATTTATCCAGGCCATGATGATTTGCATGGTTGGATTCTATGGGGGAGCCATTTTTCTCATAACTACCCTGTCAAGACCAGTAACAACACACTTTACAAAACAATTTACAATCCTATGCTAATGAACTCACAAAAACTTACAATGTAAAAAAAAGTTTCTCAAATCTACCTTTAAAACTCAAATCCAACACTAACTCATACTATTCAATCCATTTAACAATGCTTAAACATAAATATAGTCGACTGTGTGCTAACACAGAAAACAAAGTTCTTCTTGCTATTCAAAAACTTGCATTACATCACCAATACCTCAGGAAATGGGATTCATGTTCTCTAAATATGACTTCTCAATGTTTTTAGGCCACCACCATTAACTAACTTGTCCACTCACCGAATGGAATCAAACTTGACAATGTTGTCAGATAACATTGCAAAGTTGCAAAATGTTGTCAAGCAACATTTTAGCAACTTTTACTTATATTGCTAAAACTTAGTTTAATGACCTCCAATCATCATGACATGATGTAAAATCATCATAAAGGCCTTCTTAGGCACAAATCTAAGTCATGCTAATTCTTCTAGTCTTTTTTACCCCAAATTCCCAACTTAGGCTAAAATGCACTAAACACACTCAAAACATTAAACATCTAGTTGGACTAATCCTAGTCTAATTCAACTAGTTACAAACATGCAAGACCTTCTAAGGTCAAAAAGTAAACCACTGACTTGGCTAGGGTTAGTACAAGTGACTACAAAAATATAGGGATTGGGTTCATAGCAGACTAGACATAGCTCATGCAGTTGGTATTGTTGTTAGATTTTTTGACAATTCAACATATTCACATATGTCTATAGTGAAAAGGATATTTAGATATCTAAAAGGAGGAACTTTTGAGTTAACAATATACATAGATGATGATTGGGCAGGAAATATTGATGATAGAAAGAGTACAAGTGGAGGCACTTTATTTTTAGGAGAAAGACTAGTAACATGGTTGAGTAAGACTAAAATTTGTATATCATAATCTAGTGTTGAGGCTAAATATGTTGCAATGACTATGAATTGTACAAATATTGTATGGATCAAACAGATACTAGAAGGTATGCAAGAAGAGATTACTGATCCAATTACTATCTTTTGTGATAACACAAGTGTTATAAACATATAAAAGAATCCAGTAATGCATTCTAAGACCAAGCACATATCTATCAAGTATCATTACTTTAGAGAGCAAGTTCAAGACAAGAAGGTGATGTTGGAGTATGTAAGTTCAAAAGAGAAATTAGAAGATATATTCACTAAGCCACTACCGAAGGATTCTTTTGAGTATCTCTGAGGTAAGTTATGGTTCCTACCCCTATCCAATATTCATTAGTGAAAGATGTATGCTGCATCAATTCTAGGACTCAATAGAATATATATTTTATAAGTTGATGCTAGTGTTCACACTTTAGGTGTTTCTTGAAGTTGTCTAAAGTAATTATATATGCAAAGAGTTATCAATACATGAAAGGTATGATCCATGACCTGAACAAGTTCTCAAGAGTATGAACCTTTGGCATTGTTGCCAAAGAGAGAAAATGAATAATTGATGAATACAGAGATTGAGGGAGAATGACTGAATGAAAGAACAAAAAGAGGACGAATATGCATAAAGATGTTGAGAGAGAATGAAAATAGAGGGAGAACAAGATCAAAAATCTCAGAGGGAGTAAAGACATATTATATATGTAAATATAAGATGAACAATGTTGCCATCATCAATTGACAGTGTTTCCATCAATGCCAAAGAGGTAGATTGTTACTCAACTGATGGAGATGATGATGAAGACTGAGATTATAGGGATATACATGACTGTAGAAAGAATTAGATCAATTGTTGTTTTGTCATTATTGTCAAGAAATTGATTTATAGTTCATATTGAATTGCCATATATTTTGAAGTTGATTTAATTGGGAAATAGATAAATATCAGACAATGATAAGATCTTCTTGAGATAATTGGTTTCTACTTTATCAAGTCGGTAAAGCAAATTGAGAAAGTTGGTAAGACTAAAGAGTTAAGTTACTGAGCAGAGAGATTTTTTGGTAAAGGGTTATGAAAGCAGGTCAGGACATCAAGACATTAAAGCACTGAGTAGTGCATGTTAGTCACTGAATAGAGAGTTAGCTACCAAACATAAAAGACGAGAGAAACAAGGATAAGAACACATTTAATGCAATGCTACAATGATATGGAGGATTCCAAGAATGAAAAAGGAAGTTGGTTACAAGATCTACGCACGATAAAATTTAAGGAAGAAATCTATGGTATAGATTAAGTAGTAAAAGTAAAAAAAAATATTTTCAAGAAAAGTGCAAGTTCTGAGGTGATGCCAAAGTAGCTAACCAAATTTGAAGTTCACTGAATTAGTTAAAACATGTTAATCTAAAGGCTGGGCATAATTGATGGAAAAAAAAATCAAGGAGATTAAGAGGCAAAAATAGAGTCTATTTAAAGGATGAATTCAAAGAAAAAATGGCTTGCAAGTTGAAGAGTTGAAGATCTACCGAGTAATGTAGTAAAGAGAAAAGAAGAAATAAATCTGAGTCTAAGTAAAGAGATTGATCAAGTGTTGATGCCAGTAGTCAGAGAGAGAATAAAGGGATATGATCAAGCAAAAGGTAGTTGCAGTTTATAGATAATTTACATAATGTTTCTTATTTGCATTTGTAACAACAAAATCTCTTAACCAAGTGGACTTAACAGTCTTTTGTAAAATCCTTGAGAAAGGTGACATTCTAAAAGAGTGTTCAAAGCCCTCTAACCAAGCCACTCATAATAGGGTGAAGATCTTAACAGGTCTAAGGTAAATCCCCTAATAGGGTCACATTTAAAAAATGTGTATTGTAATCTTTAACATGATAAGATTTTAACTGAGCATACTTCAGAAGAGTATTTTCATTTGTGGGTGACAATTCCCATGGAGATTTTTCCAAAATTAGGTTTCCTTGTTAAATTTGTTGTCAAATGTGTTGAATGATTCATGTGCATGTTATTTACTATTTATGTAATTTACTGCTTAAGTCATTAAAGATATTTGGTGACTCGGTTGCAACTGTTGTTTATCCTACCGAGTTGAATAAGAGTTAAGTTTTTAAGTATTAAGTATCATAGTTTTCTCATGATTTACCCCTGTTAGAATAACTGAGAGGGGGGTGAATCAGTGGCCTAAAAAATAATCCAAGAAATCAACCCAAAACTTTATACCACAAATATAAACCTCTAGTTATCTTCAGTCCTACAAGATGTATGCCTTTAAATAATATTTTCAAATAAGTACTACCCAGATTTCATCGTTAATCCTTTTTCTTAAGCTTAACCGAATAACAGTCTAGCCTTTACCGAAATACAATAAATAACTTAGTGTTTACCGATCAATCTTGTTTTAGTAATGTGTAAAGAAAAACATCAAAGCAATAAACCATATACACATTTGACACGTGGATTTTTAACGTGAAAACCCTGTTAAGGGAAAAACCACTTGGGACCGGTAACTCAAAATTTTCACTCTTCTGAAGTGAGCTCAGTGAAGAACCAACCCTGTTAAAGGTTACAAACATATTGTTAAGTGTGATCTTGTTAGAGGATTTAATATAATAGTTTCTCACTTGATATCTAGCATTTCACTATGCTATCTTCATGAGAAACTTTTTGATACTCCTTGGGATGTATCTCAATATATAAAGGATAGTTAAATCCCACTCTATTAAGAGATTTTTTGAATCAATGGTTAAACTGAAACAGTATATGATTTGTTCATGTATACAACTTAAACTTGCAGATGTTCAGATCTATTATAAGCTCATAATACCTTTCTGATCAATGTTTCTTTTCTATTCCTTTGCTCCATTTATTTCTTCTCAATGATGTTGTTGCTTCTATGTTGCTCCGTGTCTACAGAAATCTTTAGCTCTGTTCTTCTGCTTGTTTAATCAGGACTGTATGAAGTCTTCTTCACCAGTATTCTCTTCAGCATCCTCTTATACTCTCTTCCCCTTAATTCATAATAAACTAGATTGTCTCTCTTATAGACATGATTTCACCATTTCCAAGTCCTAGTCTTTCCTGTTCTTAATGTGATCCGAAAATCTTGTCATTCTTTCTTTAAAGCTTGCTTTAGTTTTATCCCATAGATTTCTCCTTGACAACTGGAATAAAACTAGCTTTAATCTCTAGCTTATCTATAGCTTTTAACTGGTCGATGAAAACAATGTAATCAATCAGTTAGCTCCATATTTAGCTCTTGCTAGCTAAGTCTTTTGTCATTTCTGAACTTCAGTTCTTATCGGTGTTTAACTCCTTGTTTGCTCGGTCTTGACTTCAATTGTCCTCAGACATCTCTGTTCGTCGGGGTTTTCTGTCCATCAGGCAACACTGTGAAATTCAATTCTCCTCGGGTATCCTCGGGTATAACTATCAAGGGTTAGTATGACAACACAACTGGAATAAATTTTAAACCCTAATATACCAGAGATGTCTAAAAATTCTTCGAGACTTTACAATCTCTTATTCCCCAGCAGAGTCACCACTTTGTTAGGGATTTTTCTTGTATGAACCACAATGCTTGAAATGTCTATTTGAACCTTGTACCTTCTAATTCTGATTCAGAGACAAGAAAAGCCTAATTGCTAAGGACTGGATAAGGTCCTTCTTCATTTTTGAGCTCCACAAATACTCAGGTAGGTTTTACCTTTCAAGATTACTGTTAACACAATATTTGTTGATGTGGACACTGATTTGTCATGTATCTTTACTGAACCAACTCATAAAACATCTTGTAAATGACCAAGCATAATCATATACAGGACTTAACTATACAAATCATAATCTTAAATATGACACAAAACCAATGATGCAAGGGTTTCAATCCTTCTTTCTTTTCTTGTAGGAGGGATAACCTAGTTGATTCACTCTTCAAGGAATCAATATTATGGACAGTGTCTTGCTGACAGAGGTCCTTAAACAAGTTTAGCTTGTATGTTCTTAGTAACAGAGTGTTTAAATTGATTTGGTTTTGATAGCTTGGAATATCTGAGACACAAATAGATAATCAGACAATTTTCTGAACCAGTGCCTATCCTTTGGGCTGCAGAGTCAATAATAAGCAAAGAAATCGCAAAAATAACATACACTGAACTGCCTTACAGCTCAAACAATTAGGATAGGTTGCCTTACAAACTATCTTGTTACCTCAAGACCACTGTATCAGATCCTTAACAAAGTAGTATGCTTCTTGAAATCATTCA
>MU228426.1:2575391-2590824 GCA_018584345.1 Thuja plicata | reverse complement strand
CCTGCCATGAAGCCTTCTGGGTCAATATATCTGTAAGGGGCTGCCCCCATTTTGAACTTTTCTAGCCATTGACTCACTTCATCCATGGCATTTTTACCTATTGTAAAATTTGCAATTCTGAATTGCCAAGGGGTTATGGTCCCCTTCTTATGAGGTGCAAAGTGTTCATTGTCAGTCAACATCAGCTGCCAGATGAATTCCATGGTAGCAACTCTCATTGGCACATAATAAGGCAAAATATGGGGTGGGTGAATGCACCCAAATACTCTGAATATGGTGAAATTCTCTTCTAAGAAGAAGTCACCCCAATTATGGTTTCCAGGCCAATTTTCTAGATACTCACAAGGCCTAAGCAGTTGTATGACTTTTAAGGGAATTCTGGTTCTGCTTATTCCCAGACTCTTTACTATTGGATATATAATCCAATTCTCGAAAGCACAGAAGTCACAATCTCTGGATGTATAGTTCCAAACCCTAACCCAGAACTGGACAGGATTTGGTTGTGCTTGAAAGAATCTTTGAGGAGATAAATTGTTGGGGTCCATGATTGCAAAGTTGTAATACAAGAGAAGGTGCATTAAGACTGAATAATGCAAAAACTTTGGCTCCTTCTCCTTAGGGTCTTTCAATTTCTTCTGAGTTGCAATAAAACCCTCATGCATCTCATCAATTATATGCTGGATATAGTCATAACTGGTGCTTGAATGCACCTCTTGTAGGTCTAGAACCATCATTAGGACACCATGGCCTATTATTTCCGCATCTCCATCTATCCCTAGTACTCTACAAAGGGCATAGGCATTGTACTTGATATAAAAGTGC
The DNA here is from genome assembly GCA_018584345.1 of Thuja plicata. NCBI lineage: Eukaryota > Viridiplantae > Streptophyta > Pinopsida > Cupressales > Cupressaceae > Thuja > Thuja plicata. Next base: position 2,590,002 of record MU228426.1, on the reverse strand, counting down.
AAGTCCTTGTAATAATATGGGTAAGGTTCAGCCTTAGGACCTACATGATCTCTTAACTCCTTTGGCATGTGCTTCTTCAACAAACTCCTCGCAACACCAGGCTTGAGACTATATCTTTTTTCATGTTTCTTCATGTCAATTTTGGTAGACATGGTGCTGAATAAACCAAATGCTTGCATGAAAGAATTTCTATTCAGTATCAGCAAGGCACTGCCATCATCTCTCTTAATGGTCTTTGTAAGGGCATCATAGTGATTTGCCAAGTCCAAAAATAGGTCAACATCTAGGAACACATCAGGCACTAATAAACTACCCAGACCAGATGTCCAAGGGTTTGAAATAGGGATAGGCTTATCAGAATTTTTGTAAAAGTACGTAAAGAGAGAATAACCTGTTGTGCCCGAGGTTGCAGCATCTCTGATGTTTATGAAGTCATCTTTAAACACACCTGCATCAATCTTCCTATTCTGCGTTGAGCCTGGTAGCAGCTGGAGAAATTCGTATGAGAAGCTAGGTTTTCCTTTCTGCTCCTCTCCACTGCCTCCACTCGTAGAAGCAACACTCACAGCTCTACTCATCCTTGTGATAGCTTAAAATTTTGATACTGAAACAAATCAATTCTTCAATATCAACTATCTGTCCTGAGCACAATCCTCTGCAACTTTAGAAATTTCTTATCACCTTAGAAATACTGCAACTGCTCTGAATATCACACTTCACTTGAAAAATAAGCAACTTAGCTCTGAAAACTTGAAAGCACGGTGGACAAGAATGAATGCACAATCATCTGTTTATAGCCATTTTGATTCAGAGTACATAGCTCATAATTCGGAAACGTCAGTTCCGCCATTAAGTTACCATGCCGTGAGCTTTCAAAAACCTAGCCGTAGTTGCACGAAGTTGACAGGAAATCAAATTTCAAATTATGAATCTTTGGCGCAATCATCAAACGTTTAAGACAGCTAACATGGCATCTTCTGATTCGTCCTCTGTCATACATCTCAGCTACCTTTTGTGCACAGTAATCAAAATTCCAGTATCTGATTGGCCGCCGAGAGATCCGTTCGGTCATGTCATCCACTTGGCGCCGCATTTTAGATCTCAAGATCTGGCGACCTCGCGACTGCAGGAAGTCTCTTTGTCGCGAGAACTTTTCCTTAACCATGGTTTGATCTCCAAACCTGGCGACAATGCACATTCTTTACCTTGGCTGACCCAAGTCCATCTGGCGATCAAGCGACAACAGTGAAAATCTAAGTTGCATGGGGTTATCTTTAACTCATCATTCTTCTCCAGACTTGGCGACAAACCGTTTATCAGTAATCTTTATAGTTATCTCCTTGGTCGCATAGTCGGGGTACTTAGCATTCCATTTTCATATTTTGCGCGAATGAGCGATTATATATAATTTCAACTCGGTCGCCTGATCGCGAGCTACTTTTTTCTTATCATGATTTTCTTGCGACTTTGCGAAGCCTTTTATTAATTCCTTTGTCACTGGGTCGCAGAGCAACAGCTCGCCTTTCACCAGACATCGCGACTACGTGAGCTACATCCTTCAGTCATTGTACTCGCCGAGTCGCACACAAAACCCAGCTTGGCACAAACAGCTCACGAGTGCACGATTTACCTTTACCTCCAGCTCGTCACACAGTCGGGAGATAACTATAATTTCACCTTAGCACATAGCACGTGCCTTTTCTCTATTTACAGTGACTTTGCGACATACCCTAATCACCAAGTCAGGAGGACCTTTTCCCTGGGGCACTTTTATCTCCAGACATCGCGACCACCGTTAGATCTCTTCATTCTTTCATCGAACGGTTGTCGTTTAATCGCTGAATGATCAGGCATGTCCCTAATTCATCTAGAGACCTTGCAACTAAAGGAAAAAATACCTTAGTCTCTTTATCGCTTGATCGACTTTCTCCTTCTAGCGACCTCCCGACAACCACTTTCCTTATGACAGATGTCATCTATTCTTTTGTCCACTTAATACATACTGGAAAGCTGAATCATCGCTCCTGTTCTGGCGACATCCCGACTGAGGGAAATCACTAATATCAAACAGTTAGTCGCGTAGTCTAGACTGTTATCCCTTAACTGCCATTTGATCTCGAGACCACGCGACTGAAGAAATACTTAACTGTTTGCCATGGCCTGATCTAGCAATCATGCGACATGAAGTGAATTGCGAAGTCTGATAACATTGCTTTGACTTTTTGACTTCTCTTGCGATCACCCGACTGAGTAGTGGGTCCCATTCTTTATAAAGCTTATAACACAGATATCCCGTGACTACCCAACTAATAAGATATCGCTAAGTCTCGAGAAGCTGAAGGAATATTCCATTTTGTAAGGAGACTACGCGACACAAGGCAAAAGCGAAGTCGGGAAAGCATTTAGCATATTCGTTCTGGGTAACGCGATTAGGCGACCTAACTTAAAGCACATGTCTTAAGTGACTGAAAAAAGGTAACGTTGAAATATAAGACATGACCTAGGGTTTTCAAATGCATTGTTTAACACTTGGTTGCTAAGGTTTTTCAGGGTTTTAGCAATTTTGGCAAGGGTTAAGCATGAAAACCTAAAATTTTCAGAGGGCAGGACAAGAAACAAGGCAAAGCAGCAAAAACAGGAAATACAACCAACATACACCTCCAACTCCTCGGATAGCATTGACTACCTCTTTGATTCTGCAGCTATATTGAGTGATTTTTTCTCCTTCTTTCATTCTTAGGTCATCAAATTTTCCTCTTAGGCTTCCTTCCTTAGCTCTTAGCACATTTGCATCTCCTCCATGTACTAGCTTCATTTTTCCCACATTTCTTTAATAGTGGAGCATGTTTTGACATCTTCAAATTCAGCATCGGAGAGTGAGGAAGCAAGTTCTATCATCATAGAATTGTGTTCATGCTTTTCTCTCAATTGATCAAGTGTGTGAGGTCCATTAGGCAACACATATTCAATATCCAAGTATTGAGTAACATCATTTCCAATACCTGATAGGTGGAGTCTTATCCTGCTTTGTCATGATGCAAAGTTATCTTTGTTCAACTTAGGCACATCTCTTCTGCTCATCTTGTGATCTTTTGCTTAGGTAGTTTAAACCTCCCTTCTAAGAACACAAGCTCTGATACTAATTGTTTGAATAACTAAGAGGGGGGGTGAATCAATGGCCTAAAAATAATCCAATAAATCAACCCAAAAATTTATACCACAAATATAAACCTCTAGTTATCTTCATTCCTACAAGATGTATGCCTTTAAATAATCTTATCAAATAACTACTGCTCGAAATTCACTGTTAATCCTTTTTCTTAAGCTTTACCGAATAATGGTCTAGCCTTTACCAAAATACAGTAAATAACTTAGTGTTTACCGATCAATCATATTTTAGTAATGTGTAAAGAAAAACATCAAAGCAATGAACCATATACACATTTGACACATGGATTTTTAATGTGGAAACCTTGTTAAGGGAAAAACCACTTGGGACCGGTAACCCAAAATTTTCACTCTTTTGAAGTGAGCTCGGTGAAGAGCCAACCCTGTTAAAGGTTACAAACACATTTTTAAGTGCGACTTTGTTAGAGGATTTAATATAATAGTTTGTCACTTGATATCTAGAATTTCACTATGCTATCTTCATGAAAAAAAATTTGATACTCCTTGCTATGTATCTCAATATATAAAGCATAGTTAAATCCCACTCTATTAAGAGGTTTTTTGAATCAATGGTTAAACTGAAATAGTATATGATTGTTCATGTATACAAGTTAAACTTGCAGATGTTCAGATCTATTGTAAGCTCATAATACCTTTCTGATAAATGTTTTGTTTTAGGTTCCTTTGCTCCACTTCTTTCTACTCGGTGATGCTATTGCTTCTCTATTGCTCGGTGTCCGCAGAAATCTTTAGCTCTGTTCTTCATCTTGTTTGATCAGGACTGTATGAAGTCTTCTTCACCAGTATTCTCTTCAGCACCCTCTTCTATTCTCTTCCCCTTAATTTATAATGAATTAGATTTTCTCTCTTATAGACATGATTTCACCATTTATAAGTCTTAGTCTTTCTTGTTCTTGACATGATCTGAAAATTTTGCCATTCTTGCTTTAAAGCTTGCTTTAGTTTTATCCTGCAAATTTCTCCTTGACAATTGGAATAAAAATAGCTTTAATCTCTAGCTTATCTGTATCTTTTAACTGGTCGATGAAAATAATGTAATCAATCAGTTAACTCCATATTTATATCTTGCCACCTAAGTCTTTTATCATTTCTGAACTTCAGTTCTTATCTGTGTTTAAATTCTTGTTTGCTCGGTCTTGACTTCAGTTGTCCTCAGGTATCTCTATCCATCAGTGTTGTTAGTCCATCGAGAAACACTGTGACATTCATTTCTCCTTGGGTATCACTTTGGTTCTACTTGGTAATGCTTGATCGGGCAACTTGCTCAAGTATCACTGTGACTCTTCTCGAGGTTCTCTATCTGTTGGGGTGCACTGCCCGTCGGTGTTTGTTGTCACTTGGTGTATACTAAACTTTTATGCATAATTGATATCATAACCTTTATCTCTTTGGTTCTTTGAAGTCTTTGACAATATGCATTGTAACATCTAAAATGGAAGGTCACCAAAATGTAAGATATGAATAATGATGTGGGGTAGCAATTTCATGTATTGTTGTTATTATTAGATAAATTGTATTGTTGAGATAGTGGAGAAGGTAATATTGTCCTCTTAGCCCCAAATTTCACAAATGAAAGATCCACTTTGATCAACCATATGAAAATGGTTAATGCACAAATGCATCAATCAATCAGAAATAAGAAGGAAGAAGAAAGTCTTTCAATCCCGAATAATGGATGAAGAGTATATAAAAAAACCTTGATTTAAATGAATTGAAGACAAGTACTAACCTCAAAATGCAACAGATATGAAGAATATTTTTTTCGGGTGTCTGTACTGATTTTCTGAGAATTTTGCAACCGGATCTGAAACAGAAATGCAAAGACGAAGAAAACCCAGAAATCTTTTTTGAATCTGTCTCAAGTTCAATTTTGACCCAAAAATTAATGTCACCTTTGACCCAAAAAGTCTGATTCTGACCCATAAAGTCTGATTATAACCCATAAAGTTTGATTCTAACCTGCACAGTCCAACAGAAAATCTGTTTCTGGATCCTGACAGTTTACCAAAAGGGGTATCGAGATCTACACTCCAATTTGTTGTCCTGTACCTGTATCTGCAAGAAAAATGGTTTTGTTTGTTGGGGGGGAGGGGTTTGCCTTGGCCAAACCCCGTTTTTGGAATTAACCTTATAATATAATTGAAATTGCATAAGTAAACTAAGCAAATAAACGAATTCACCTTGCTTGTATAGAAACCCTTGTGGAGGATTCAAATCCTTGAATCCACAAGTATGTATGCAAAAAATGAATGCAGAATGTAGAATGTAGAATGTAGGATGTAGGATGTAGGATGCCTCAAATCAATTTTTTTATATCTTCAACACCAATCTTGAATGGATCTTGGAATAGGAAAAGGCTTGCATGGATGTGGATGGATAAATCTTCAATAAGAGGGCTCCATAGAGCTTGAATCCTTTAATGGATACCAATGGATCTCCTTGATGAATTGAATGCTTGAATTTCTTTGAATGCTTGAATTCTTGAGAGTAGATGCTTTCTTCAATAGATCATGCATAGAGTTTGGATGGATTAAATAGCTTCTTGTGTCTTAGTGAAAATGAGAGGAGAAAGCCTCCTTATATACCAGTCTAGGGCACAATCTTCTAGAGAGGCCTACATAGGAGAATTAAATTCCCATTAGACCTATACCCCTAGAAGTGGACCTATATTAAATATAATTTCAATATTCATTGCCTCGAAGACCAAAACAGCCGACCCGGAAGCAGGAATTAAATCTTTCCAAAGCCCAACATCCGGAAACCCTAGAAACTTGAAATTTGGACCCTGTGTCAAGGTCGAGGTCAACCTTGACCTAGGTCAGGGTTGAGGTCGACCTTAACCTAGGTCAGGGTCAAGGTTGACCTTGACCCTGAAGGTCGACCTTGACCCTAAGGTCAATAACTTTAAATCTACAGATCAGGACGCCAAAAACAGGCCAGAGAAAAGTGGAAAATAGGGCAGAACAGGGAAAAAGCCAGATCCAAGTCAAAGACCCATTCAAGGAACTTGACATGACCCCAAACCACTTACTCAGAGGGATAAACCAGTCCAAAATGGAAGTTCTTCCATTTTTTGATGATACATGTATATAACCAATCAAATTATATCAAGTTTACATCAATGACAATACAATACATTAACTGATGTAATGTCTTACATTAGCTTTCTACAGCTCGATGATCATGAACTTAGCATCTTCAAACATTCAATCAGTTATAGTTCATCAAAACCCTCTCTCATTAATCCAACTGATTGGTGACTCTCAATAAGTGCAAGATGAAATAGTGAGTGTTCTGAAGAAATTCTTAGGGCTTGAAGAAGAGAAGAAAGATTATCAAGACACAGTTGAAGGGGAAAAAGGACAAGATTATACCGACCCTAAGGTCATACACACCGATGAAGTATGTGTGGTAGATGGTGTATAGATTACACTTGATGATACAACACTAATGGATTATATTGAAGAGCCAAAGGATACAAGTGATGAACATGTAGATATAGGAATAGATCAAGTTTTGATTGATGTTCCTACCGGTGGGCAACAACAAGAACTGGCAGTAGAGGAAACCGGTGAAGAAAAAGACAAGGAGAAGAAAGTGCTTGCACATACTGAGGATGTGCATAAGAAAGGAGAACAAGAGAAACAAGAGAAAGAAAAGGAGAAGACTATAGACATAGGAAAATAAAAGGTAATATCCTCTATGTTTTTTATTCATAAAAAAAAATTATAAAATGGTTGAAGATGATATTATGGTCATTCAAGGACCACTAGATCTTAGCACAATGATCCCAACAAAGTTGATGAATGTTGTCATGGCCACTAAGTCAAAGGATAAAAGAGATCAGAAGGAGTCACAAATTATACAAACTGCAAGAGATATATTGTCTGATCTAGTGCTTGAGGAAACTTATGATGAGAAGGACACACCTATTGAACAATTGAGTCAGTTGGTGATAGCTAAAAGTGAACAAATACAAAGTATAGAGGATGCAGAAGCAATGAAAGTAGAGAAGGATTATGAAAGGGAGAAATCAGAGAAGTTAGTCCATTAGATTGCATTTTATAGAGGATCATTGATAGTTGAGACTAACAAGGTAAAACAATAATTGATAGAAGGTGGTAATATTCTTACCTCTATTTTTTATTTCTCATAATTCTTGAAGGATATAGAGAAAAAAGGACTGAATCTCAATAGGAGCTACAAAATTTAGTAGAAAATTTTGATCCAGTGAATCATTCCATTTAAAAGTTTTGGAACATCAGTGAGCAATATTAATCATAAGATCAAAAATTATCATAATGAGCAGGAGAAAAGGGTCTCAGTATTGTTGGAGTTGCAGAGTTTATTGATTCCAAAGTTGGAAATTTTAAAGAAAGGAGTTAGAGATGCAACACTGATATCAATTGTACCTGATATGAGTACATTAGATGCATTGGAGGAGCTATCTTATCTGCCTACTGGTCATATAACGATTACTGAGAATCTCAAGAAGATATGGGAGACTGGTCTATAGGTCTTAAAGACCAATTTTGGTGATGTATTCAAATGATTTTAAGATGTATATGCTACTCTCTAAATAAAAATTTTCTACAGTCATTTATTGTAATACTTTATCATTATAAAATTTTGATGGCTTTTTTCACTAAGGGAACCTTAGGGACATCATCGGTAGGGTATGTCGGAAAGTGTTCCAGCATATTGAGTAGAAAAGTGGGACCATGCCTAGGGTAAATGATTTTGATCACAAGATGGTTAGGAATTGTCTTGAGAATGAACTCAAATAGAATAATCTAAAAGTAGCACACTATTCTTGATAGGTCCACTTCATCTCTACTCAAATCATTGTTCTATTCATACAAACATCCACTGCAACCACTACAATCATTGCATCAAATCTCTCAACATTTCATCCTTCGATTTCATTTCTTATATACAATTTTAGGTTGGTGGAACAACCCTAAAACGTGTTACCATAGTCGGTCTCCAAATCCTAAATAAAATCTATAAGAAATCATGCCAGCATAGGAAATTGAACTCCTCAAGGTCGACCCTCAACAATATAATTCACAAATAAAGAACCTTTTACATGTAATTGATCGCTACCTCGATTTCACCACCTTGACTATTCTTGCTGATATTATTGGTGTTCTTCACAAATATCCATTTATACATTGACCCTACTTACACAATCATAGATGTAGGTAAACCTGCCTCTTTAGATACTTCCTACATGATTAGATTGTATGAATCCTCCAAATTTTCAACACACATTGAAATCACCATCGCAGACTGTGTAACCACAGATACATTAAACACTTAGAAAAATCCTTGCACAGTCACCTTCATCACTGCTAAATCTTATCTGACCTATGAAATAAACTTGTTGCTAGCAATGAAAACACTACAAAATTCAGCACATGATCTAGGTTATGATCTTATTCATCAAATTACAACGTGGTATAGAAAACTAGAGGACCTTAGCCCATTCACTAATATAGAAATTTGGGCATTGTTTTGTGTAAGGCGATTGATAAAATCCTCTTGTGTGGAATCTACATGATCTATTGGAGGATGCGAAGGGTTTGGGTTTGGTTGTGGTTGTTCAGGAGCAACATTTTGATGGTTTTTTTGTCGTGGATCAACATCTTGAGGTTTTTCTTGTTGCTCATGCACAATATTTTTAGGGTTTGCTTCTGTTGGTTGTGCAAGAAGAGGTGTTTGTTGTCTCATTCATGGTCGGGGATTATTTACAGAATCTGACATCAAATTAATAAAAAAACTTTAAATCAATGAAAAATTCCTACTTTAATTAAATTGAAAACAAAAACAATAAAAACAACAAATACTTACCTGTTAGACGGCATGACATGGCTACAAATTGGTCTAAATGGCAGAAAAATACAATCCAACAAGGAACACACTCGGGTTCTAATTTTTTTTGTTCCCCAACTCGATGTTGTCATTTTTTAGCATGAGAAATGGGAGAAAAATGTAGGTTTTCAAAATATTTGTGTTTCTTCATAACCCGTACGAGTTATGCGGAATTTTTTATTTTTATTTTTTTAGTGAGCTTTTTAGGCTCGTTTTTCCTGAGCCAAGTCATTTGGAAATTCAAATAACATGCGCGGGTTTTTTAAAAATTTGGGGTTTTTTCATCATGTGGCTAGTTTTATGGCTAGCAACTTGGTGCATTTACTCTAATGTGATACTTGGTGTGTCTTAAAGTTTTTTCAAGATCTCCTTGGATCCCCCTAATATCTTCACTGACACAAGGCAACAAAGGAATTGACCTTATAATAAAAATCCTCTATTTGTATCACAATTATTCTTTATTTTGTACACATGTTATGTCATAAATGTACTTTTTTAATAAATAATATTTTGTGTTGTCTACTTGGAGATTATGCAAAGTACGGGGATCTTTTTTGTTTCCTCAATGTTAACCCTAAAAGACTTTTTATTCATCTTACATTCTCTTCTTCCATTGTGCTTGGGGTTTCACTTAGGGGATGAAGTTAACTCATTATAATTATAGAGATATACATTATTTATTTGATGTGCACACACCCAAGATAGTGCATCCCTTATGTTCTCTTTCATATATTATGATCATTTCCTTTGATTTATAAATGTTTGGGGTTATTTCATTGAGATGTGCTTATCTTTGGATGTATGTATGCTAGCTTAATTGAATTTCTCTTGTTGATATTGTATATTCCTAAAAAGGTAGCACCCATGATTGGATGCATTTTAGGACCTATTGACCCCATTTTGGTGATTTTGAGATCTGACTCAGTTATGCCCATTTGTCCCTTTTTTCTTGGATCCTTTTTCATATCTTTTGATGAGTTTCCATAGTGCCCTAGTAACCTTTACCTAGGGGTACAATCAAATTTTGAGTGCACCCCTAGGTGTGAATTCAAACTTTGACTTCACCCCCTATGGGTTTGCATTGATTGAGCCTGAAGCCCGATGTTTGGACCCTTCTTCCTATATCTTTTTCGTTTATTTTCTGTGTCAGCCTGCCCGCACTTGAATCTCAAAATGAGTATTAAAGGATGCTATATCCCCTCATTTTGAAATACCTAACATAACATAAAGACATCAAGAAATTGTCCCAAGATTATGAAAGCATAATAATTCAATCATTTAAGCATTCATGTGGTGAAGGAAAGGCATCCATCCAAGGTTTCCAAGTCTTCTTCATATATCCACTCAAGCAAGTCAATCCCTTCCTTTGAGGAAAGATTTCTCACCTGTGATGGACAAGTAGAGAGATTCTCAAGTGATGCAAGGAGGTTCATTCCATTTTTCTTTAAGTGGCATAACTACATTCATGATATAGAGATGACGATTATGGATCTCATACATTAGTGAGGACATCCTTGATCTTCCTAAATCTCCATTCCAAGTTCAAATGTAAGCATCTTCATGAATTTGTGTGATTGCTACATCCATTCATGAAGGTTTTACACAAGGTGAATAAAAAATTTACCTTTCTTTCCTGTCCAGATTTGCATTTACTTATCAATTTCAAGGTTAATTCCTAAACTAGGGCTTTATCAATTCAATCCCCTTTCCATAAACAATTTCCCTTTTTCTTTGTGCAAGAACAAGTTTCAAGATCTATGGAGCTAGATTTGGTATTTTTTGCAGTTATCTCAGATTTTGGAATTAGAAAGTACACAATTAAAAATAGAGGGATATACTCGAATCTCAACTTGTACCTTACAATTCCACTTGTTCCTTAGAGGCTCAAATTGTTACAGTCAAAAGTTACTGGTGCCAGGGTCTTAGATCTAGAATGGTTTCAGTCTACGACATCACTGTGACTAGAAATTGCAATTTTAAGGCATAAAACCTCCTAATTCATTTCAAGGTACACAAATCATTCCCCAATCTTGTATTTACTTTCATATCTATCATTGCATTTGTCATCCTTAGTTATTTTTTCAGATATGTACTTGTTCATTAATCAATTATTCAAATCCATTAATTCCTTAATAGAATAAATAGGTCTTATCCTCCTCCCTTTGCATCTAGGTTTTGCATTTTGCACCCTTCATCTTGGGTTGTGCAAATAAAGATTATATACAAAGAGGTTGGGTTTGTCTATTTCCCACAATGCCATAGCAAGATTTTGGCGAGTGATCTCTACCTTAGCATTTCTCACCATTTTCTTCTATACATTTTGGTGAGCCCACCACTTTCATGCATTTTATCTTTTGATTTGATAGTTTGACGATCTTTACATTATATTCTTGAGTTCACCTCTATACTTTTTTGTGAACTCAACCCATGATACCTTATTTTGATGTGATTGGTGGATTCCCTTTTGTGTAAATTATTTATGCATTTGATATTTATATCTCGGGTGTATGTGTTCATGTCATAGTGCTACAATTTATGCATTTGGATATCTCCTTAATCAAACAACACATTAATTCTTTTAATCTTAAAATTGGGTTAAATCTACATTACTATTGTATTTTACATAACATGAGATCTTCTAGTTTAAATCACATATCTTCTGCATTTCCCTTTCATTCATTTATTGCATGAGCATTGTTACTTTGAGTCCTTCATATAGTATTCCAGTTAGGAGAAGTAGAAGACATATGGGTTCCTTAAATCTTGAGCCTTCTTTCTTTCTGAATCTTGGTGAGACCAACATTCATAGCCATGAACTACCTCATCTCTTGAGAATAATTATTCCCACTCTTCTCATGGTGAAGAGGAAGCCTACAAAGTTTCTCCCTATAAAATCAAAATGTTCTCCTCGGACATGGACAAATTTGAACATTGGTTAATCCAAGAACAGTCTAATCCTAAAGCTTTAGCCTTGGTTGGTGGTTTAAAGAAATACATCCAAAATGATGAACATGGTATTGAATTCCTTTGATCCCTATCCCAAATTGTTCATAAAAATTTTAAGACCATTCAAGAAGCTTCTCAAGAGATAAGATACACTCAAAATCCTCCTAGTGTTGAAATTTCCAATCCTATTCCCACTTTAGTTCCCGCCATTTCTACTTATGTGCCACATATCATCACAACTTACTTTCAACCTTCCAATCTTATTCATGTGAGCCTTCCTAATCCTAGTGCTCCTCTTTTTCCTCCAATTATAGCAAGTGTTTCATTCTTACAACCATGTCCACTTATAATAGTGTGCCCTTTACATATCCCACCATTCCCGCTATGTCTAACAATATTCCAAACACTTCCAACACATCTCTTCCTATAATTCATTCTAATGATCCAACCATCAACAATATAGCTCAAACCGTATCTTTTTTGCAAAAAAAACTTGCTTCTTTAACACAATCCAAATTTAGCATTCCTACATGTGATATTTCTAGTCCCTTGTCATTTGATATCATCCATGTTGTGATCTCACACTACATGGAGATTCATCATCTTGAGACTTATAATGGAAAGGGTGATCCTTTGACTCGTGTCAAAACATTCTAAATATTATGTAGTGATTTCTCTCATGATCAAAGGTTTGTGAAAAAGTTGTTCACTAGCACCTTTTGAGATAAGGCCTTATAATGGTTTTGTTCATCACCCCCTTATTCCATTGATTCTTTTCACAAGCTTTCTAATGCTTTTATCCAACAATTTCAAAACACCATTGGTCCTCAAATCTCCTTAACTGATTTAATGCATTGTAAACAAGGTGTTAAAGAAAAATTGATTCATTTTATTGGTAGATTTAAGCATTTGCATGCTTAGATTTATTATCTTGTGCCTGATAATGATGTTAAATGCATTTTTATTTCTAATTTACAAAAAGACATTAGAGATAAGATTCTTCTTTCTGAATTCTCTTCATTTCCTCAACTTTGTGTAGTGCTTCATAATTATCAAATTCAAGCGAGTTAATTTGTGAGTGACACCTCAATGGATCCTATTGATAAGAGTGATACCGCCTCCAATAATTTAAAAAAAAAGGAATTTCATAAAAATCAACACATCCAATAATGTTGACGACTAGGTGGCAACAACGTCCAAAGGTGTAGCTCCTTTGTCATCTTATTTTAAACCATCTTGTAATTTTACACAATTTTCTAAATCTTTTCATAATGTGATCTTGAAGTTGATTAATGCTAAAATTTTAACACTTCCTCCTATAAACCAATTGATCCTTACAAATTTTTGCCAAAGTCCTTTTACCAAAAAGCCTTTTGTCAATACCATCCTCAGCCTAGACATGATGCTGAAAAATGTTTCCATCTAAAATGTGAGATACAAGATCTTATTAATTCCAATTTTTAATCTTTTTAAGGTGTCAATTATCAAGGAAACAAATACGTAGCACCTCCCAACCAAAATTTTCAAATTTATACTAATCCTTTTCCATCTCATACCACCAATATTATTGATTGAACCACACCTTGATCCTTGCATTACCTTTGATCCTGCTAAAACAATCAAAGATCCTGATGGTCCTTTATACATAGTTTCCAAGATCAATGGTATTCCTTCTCGTGGTGTCCTCATTGATCCTAATTGCATGGTGAATGTGAGAAGAGAAGAACATCTTTTTAGTAGATGGAAACATTATGTTTATAACGACTCATGAGTGAAAATTCAAAAATTAAATGGTTTACTTTATCCTTCTCGTGGATCCATATCCTTTCCTATTAAACTTGGTAATAAAGCTTTAGATGTTACCTTGACTGATATCCTGACCTTAGATCAATTTCAAGTCAAACTTGGCCTTCCTTGGCTTACATCCATGAGAGTTGTGGTATCTCTTATTCATAAATGGAGTAAATTCCCTCATAATGGAGAAATCATGACATTTAACCATAGCCTTTAAAAACCTTAAGTCCTGAGAGATTCTCTTGACTTGGATTTCTTTTCGCCTTCCTTACCTCAACCAAATCAGCCTCATCCTGATAACATTTTTTGTTCATATCAAAACTATAAAATCCAGAAGATTTGTGAACTTAGAAATCCTAAATTTCTTCCATCATCTTCTCCTGGACTTCTTCCTACACCTTCTATACCTTGGCTTTCTTGCATACATGAACCTAGTGTAGATCCTCCAGTTCTTCCACCCAGAGAAGAAAAGGTCCATGTGGTCATTGATCCTGAACCTCAACCTATTTCAAGCAAAACTTTGCGTAACCATCATGCTGATGACCATCATCGTAAATGTCATACTAAATTGAATTAGTGTGCCTCTGAAAATATTGCTTCTCCTAATACACCCTCTGATTCTTCCATTCCTCTTGCCCAACACATGCTTGCGCACAACGAGAAACACAAAAAATAGAAAAATGTGATGACATGTAACTGATTAAATGGTTCACTATATTAAGTTGAAGATGATGCAAGACATTAAATCAGTTAATGGTTTGTATTGTCATTGATGTCAACTTGATATCATCTGTATGGTCATATACAT
>MU228426.1:2541013-2556741 GCA_018584345.1 Thuja plicata | reverse complement strand
TTCCCCCCCCCCCCCCCCTCTTAGTTATTCTAACAATTGGTATCAGAGCATACAGTGCTTAGAAGAAAGTTTTGAAGGACTTAAGCTAAAGACCACAAGATGTATAAGAGAGACGCACTGAAGCTGAACAGGGATAACTTCTCAACATGGAAAAGCAGAATGAGACTATACCTATCACGAATTGCAGACAATGTTGCAGATTATCTAGGCAATGAATTCATCCTATCTTCTGGACCTTTGACTGTTAATCAAATGAAAGAGAAATATGAACATAACCTTATAATGGTGGAGATTTATTCTTCACTTATTGATGCAGAATTTGAGGACATCAAGACATGTACAAGTGCCAAGCAAATGTGGGATCATCTTACACTAGTTTATGGAGGAGATGCAAATGTACTAAGAGCTAAAGCTGAAAGTCTTCGAGGAAAGTTTGATGATATGAGAATGAAGGAAGGAGAGAACATAACATAGTATAGTACCCGACTTAACGAAGTTGTGAATTCTATTCAAGGATCTGGTGGAACCATTGATGAAGACACTATTGTGAGTAAGATTCTTAGAACTATATTGCCTATTTATTTTATAAGAGTCTCTATAATTCATGAAATAAGAGCAGCACCCGGAAATA
The DNA here is from genome assembly GCA_018584345.1 of Thuja plicata. NCBI lineage: Eukaryota > Viridiplantae > Streptophyta > Pinopsida > Cupressales > Cupressaceae > Thuja > Thuja plicata. The sequence goes on along the minus strand of MU228426.1, from coordinate 2,556,110 downwards.
ACATTATTGTTGATAGTCTTGTTGGAAGCTTGATTTCTTTTGAGATGAATAACTTTGATAACAGTATTGTGCCATCTATGGAATCCGCATTTATGTCTACTTTAAAATTTGGTAAATTTAGTAGCAAACGTATAATAAAAAATAGCAGTGACAATGATAGTGATGACAAGGAACTTGATGAGCTTGAAGCGTGAATGGTTAGAAGATTGCACAAAGGTAAAGGAAGATATAAAGGTAAACTACCTTTGATATGTTTTAACTGTAAAGAGATTGGACATTTTTCTGCAAGATTCCCTAACAGAAAGAATGATGAAAGAAATGATAGATCTAATGACAGAAAGGATGATCGAGACTTCAGAAGCAACCGACGGTATGACAGAAGAGATAACCGAGATTACAATGATAAAGGTAAGAAAGCTTCTTACATTGCTAAAGATAAAGATAATGACAGTGGATCTGACAGTGATGAAGATATTGAGACAGTGTTTGTAGCTTTGAAGGATGATTCAGATGAAGATGAAAGGTATGTAGAAACAACACTTATTTCTAAAGTTATTAAACATGATATTTGGGTTATTGATAGTGGTTATACACATCACATGACTGGAGATAAAGGAAAAATTAATTTTCTTGAACATTATAATGGTGGATTTGTAAGAATGGGAAATGATACACCTTGTCAATGTAGACGTCCAAAAACATTAATGTTATTATTAATATTAAATTCCCTTTTATTCATCTAACTATTTAATTTAATCAATTAAATAGTTTCATCATTGGTATTTATCAAGCAATCTAAATATTATCCTAATGTATTTTATTTAAATACATTTGCCTCACAAAATCCCTTTTAATAAATTTACATTTATTAAAAAATCCTCCATATCCCTAATTCTTCTAAGCTATGATTTATTCAAATCTAATTTGAATTATAATCTAAACCCAACCTAGAGACCTATTAATCCAATCCAGAGGCCTACCCTAATCCTACCATATTCCTACTCTACACCCATCACCTCATTCTCTAAGCATATTCCCCCACCTAATCATCCTCTAATCCTACTTAAAAAGGTGATTCCTAACCCTTTTAATGCTAATAGAATGCTCACACATGTGTGAAAATTCTCTCCAAAATGGTCACCCATCCCTCTTAAATGCTCTTACATCTTTGTCCCCCACTTGAAAATCTTGAGCCACTCAAACATTTAATGCTATGTTTTACTCTTGAATGGCCATCCCTTCCAAGCCCATGTGTCCCTTATGTGGCTCTTATGTGGATGCCACATAGGTGCCACCTCATTCAAGCCCTTCTCTTCTCTCCCAAAAATCTATAAATGGAGGCCTTCTCCTCTTGTATTTTCATCTCTCATTCTTGCACTGTTATTATGCTATTTTAGTTTTAGAAGTTCATTTCTAGTTTTCATGCTCTTTATGCTTAAATCACTTAGAAGTTACATACTAGGTTAATTTTCAATGAATCTTAGTTTCTTTCATTGTCTTGCATATCATTTTAATAGTTTAGATCATCTTTGAGAAGAATTTGAGACTAGTTCTTCATACTAGCTCTTGAATCTCTTCTTTTCATCCAATCTTGCATTCACATTTGCATTGTATTGGGGATGCATTTCATTTGTGTTTGAGAGAGCACTCTCACATCCAATCTAAAGGAGAAAATCAAACAAGTAATATAGGGTGCACTAACTTGTTTTAGATCAATCCAATGTTATGAAGATTTCTTGTTGGTTCATCCTTATTTCATGATTTTATGTGTGCTAACCTGCTAACGTTTCATGTTTGATCTTGCTCCCAATAGGTTGAATATTTCCTCGTACACATTCTGGCACTCCCAGTTGGACCCACGTCCCTAAAATCCTTCTAAATTTCTTGTCTTTTTCTCTCATTTTTTCCAAACTCACAAATCGGCGTCGCCAATTTACACAGAGGCGTCTGCGCAAACGTCGGTTCTTCCTAAACCGTCGTTTGGCATCTTCACTAAACCAGCGTCTGTGCAACCAGAATCAAAATCTCTACTTTAGACTATCTTGCTTGAGATTTTACGAACCTGACATTTCATTTGTCAAGTTCTATTGTGTTTCCCACTATTTTTTGGTTTTTTAACATTCTGTTGTTTACCATAATTTAATTTTACAAGCAGTCATAATGTTGAAATTTCATTAAGGGAAACAAGCCTTGATAAATCATTAAAGAACAATAGTATTTAAGGTTTGAGTAATCTAAGCATAGCTTTTCTGATTGATTTGAGAGCTAATAAAGAAATAACAATAACATTTTTTTGTTGTGTTTGTTGTGTTTTTGGCCTTGCAGGTACAACAACATTTGCGCAAATGTTGTTTCACATTTCGGCGTCTGCGCAAATGCTGGTTCAGGCCAATCACCGACTGACATCTGTGATTCACAAACTGGCATCTCCACTGGTATAGCTTTTTTTGGTTTTCTTGCATATTTTCTATTTCTGTCATTTTTGGGTTAAAACACAGAATCGACGTCTACACCTTGAATCAGTGTCTGTGCTCTATCAGACTTTTATTTGTCATGTTCTAACAAATATTTGAGTGGTTTTGTGTTTGCAACGCTTGTCAAAGGCTAAATTTCTGAAACTACTAACTAGTTGTGTTGCAGCATCGCTTGCCAAAGACATAAATTCAAACAATCGTGCTTGTTAGCATTTCATTTTATTTACTAGGAACATAGAATAATTATAGGGATCTTTTTGTCTAATCCAAAGCAAGTGTTAGGGGATTATGCTCTCTTCCCTTTTTGGGAAGATCAAAAACCTAGATGCATTTGCTTTGTGTTAAACAATTAAATCTTTAGGAATGAACTAAGCTTGTCTTGTGTGTGTGGAGAGAAAATGATACTGGATAGGAGAGTATGCTCTTTTCCCCTTGTGGGAAACTACACTCATTTTTGTCACCAATCCAATTGCTTTTCAATTTAATCCTTTAGATGGGCCTGTCGGTTGAGAGAAAAATCTCTCGAGAATGACCCACATGAGAACGAGGTGTAAGCCACATAACTCCAACTCATGTTAATCAAATTTACTCTTTTGGGGTTAAATCCTCAGGAGTCGATTGACATTTGAGCTTATACTCAGCTCTCATCTAACATAAGTGCGGCCTAACGGTCTCAATCACGTTTACATGACCACTTTTATCAAGATGCTCTATGGGGCTATACGCCTAATTTGTGTTTGTGCAGACATAGAGGATACAATTGAATGGAGATCCTTACTAAACACTCTAGGCTTAGAACCTACCTGGAACACCCCTAAAAGGTGATAATGTTTGTGCAAGGGAGATAGTAACTTTCCCAAGATCACTCATACATCCATGCCACCCTGAGTGTTTGGAGTCGGCTAATACATCGTCATGACTGAGCCATTGCATGCTCGGTGACGGTCATATTCTGATTAGCTCTTGTGTGTGTTCCTAAGCTTGCGAGCAAATATTTTCATGATACACCAATTCCTTAGGTAGACTTGTGTTTGAAGTGCTTGAAGAACATTGACAAATCCAAAACATGAACGAAATACCCAACAAACAAATTTGTCACACTTTCTTGTATCCTTCAAGGTTGTTTTGTCCCTTATCAGATTGTTTTCAAGACACATGCCTGTTAATTTTTTATTTGACTGTTATGAAATTGGTTCTTGCCATGGAACAAATCTATTGAAAATCAGTTAGAGATCAAGCTTTTGCCAAATCATCAAAACACTGTCCTTTTTTTTACAGGCTACCGTAAGCTTCAAAATTTGCCAGAATCTTCAAAATTTGGTCTTTTATGAGATATGTCCTAAAACCTTCAATTGCTAATCCAAAATTAGATCTTTTTACTATAGGACATGACCGATTCCAAGAAGCACAAGAAGGTGAAAACTTCGTTACCCCCCGTGCATAGAGAACATAAGAGCATAACCGGAGAAGCTACCAAGTACCAACACATAGTTTATTTCATCAAGCAAGAAACTCATAAATGGGAAGAATTCAAAAAAGTGATATACAACAACAAGGTTGCTCGCTTCATGGACAAATATCATCTAAACATTACTTTCGTCAGATTTGAGCAATATGACTAGCTGGTCTACCACAAAAAACAAACATTCTTCCTCTTCTTAGGATCACTTAGCTTGTATTTTTTAGGACCTCCCTTTGGTTTTCATCTTTAGAAACACATCACACACTAATCCTAGCATAATCCAGCACAATCCGATCTAATCCAAGTCAACCTAGCATCATCCTAGTCAACCTAGCATCATCCTAATCATCATCCAAAACATCCCTAATCACATCCCTCACTTGGTATTGCATCCCCTTTTGAGTTTCTTAGAACCTGCATCTTAATCAAAAACCCCATCCTTAAGTGTTCGTAAACTAAGAATTGTTTAGGATAATCCCCTTTGCCTTTGCAACCTCATCACCTTGATCAAAAGGTTGGTTTGCATTGACAGAGAATACCATCCTTCGAAGACCACAAGTCTGTCCTAGGTAGACAATCACATCCACTTGATCTTAAATTAGGGAAAGAAACCCTTAATCTTTGCATACACCAAGTCATCCTTAATCCTTAGGAGCATATTCATCATCCTAGATGTATCGTCTCAAATCCTAGTCCTAGCACCATCATCCTTAGCTTCCTAGGAACATCCTTGCATTACATCTTGCATCTCATATCCCCTTAGTCTAATCATTTCATGTCACCTATTACACGAGCCACTAAGAAGAGGAAGGACATGGACCTTAATCTTGCAGCTAGCTCATCTAATCCTACGATTGACCACACTAATGCTATGGTCTCCTATGCGCCTCAGCCCAATGAACAAATTGAGCATATTTGGGTAAACACTAATGAGACTCCCACCATGAGTACCATAGAGACATTTATAAATCATCCAGGGCATGTCCACATGGTGAATGCCATGAGTGGACGCAACAGTAGTCAGGTACTCTTAGACATTCAACAAAAAGGACTCCAACTCCCGCCTTGGCTTATACCCATGCTTATCACATGACTTATAGCACTCCCACAGGAATTTTATCATCCCATTAGAAATGAAGTTGTTGATCCACTTTAGTGAGCTCTACAAGTGGGAACTCTTATCTCACAAGTAGTCCAACCTTCCATCCCACACTCCATCATGCACACAACACCTCCATCTACCTCATCCATAATCACAGGAACCCCGCCTCCTAATCCAACATCAGCAACACAAGCAATACCTCTTATCGCTACACAAGCACCTACACCTCCTCAACCCATAGTCGTTCCACTTTCACAAGCATTCCCAACATTTGCAACACAATTCGCACAACCACCAGTCAGCACTTAGCAAACCACCATTCCACCCATCACCACTCTTCCCATTCAAAATGCACCACCCAGATCACAGCATCAAAGCACCCAAATCTCCATGCATGTTCCACCTTTTTCTTCCACCGCATACCCACAACAGCAAACACAATTCACCATAGGCATGTCGCTCATAAATCATTACAACTGACCATTATTTCCGCAAGGGCCCACCTTCCCCACTCCACTAGCAACGCAACCGCAATGTATGCCAACACTTCTTCCGCAAGCACAATTCAACCCAAATCCTCCCCCACCAGTCCCTCAAAATATTCAAACAGCACAATGTGCTTCATCATCCACTTGGAATTACTCTTAAGCCACCATGCAAGCCTTAGGCATACCCACACAGACGCAGAACACCAACCCACTCACCTCCCAATCGCAAAAAAAATCTACCAATCCCCTCACCATAAGGCAAATTCCCATCCCACCTATCCAGCAACAATAACCTATTCAACAGCAACAACCAATCCAGCAACAACAACCTATTCGGCAACAACAACCAATCTAGTAGCAACAACCTATCCAACAACAATAACCTATCCAGCAGCAAGCCCAACAACAATAGTCGTAGCAGCAAAGTGTCAAGCCATTCACATCCCAAGCACAACAACAACAAACCAACCCCTTTGCAGTTGCACAACCAATCATCCAAACTACCTAGTAGCCACAACCACAAACACAAGGGAAAATCCCTTCATGAAACAATCACTGCAGTAGCTTGCTAATCCTTTCACTAACACACACAGTATCATCCAACCAACACAGCAGCAACAAACTAATTTCGCCAACTACTTAGCCATGTCATCTTCCGCTGCATCACAAACTATTCCACCACCACATCAATCTAGTGTTCCCATTAACACCACTGCAGCCACTGGGGGAATTCCACTGTAGAACACCTATCCTCCATCCTTCGGCAGCATGGTACCACCACCCTATGCAGGTGCGCAATAGGCTCAGCCCACTTATCCAACGCCTCAACAAATACAAGCATACTTCCAACAGTTACAACAACCCTATTAGGCATCGCCACCTCCTCCACTACAATACTCCCTTAAACCACAATTTCTACAACAACAACCCATCTATGCTAACCAACAGCCTCCATACCAAACACCACAATATCCTCCACAGAATCCCCCATATTCGCCATTTGATCCATATCAAATTCAGGGAACCAATGCAATCGGGGTTAATAATCCTCCCCCATAGATCAATCAGGAATGGGAGGAAATGAAGAACGCTCTCAAAGAGCTAAAACAAGGGACCGAAGCTAAAACATTCAAGTTTGAAGAGGTGTTTCCTTACCCGTTTGATCAATCTATCACTGCAATACCCTTCCCCAAGCACTTTGAAACACCCAAGTTTGATAAATATCGGGGGAAGGGAGATCTTGTGAGCCACGTGAAAGAATTCTACATGGCATGCCAAGAAGTGGTCTAAAGAGATAAATTCCTCATGAGACTATTTCCCAAAAGCTTAGGCAAGACCGCTCTTGAGTAGTTCTAGAAAATCCCCTATGGCACAGTCTCTACTTTTTCCAAACTATCAGATAAGTTTGTGGCCAATACACGCACAATGTAGAGAATGAACTCTCCCTTCTTGATTTATGTAATTCCAAACATAAGGGAGGAGAGAGCCTGGCCGATTACCTTCAGCGCTGGCAAGGGCTTACTACAAGGTTGTCCTAGCAACCCCCCGAGAAACATCTCATAAAAATCTTTATTAACAACCTTCATCCCTATCATATGGTCATGAATTGTATACAAAATTGCCAGGACATCAGAATCAAAGGCATGGATCTCGAATGTGGTCTCATAGAAGACAGTACCATCAAGCACTACAAAGAACCCCAGCCTGACAAAAATAATAATGATCGATCACGGTACTGGAACAAGAACAAGAACGCAGTAACTAATGGAATCATTGACACCAAACACATTCAAGTCATGGTGGTCAATCCCAATGCACCTACCCAAACTTATCAGCAAGCACTGCCAGTATACCCTCAACCCCCTCCCATGTATCAACATCCCAATGGACCACATATCACCAACCGACGTACCAACAAAACATACACCCTCAAGGCACAACTATCTATCCCCCTCTAGGGACATCATATCAACCCAACTATCAAGGTCCAATAAACCAAAAAATGCTATATCAGTCATGCATGGACAGCCAAGGCCTCACGCTCAAAATGCACCACAATGCCTATTTACCCCCTTGGGTGAACCCATAGATGTTATCTTCCATAGAATGGCCCAGACTAACCAAATCGTGTACCCAAAGACACAACCATTTGATGACTTGACACCTAAGCTTGTATGGTACAAAGAACGAATATTGTGATTACCATCGTGTTAAGGGACACGCCACCATCAAATGCATGAAGCTAAAACACTACATCTAGCATCTCATCGACCGCAAAGAGATCGAAGTAGATTCTCCAGCCTAACCATCGCCAAATGTGGGCCTTAAAATCTATCAAAATGCATTTCCTAAACACACCTCAGGTAAAGGACCAGGCAATCCCTCTCAATCCTCTGACCAGGGGAAAGACAAGAAAGGAGACAATGCTGATAGAAAATATTATACAAATGCATATATCAACTATGATAATCTCATCGGTTGCATATCCCAAGTCCAGTCCTCTGTCAATGTCATTCATGTCAAGGGCGCCGATAATCAATGCACAGTCACCACTCGTCGAGGCCAAATAACAATTGCAGGTGCAAGTACCACTCTGTCTGCTGATTCCCAATACAACATGTTGGAACACTTAGGGAATAGTCCTGCTCAAATTTACATCCTGGATCTCCTCCGCATCTCACCCATCCATCAAGAGATCCTCAATAAAGCCCTACAAGAATCACATGTTCCCAACGACATCAACCTCATTGAATTCCATAACCTTGTGGGCCACTTGTCTGCATCTTGTGGGGTTTCTTTTAAACCAACAGATGTACCTTCCAAAGAACCTAATCATAACCTTTCGCTCTGTATCACTGTCATGGTTAAAGATTTTGTCATCAAGTGAGTCATGATAGATAAGGGTTTGGCCCTAGATCTGTGTACTCTAAAATTCATCAAACAGTTGGGCTGCACTAAAGGAGATATAATAAATGATGTCATTACCATAAAAGCCTATGACAATATGGAGCACACTTATGAAGGCACCATTTCAATGCCCATCAAGGTGGGGCCTGCAATTAAAGATATGGTATGTCGTGTTGTTGATCTTGACCTTCCCTACAACATCCTCCTTGGATGCCCATGGATCCATTCTATGTAAGTTGTCCAATCCACCTACCATCAGTGCATCGAATTCCCATATAACGGCACTAAAATCACCATCCATGCAGATCCCAAGCCCTTCGCATATAGCAATGCATTGGAAACCTCTTTCCCACACTCCACTCACTGTCCTGGGATCAACATTGGCACCTCTGTTGCCAACTCATCTCGAGTCCATTCAGATCTAGAAACAATCCTCTCTTCCACCCTTTCCATGCTCAAGATCAACAACAAAGGTTGTGGCGAGTATATCCTATCTGATGCCTTCACAGTTGGAGCATTGCCAGTTGATCCACATACCCAAGGGAGACCAAACAAGAACATAACAGACCAGAGCAAGCCGCTGACAAAACAATTGGGCCCTACCACTTTTATCTCAAATGGCATTTTGAATAGCCAAGAGATGGCACCAGACATCAATCGGTGGCTTTATAAAGATCCACCACCTCCAGACATCAGTTTTCTAAATTATTTCAAAGGAAAATACCCTTCAACTCACAAGCTGGTTACAGAAAAATGGAACTATCAAGATGGTGGCTTGGGTACTGAAGAACAAGGAATGAAAACCCCTTTTGTGCCCACCAAATGAGAAAATCATTTAGGCCTTGGTATGGATTCTGCCATGACTGGGGGCACTAATGACAACAACTATTCCCATTGTAGACCCCTGGGCCAAATCGTTGAATTTGAAGATGTCCCTGAAGAGAAAATTATGAAAGCCTATGACGATATTGACGATGACATCTTCCTGGGCAACTCTGTCCTCCTCCAACTCTTCATTAATTTCATTGACCTTCCCCTCCTACATCCCAAACTCATAGATTGGGACCAACCAAGTGTCGTACACGTTGATGAGTTCCAAAGTAAGGACGCGCTCCTAAGATTCATGGGAGCAGTTGCACAGAGCAATGACTAGGAGCAAGATTCAACACATGTCTACAAAACGGATCCAAAGGCATATTTTGGGGAAGAGGTGGACTTCAGTCACAAAAATGAAGTAGAAAACAAAAATAAAAAAGAGAGAAATCAATCCCCTAGAGAAAACCCCTCTGGGGCGCTATCTGATCACAAAATAGTAAAAACAAAGGGTGTATCTGCTGGTTAAAACCTCTCTGAGGAGCCAGAGGATGAAGATTCTCCTCTTCCTCTTATCCATGATTACAGGCTTGAGCAGTCATCTATCCTTATCAAAGAAACCAAGCTTGTCAACCTGGGCACAGAAGAGAATCCCGCCATCATGTACATAGCAGCATCTCTGACTGAAGCAGAAGAAACAACTCTCATTTCTCTCTTGATGGAATCCATAAATAAGTTTGCATGGTCTTATTCCCACATGTTGGGATTAGACCCTAACTTGGTGGTACACCATCTAGCAGTGGACCCAAACATCAAACCTATCAAGAAAAAGCTCTAAAAGATGCACCCCAAGGTAGTGCTACTTGTCAAAGCAGAGCTAGAGAAGCTACTCCAAGCCAAAATAATCTGCGCCATTGACTACTCTGAATGGATCTCCAATATGGTGCCAGTGTCTAAACCTGATAAATCAATCAGGATATGTATAGACTTCCAAGATCTTAACAAGGCATGTCCCAAGTATGATTTCCCACTGCCAAACATAGACATGATAGTAGACCTCACAGCAGGACATGAGATGTTGTCACTCATGGATGACTTTTCAAGATATAATCAGATCAGTATTGCAGAAGAAGATCAGCACAAGACAACATTCACAATCCCCTAGGGCACCTTCTATTATAATATGATGTCATTTGGTTTGAAGAATGCTAGGGTAACCTATCAAAGGGACATGACAATCATTTTCCATGACATGATTCACAAGATGATATCCTTGCTAAATCAGTTAAAAGGGAAGATCACCTAGATGTTCTGGAATGCATCTTTGACAGGATTGGACACTACGGCCTAATAATCAACCCTAAGAAGTGTGTCTTCGGGGTCACATCAAGAAATCTCCTTGGATTCATCGTATCCAGAAGAGGCATTGAAATAGATCCAAAAAAGGTACAAGCTATCATAGAAATGCCTCCATCAAGAACACTCTGACAATTGCGCAGCCTACAAGGAAAGTTACAATATGTGCATCATTTTATCTCTCAGTTAGCATATAAGTGCCAACCATTTACTCATCTCATGCGAAAGGATAAAATTTTTAAATGGGATCCTCAATGTCAGAAGAGTTTTGAAAAGATCAAAGAATATTTGGCTAATCCACCCATCTTGGTACCACCCATACCCCGCCGACCGCTCATCCTGTATATTTTTGCTACTACAACAACACTAGGCGTACTCCTTACTCAATTGGATGATGAAGGCAATGAAAGAGCCATTTATTACATCAGTCGGACCTTAGTGGGTTATGAGCTCAATTACTCCCCTATGGAAAAAGCATGCCTTGCAGTGGTTTTCGCCACTCAAAAACTTCACCACTATATGCGTAGTCATACAACCAAGCTCATTTCAAAAGTGGACCCTCTCAAGTACCTACTCTCTAAGACTACTCTCACAGGTTGAATGGAAAAATGGGTTATGTTGCTAAGCGAGTTTGATATTCCATATGTAGATAGAGAATCCATTAAAGGACAAGTCATCGCAGATTAGCTAGCAGAAGCATCATTGGTGGATGCATATCCTCTAATCATAGGATTTCTAGATGAACATTTGTATATGATAGAAGAGCAACCCACTTGGCAACTCTACTTTGATGGATCCTACACAACCCATGGTACAGGGGTGGGAATACTTTTTATTAGACTACAAGGTGACTACATCCCTATGTCATTAAAATTGGGATTCCCCTACACGAACAACATTGCAGAATATGAGGCACTAATCACAGGACTCTGCATGGCTATAGAGTGGAACATCACAGATATACATGTCTTTGGCGATTCCCAACTCATCATCAAACAAGTCCTGGATGAGTATCAAACCAAAGACAAAAAACTAATGCCATATAAGAAGATGGTTGACAAAATGAAAGAGCATTTCCTCCACTTGCAACTAAAACAAGTACCATGCTTGTAGAACAACGTTGTGTTGACGGGGTTTTGCTGACCGGGTCCGCCAACAGTCATAAGTTGTCACCGGGTTCCGAGGATACCGGCCAACTCTGCCTGCAAAGGTTTTTCGGGTAAAATAAATTCCCCGGGCATTCAAGCACCTGGGTGTCGGATCATGACGGTGCAGGGCTCAGTTGGGAGAAGTGACTATTTTCGAGGGGGATAGCTGGTTTCTTCAACTCATTACCTCCGGAGATTCAATACAGTAAGGTTTCCCCTAGCATTCTACACTTAGAAAATAAAATGAAAAAGATCTTGCAGGGTTAGAAACACTTCATCTAACTATAGTCATGCTTAAACGTCTAGAACATCAATAATACTCTGATAGACTACACTAAATACCGAAGAAATACACAACCATCGGCTAGCACTTAATCAGTAGCAGAAGTAAAGAGGTCGTTAATCTATTTTAACATATCAGAGTAGAAGACATGAAGAACATTGAAACATCAAATACCATTAACTCAGAAGCAGGAATGCAACCAACATCATTGCCAAGAATTATTCCTTCTTTATTGATGTTCCTTCCAGCAAGCACTGGTGCGTGATACAATGGTGGCTCCAGGGGAGCATCTAACTATTGAGAATAGAACAATAGAGCATTGAGCCCTGCAACTAAAATGAGAAATTCCTTTGCTATTATCATGGACAACAAAATCATCAATTTTGCCGACCCTTGGAAATGGGCCGGTTTGGCTATTTATACAACTCTTCTAACCCTAACCCTTTTTTACATCATGTTTCAATAGAATACAATACCTGGGGGCTGGTACTACCTGCACCACCCTACAAAAGACCTCGAGAAGGAATAGGTTTTCCATGTCAGAAGAATAAGATAAGAATATACAGCAGAAGAATCAGCCTCGAGAAGAGAGCCAGAAAGGAGAAAGAAGAAACTAGGTCCCCCGGGGACCGAGGCTACATGCCTCATAAATGGGAAATGTGGTGCCCTATCTCCGATGCGCCAGGTGTACCTTTGAGCGGTGCCTCGAGAAGATTACCCTGTCAGAAAACCAATTGCTGAGTCGACGTCCCTTGATGTAACCAACCACCTTCTAACAGCCTTTATTAACCGCTTCTGAAAGTGACCGGTTGGCCTCGGGGACCGGGACACAGATCACTTTAAAGAGTACAAAATTTTAGATCTGGGACTCCGGGATCCGGGAACTTATGTCCCCAAAGAATAAAGAATGTCGAACACTTGAGTTCTCCCTGGCCTCCGGAGAAAGCTCAAGGCTGCTTATTATCATTGAAAGCCTGGAGGAGGCAGGATATGTCGTCTTTGTCTATATCCTTCAGGCTGGCCCTTCTGTGCTTGGCCACTTCAACTTGTTCCCCCAGGTCTGGAACATTTTCCTTAAACCCATCCGCCATTCTTGCCGCGTCATGACCACTAAGTATCATGCGGGTTAATCTTACCATTTGGGCCCCATCCATCCCCTCCAGAGATTGATACCGGGACTTCATTATTTCATCAAAACTCCCCAAAACTGAATCTTCGGGGGTACATGTATCTGTGCTAAGGGGATCAGCCCCGAAAGTCTTCATCACAAAAGACTTGTACAAATTGGAAGAATATTTTACAATATTTACCTTATCTTGCAAGGACCCTACCAGTTGCTTGGTCACCTCCAATGTGAGGTCAAGTCTGGAGTGATGGGTTCTTACAAAATCAAATGATTCATCACCCAGAATTCCAGATTCTGAAATCATATCTTCTCCCAAGGTAAGGAGCTCTTCGAGCTCTACTTTCCATGCTTGGTAATTCTCGGCGTCACCCTCCCACAACTCAATAAGAGTTTCCGCCTGATGAATGACTTGTCGGGCTGTGTATAGATCTGGGAGGGTGGACACCAGGAAACGCCGAGTGTTTCCTATCTATAGGGCGACCCACTCGTCTACTGCTTGGGCTTTCTTTTTCATTACTCGCAAGGAGTCTATGTCACTCTGTGGTATGTCTTCTAAGGTGGAGGCCTCTGGAGGAGCGGTTTTGATTGGTCGAGCCAGCTCGGTGAGCAACCCCACAAGGTTTGCATTCTTTTCATTTTCAGCCTTGAGCCTTTGGGCCTCTTTCTCATATCGGGCCTCCACTGCCCTTGCTGCCTCCTTCAGTAAATCTACCTCACCCTGCTTTCCCCTTTTGCCTAGGGATACCTCTGCAACATTATAGTCGGCGGGATCTGTGGTTGCTTTATCGGCGTCTAGGGGAGGTGTTGCCACAACGGCAACTGTCTCTCCGCCTGGCCCAGTTCGAAGAGTGTGAACTGTCCGGGCTTTCTTTCCCTTCGGCGGGGCCTGAACTTGGGCCATCATTTCGGCCAGGGAGAGAGGAATCACTGGAGTGGACTGAGCCTTTCTTTTTCTTCTCTCTATCAGTCATTGAGGTGGTAGGGGTGGCTTTCCTGCCAGAATTTGTTCTCCTGATTCTTCCCCAATGTCCTCTGGCTGTTGCTCCTTAGCAACGTGGACCTCACCCGTCTCTCTTCCTGCCTCAACTTATTCTGCAGCGACGTTCTCTTCAATCTCCGTCTCCTCGGCCTTGTCCTGTATGTCTATCATTGGGTCTGGACCCTGGTAGGCTTCCTCAGGGATTTCTTCTTCAAGCTGCTCTTCTTCTTCTTGTTCTTCTTTTTGTCCTTGTTCTTGTCCTTGTTCTTCTTCTACTGGGCCTCTTCCTCTCTTGGCACCTCTTTCGGCAGTGGGGGAGGTATCAGGCTGAGATTTAGAGTTTGGGCCACCGTGATAACCTTCCCGAAGGTTGCCCCCGGGAGTGGCCCTTGGAACGTGGCGGCTGGGGTTACAGTTATTCCTGAAGGTCTGGTTCCCCCAGCGGATTCCATTTGTTCGCCTTGCTTTAGTTGGTCCACTCCCGGACCTTGCATCTCTTGAGCCCCGAAGATAATCTCCAGCTCTGGCTCTTTCTCTTCCACCTACTGTTCGTGTCCCTGTGCAGGTTCCTATTACAAGTCTTCTTGGTCTGCGGCCTCTTGTTCTGGCCCCGGGACTTCTGTCTCCGCTTGTGTATTATCCCCTTGCAAATTTCCAAACTCATCGGTTGCAAATACATCAAACTCTTCTTCTAGAGGGGGACTGGCTGGGACTTGTGCGGGCTCTATTTCCTTCTCCGGCTCTAGGGAACTGGAGGAAATGATCTCTACTTCTTGGGGGCGAGATGCCTCTGGCTCCGGCTCTACCTTGGTCTTTTTGATGAGCCTCTTCTTTCGTCGGGTAACCAGAGGTGGCCCCGCATCTCTTATTGATGTTGCTTCCATGGGATCTACCCCTGTTGCCTTTACCATCAAGGCAGCCAATGACGGGGAGGAGGGAGGACGAAGCGGTCCGGCCAT
>MU228426.1:2505156-2540963 GCA_018584345.1 Thuja plicata | reverse complement strand
GAGGAGGGAGGACGAAGCGGTCCGGCCATGAGTGGTGGAGTGGCCAGCCGTGTTATTAATTGCTCCCTCATTTGCTGGGAGGCTGCCACCGATTGTTTTATTTGTTCTGTGATGGGGAATTCTTGCGTAGGAGGGGTTGTGTCTATTCTTTTCCCCTTATCTGCACCCTGCGAAGAAGTCCCAGCCCCCGAGGTCAATCTGGGTATCGGCGGCGGAGTTAACTTTTGTGCCGGCTATGTTGCTCGGCGGGTACTCCTGGGGCATGCCTTCTTAAAATAGGCGTGGCTTCTCTCGACCACCTCTCGAGTGAAGTCTTCAATTGTGGGCCCCTCCTGGGCGGCCCAGTTTATTGGTGGAAGGGCCTTTTTGTCGATCCCCTTTGCCTTGTACTGGGGATCGATAGTAGGGGCGGCGTCCGAGAAGTCTGACGAGAACTTCCAGAGCTTTAGCTTCTGCATCATGTCGACCGTCATTCTAACGAAGTGCCTACTGCGCACATCTACATCATCTTGGTAGTTTGCCCAGAAGTCCTCCATATGTATACGATGGGGCTCTGAAGCCCGGGGCATTGCCGTCGCAATTCTGCCATGCGGATCAAAAATTTTCTGTGCTAGATAAAATTCTTGTAAGTTATAACTTTTCAGCTCATTATCTGCCTCCTTCGCGGTGGCCAGACTGCATGTATAGTTCCCGCAGGTGATTGGGAACGGGATGTTGGGGATCTTCTTAAGGGAAAAGAACGCATGTACCTCCATTATTTGCCTGCAATATTCCAACAATACGATCTTGTCCCCACAATGTCTGGGCAACAAGTAGGGTTTCCCAGAGAAGCCGGTGACCCTAATGTACATGTGCTGCTGGAACTGAATATAGTAATGTCCATAATTATGGACTAGCTTCATCGCCTCAGTAGACAAGCGGTATCCGACATTCCGGGAGGGTGTACGCAGATGGTAGTATATGAACACGTCATTTACCTGACAGAAACTGGGGAAACTGGCTTCCCATTGAATCTGTGGGAAATGGTCCCACAGTGCTTTTTGTCCCGGGCCAATCCCGAGCACGCCATCTGTAAGTAGGCTGTTGGAATGGGGCCTCTGCTGTGCTAGGGCCCATAAAACATAAGAAGACATATAGAACTTCTTCTTCCTGTTCAGTTGCTGGAACTGGGAGTCGACGTGGTTGGAGATTATTGCGGCCCAGTCGAAGAATTCTCCCTTGGTGGAGATGTCGAGGAGGAAATAGTACATCCATTTGGCAAACTCCTGGGCGGAGGGCTGCCCAAAGACCCGGGCTAATGCTATTATCCCCATCTGGATGCTCTCCTTGAATTTAGAGCGGGGGATTTCTATCTTCATTCTCTTTGGGTCCCTCTTTGGGGCCTTAAGCCAGTGGGTATTCATGTACACCCGGGCAGCATCCTTCAGTTGTGTAAACTGGGTCAAGGCATCAGTCTTTGTAACCACTATGGCCCTATCAAATTGTGGGATTTCTAGTCCCACCCGGAATGTGTCTGGGTTGAGGGATACCAGAGGAGTGGGGTATCCTGTGGGTTCTGTGGCCACAAGCATAACAGCCCGAACGGAGGAGTTGTAGTTGGCAGCCAAATATTAGGATAAGCTCTGGAGATTGCACGGAGCATAGGAAGCAAGCTGCCCGGAGGATTCCGTACCCCCTGACGTTGATCGCTAAT
This sequence comes from Thuja plicata, assembly GCA_018584345.1. Taxonomy (NCBI): domain Eukaryota; kingdom Viridiplantae; phylum Streptophyta; class Pinopsida; order Cupressales; family Cupressaceae; genus Thuja; species Thuja plicata. The sequence continues at coordinate 2,539,270 of MU228426.1, read as the reverse complement.
TGGTCTCCAGCCTGTCGCTGGATGTGCATTACTTTCACCAAGGCTTGCATCTCTGCCCATGTTCCAACATTGGTGTCGGTTATCAGCTTAACCTTGGACTTAATCTTTGAGCCCACGATGACGTTGTCTTGTACAAATTTCATGGTGAGGGGCATCTTTTCTAGGGCCTTCTCCATCTTGGATTTTACTGCTGCCTTGGTCTCTGTTGCGGAAGGTAGCTCTGCGCTTCCGGGTGGAGACGATGCAAATGCCTCAGACATGTTTGGAAGATGAACTCCGGGAACCTGCGAGATAAGGCGACCATCAGAATGCATTCATTAGAATAATTATTCCGGGTCCGGAGGTCTTACCACCGCGATGTTTTCTTTCGTGAAAAGTTAGTTCCATGCAAAGATAACCAAAGAGCAAAACATATCGTAAACTTTAAGATTTTCATTAAACATTCAGGTATGGGGATTTTATCACACTTCATGAAGACACGGGATGGACGATGGTAAGAGACCCAAAACCCGGAGAAATGACCGTTAGCTGGGACGTGTAAAAAGGCAAGTCAATCAGCCCATGTGGACGCCACATGCGTAGGTATTAAATGGAAGTTATGGCGATGACGGTAGAGCCAATTGTCCGAATGCGCGAAAAGGGAAAGCCACTTGGCTGGAATTGATTGTGCACATGGGATATAAATGAGGTTCTGACAGACTTCATGGAGGAGAGAGAAAACCGCATGTTTGAAACCGGCCGAGAGCTGAGTTTCAAACAGGTGGTTTTCTGCCTTGAAGCGAGCTCGCGGTCGAAAAACCAGAAACATAGGTGACTCGACCAGCAATTGGGCCACTCAGAAGGATATACATGGAGCTGAGGGGTATATACAAAGACTATATACAACTATACACATATATACACAAGATATACAATGCGGAGTGACACACGCAGGAAAACCAGACAAGGCAAAAACATATATACAGCCATTTACACTATTTTACAAACGAACCACTTCTGCACAGAGGGCGGACAACCCTCTGGCAGAGAGCTGACCCACCAACGGGCGGCAAAACCAGAAAACAACAAACCAGACAAAGAAACGAAACAGAGAAACAAAACAAACAAAACAAAAAATGAAACACAGGAAAACCAGAGAGGCAGAAGTGGAAAGACCAACCTGAGAACGCAGAAGGCGGAGGAAAGGGAAGGGTTACCGTGAGAGCTCTGCAACAGCCCGAGTTGCCAATCGGTCAGATTCACCACCACGAAGCACTTGCACTTTCCTGAAAGTGATTGGAAATGTTAAGCGTTGATTATCATAAACTCTTTGCAAATGCTCTGTTAATCACTTTGGAATCGCTTTGTTAATCGCTCTAAGTGCTTGGAAGTTCTAATCGCGGTGAATGTGAAAGTGACAGGTAAGCTCTATTTATACCCGCGGTAAAAGGTAATCCTCCTCCTTCCGGCAATCTCCGGACAAGCAAACCTCCAGACTCCAGGCTCGGGGATTCCTCGTGATGATATCCTTAAGAACATCATGGCGAGGAATCCCGGAGTCCAGAATCCGGTTCCCAACGAAGGACAACCTCCGGGACCGGAGTCCCGGAGACGGAAAACAAGCAAACAAAACACCACGCCGGGGAAGGAAACCCCGGAGAAAGGAAACAAAAGGGAAAGGAAGACAAGGCAAAGCCGCAAGAAAAAAATAACAAAAAAAAAGGGGGACCCAACATTTTGCACACAAATTGTAGGGACGGGGATGCAGGGCATAACAAATGGTGACTATCTGGGACAAATGCCTAGCGCATTTGAGAACTATAGAATCTCTGGTTAGAAAAACTAGAACAGACCGCCTCCCGAAGCGTCTGACAGGCCAACAACAACATATCTGAGAGAATCCAACCACACGGGAATCGGTCTGAAATCTTTTATCAGTGGTGTCGTGTGTGCTTTGGAAGGAAATCAAGCCGATGACCTCTGGGAGGAATAGAGAAGAGACACTAATTACATCGAACCACTCATCAATTTGCTTGTTTCCCCCGGAGACCGGAGTTCTGTCCCACTTTTCCTCTTTGGTTATTTTGTTTATTTCCAGGTGGGGAAGGCGGTACTTCTTTCACCATTATGCTTAAGCTTAGCTAAGTTTAATGGCGGTACTTCTTTCACCTGTCCACCTATATTTAGATTGTTCGAAGAGGGAATAAAACTTCAGACCCGGGAAGAATTCCTTAAAGTTTCAGACCTGGGTCAACCAATTAGTACAGTCGATCTACCCTCAGCGTGTCCGATTACTTGTTCCTTATATTATTTGCGTTCACTGATTGCCAGACTCCCGGAGATAACACCCAATGGAGATTGCTCAAAATGTGTCATAACCCGTAAAACAACCCCGAAGACCGGGCTGACTCCACTGTGCTAAAGATAGATTCTAAAGTTCACCATGCCGTGGACATCGTACCGGAAGCCAGAGTTATGCGAAGCATTCCAATTCCTACAAGGCAGAACAAAATGCAGGGGCCGAAAGAAAACCGAAAACAAAAATAAAGACGGCAAAAGAGGACTGTCCCGAGGACAGTCGACAAGGCTATTTACAAGGCAGGGTACCTCACACGAGACACCCGGAGGAAATATTTACAAGCGGAAGGCTTTACATAAAATATAACTTTGGACAAACTTACCCTACTCGAAGTAGTGTTTGAGGAACTGTCCATTAATGGGCAATGCGACAGGTTCTCCAGTCAGGGTGTTGAGGCGGTAAGTATTTGCCCCACAGATTTATGAGATTAGATATGGTCCGAGCCAGAGCCATTAGAATTTGGTATGCTTTCCTTTCTTCTCCGGGGCCTTGTCCCACAACAGGACCAGATCCGAGATCTGAAAAGACTTATATTGGGCTCTTCTGTCAAACCATCGTTTTACCACTGCTTGATGACGCGCGAAATGTTCAAGAGCTGCGTCTCGTTGTTCTTCCATTTGTACCAGATTCAAGAGTCGAACCTCCACGATGTTGTCCCTGTTGCTAAATTCCTGCATGAACTGTAAAACTGGGATCTGTAAATTGACTGGGAACATAGGGTTCTGGCCATAAACTAGATGGAACGGGGATGTTCCCAGGGCATCCTTGACACGAATGTGATCTGCCTAGAGGGCGAATTTCAACTTTTGATGCCAATCCCGGGGATTTTATTCTAAAAGGTGTTTGATCACTTCAAGTAGATTTTTGTTTGTTGATTCAGCAACGCCATTTCCCTGGGGATAATAGTTGCTGGAGAACTTCAAAGTGATCTTCCGATTGTAGGTCCATTCGAGTAACTGAGCTGAAGAAAACACCGAACCATTGTCACATACCAGAGAAAAGGGCATCCCGAACCGTGTGACGATGTTTTCTTCCAGAAATTTGATAACTACGTCTGCCGTGTTGTTTTTGCAAGGTATAGCTTCAGACCACCGAGTGCAATAATCGGTAGCAGTAAGGATATATTGGTGGTTGGCAGACAAATTGGGGTTGATTTCCCTGATGAAGTCGAATGCCCATTGGGCAAATGGTCTAGCCTTGTAGACTGGTTGTCAAGGCATAGTTGGGTTACGCTCATGATGGGCTGCGGTTTGGCAAGTATGGCATTTCCTTATATGAGTGTAAATGTCCTTGAATATACAGGGCCAATAATATCTGGCCCGAAGGATCTGATGGGCAGTGGCATCGGCTGAGCCATGCCCAGTTCCAAATTGTCCGTGAAATTCGTCGATTATTCTTACAGCTTGGTCTCTATCGATGCACCGGAGGTACACTCCCTCGTAGTTTCTACGATAAAGCGCGGAGTTTTTGATCATGAAGTGAGCACTTCTCATCCGCAAGGCACGGCGTTTGTGGGGAGGTAACCCCTCTAGACATTTTTTGTTTAGTAGTAAGTACACCAGATCGGTATACCACGGGTCTTGAGTGATGGAATCCACTGTGTAAGTTTGGCATTCTATGCGGGGAGTCTCTTCTGCCATCGCCCGACTTAGTCCCTGGCCCCGGACTATTTTCATGGGATGCATTTCTAAGTCATGCTCCTGGAGGATGGCCATCCATTTTCCTCGTCTTTCGCCCAATTCACTCTGCATCAGTAGAGACTTAACGGCTTGGTCTGGAATAATAGCATGTACCTTGCTCTGGAGAATATAATGCCAGAATTTCTTCACGGCGTGAAATAGAGAAAAAGACCTATTTTTCTAGTGATGAATATCGGACCTCAGCATTCTTGAAAGGGGAGCTCATGAAAGCTATTGGTCGCTCTTCCCCTTCAACCTTTTGGGTTAACACTGCCACGGCAGAATGCGGCAAAGCAAAAGAGTAAATGAAGAATGGAAGGGAATAGTCCGGACTGGCTAGGACAGGTGCTTTCGTGATTGTCTGTTTGATTTGGGCGAACACCCATTTTGCTTCAGTGCTCCACTCAGTCTTAGTATCCTTCTTAATCATCTCGTTGAGTGGTTTAACTATTTCTGCGAATCCTGTGATGAATCATCGTACAAAGTTGATCTTTTCGAAGAAGGATCGCTTCTCTTTCTTGCTGCCAGGCATTTGTAAGTTTAGCAGCACTTCAACTCTCTCGGGGTCTATGGATATACCCTTATCAGAGACAATATGCCCGAGCAACTTCCCCTCGGTGACCCTGAATATGCACTTCTTGGGGTTGAGGGATATTCCATACCGGCGACACCTCTCGCAGATCTGAGCGAGATGGGCGGCATGGTCACACCTGTCCCAGGAAAAGATGGTCAAATCATCCATATAGATGATTATGCACCGATTTACGAGGCCCTCGAACGCAATATCCATAGCCTTCTGAAATGTAGCCCCTGCATTGATCAAACCGAAGGGCATTCTTCTATATGCAAATGTTCCCCACTTAGTGGTAAACGTTGCTTTCTCTCTGTCCTCATACTTGACCATGACCTGGTTGTACCCTGAATATCCATCCAAGAAGGACATCATCTGAGATCCATTTACTATCTGCAACACCTCGTCCAATGAAAGGAGAGGGTGATTATCTTTCTTAGATGCCTTGTTCAAGTTTCAGAAATCCACGCAGAGGTGGATCTCGCCGTTCTTTTTCCTTACAGGGACTAGATTGGCAACCCACGTAGTGTGCCGGATTGGGAAGATTATCCGGGCTGACAGTAATTTCTCTACCTCTTGACGAATCAGAGGCTCTATCAGGGGGTTGACCAGTCTTTGCTTTTGCCGAAAGGGCTTAGCATCAGGTTTCAGGGGAATAGTACGGGTCATGATGGAAGTGTCATACATTTTCAAGTCTTCATAACCCCAGGCAATTACATCAATGTATTCTCGGAGAACCGCGAGAATCTTTTTCTTTTCCTCAGGGGAGCAGGAGGTACCAATGTGAATGATCTTTTCTTCACCGGGCTGGCCGATGTTAACCTTTTCAAACTTTCCTCCCTCGGAGGAGGATGACACCTTTTCATGGGCCCGAGGGTCTGAATCGAAGATTCGTTCTAGTGCAACCATCCCCTTTGGGATGGTGTTAGTGGACAGGTCCATGATCCCATCGTCTTCATCACCCTGCCCAGTATCGTCATGGTCTCGTTCCTCCACTATCTGATCTTCAAAGACACCAACATTCGCCATGAAGGCCAGGATATGCTGATCGTCCTCAAAAACCTGAAAGTGGGTGACATTATCTGGAATGGACGGGGTGGGGACCATCTCGACTGAAAATCTCTGGAGTCACGAGACGGCCATTGGCTCCAGTGTGCTGGCAGAAACGGCGAGGGCATCCGGGACATAGTTCCGTCGTCGGGGAATGAGTTCAATCCTGAAGGCATCAAAATCCTCAATAAGGCTCCAAGCCTGGTTGCGGTATGCGGCCAGCCTTTTATCGTGACATGTATATTGACTCCGGACTTGTTTAACAATCAACTCTGAATCACCCAGAGCCCGGAGGTGGGTGATACCTTTCCTTAACGCAAATAAGAGTCCAAGGACCAAAGCCTCATACTCTATAACATTGTTTGTATAGTTAAACTGCAGTCTGTAGGACACGAGGAAGGACTTCCCCCGCAGGTTGATTAGTTCTACCCCAGCCCCACAGCCTTGTTTGGATCGGGACCCATCGAACTTAAGGGTCCATAAGTCATTGTTCGTAATCTGGGGCTGGGGCAGAGTGGCCTTCTTTGGATTATTGCTGGGAGACTTAGGGGTCCTCTCCTGGACCACCAGCGTGAAAGTGGATTTTACCCCCAGAGGTGTTTGGGTTTGGGATTCCTGGGGAGATGGCACCAAAGGCGTGCATCCCGTAGGAGCACTGGGTCCCGGGGAATCAGTTACATGTTGTTCATTCTGGAAGGTATCAAGGTGTCGGTTAGCAATTGAAAGACACGGTCCACACTCGTGTTCTGAATGTTTTTGGTAGTGTACTCGGCACCAAGTGCCAGACAGGAGTGTGGCAAGGGTTGTTGTGGCACCGTGAGATTTGTCTTCAACTCTCATATTTTCTTCTAGGTCTTGGGCTCTCTGTAGTATGGCGGGATCTTCTCCAGGGATGAAATCAAATGTTAAAATTTCAAAAGGTTTGTACACCCCCAGGGAAGTCTCAAAGAAAAAGACCTCATTTTCCCTCCCCACTTCGGTAAGGGCCTGTTTCATCCGGGGTTCACTTTCGACCCGGATCTTATTTGATTCTCCTTCCCATGGAAGCCATAAGTGGGTGAATTCGGTCGAAAAGTATCCATTCAAGGACTTAGACCAATTCTGACTTAATAACATCCCGTAAGTCTCTGGGATGTCCACCACTTAGATGTCAATGATACTGGCTATACTGGGGTCCTGGATAAGAGTCCTGGATAAGATGTATCCGGACGTTCTTCAATTCCCCCACCATTTTCACAGCAGTATTATCCAGCTGGATTACTGCGCCATTAGACGGGGTGGGGTGTGGTGGAGTCTGAGCTTCTGACAAATGGACAGGGGCATTATATTACCTGAAGCTCCAGAATCTACTAGGCAATTATGTACATTTTTTTCATGGATATTCAGACCTAGTAGGAAGGGAGGATCCTCATTGTTCCCCCGGAAGACGGCCGCATTAGCATCTTTGAACGAGACAGTCTTGGGCGGGCGGCTGATGGCTTTCGGGTTCCCTAAGAGCTTCAGAAGAGACTTCTTCTACTCGGGACAGTTCAACAAAACCTCCATCAAGGTCATGGAGGTAGTGGTCTGTTCTAACACTTTCATAATGTCAAATCTTCCTCCCGGGAACTGGTGATTTTCCTCCGTGAGATCTTTTGCTTGGTTAGAGCTAGGACCTTATGGAGCGGATCGGTCAGTTGTGTTGTTCCGGGGAGGGGGAGTATCTTTGATAGGGGGTATAGGCGCATAAACTGGTCCTTTACCAACCTGGCTCTGAGTATTATATGGAGTCCGTGGGTTAGTAAAGGCGTTGGCCTCGAAGGGCGGGATGGATTCGTCAAAGAATCCCTGCAATTTGGATTCTTCTTCATCCTCCCCGGAAATTCTGAAGAAGATGGTATCACAGGTGAAGGCACTGTGGGTTGCTTCCTGGACAGGAGGTTCTGGAGGAGTAGTGTCATGCGACTGCTTCCTGTTCAGCTGGGAGATCATGATGACCTTCTCCAAAGTGGCACAATTTACCTCGTTGTGTGAGCCTGTATCATGCAATCTACACCAGTTAGTCATGGGCTGGAAGTTTGCGACTGGTGTAAAATGCGATGGTCCAGCACCATTTTGGTTGGTGTTTTGGTTCGGAGGTGGGCCTTCGATGTTCGCGTTATTATTCCATTGTTGTTGATTGGGCCTAGACCCATTGTTAAAGTTTCTCCCTCTGACATTTTTGTTTCGTTGGTCGAAGAAAATGTTTCCCCTATGGGAATTCAAATTTTGGGGCGCGTAGGACCCCGCCTTCAGTTGGCCCATGTCCATAGTTAAGGTGGACAACATTCGCCGGAGGGATTCAACCTCGGCGGTCAACTGAGTGTTGGTGTCACAATGTGACGGCTGTTGTTGTTGTTGGCCTCCTGGGAAGGCAGCAGTATTAGTCAGAGTCGAGGGCGGCAATCCTCCAGTCGCGGACGACTGGAAGAAGGGCACTCCGGACGATTGTGTCTGAGATTATTGTGTTTTCTGCGGTTGGTTCCAAGGGAAGACTTCCAGACCCGGTGTCATCAAGGTCTGGGCTGGGTAAACATACCGTGCCTGCTGGTCTATCAGGGGTGGCGGAGGATTCATCGCCATCGAGGGGGCACCCATTGCCAGATTAGGGTTGTATCCCCCGACATACGTAGTTCCACCAGGGATCACATTGAAAGGCGTGCTCTGTCCAATCCCGCCCAGGGATTTGTTGAGACCGCGGGACAGTTCTAGAGCTAAGTTATAGACTTTTGCCAAAGTGTCCCGGTCGCCCGCGGTGGTTGTTCTCCAAAGGAGAGTGGCAACAAAAGGGTCCATCGCGTTAAGATAGGTCTGTATGGTTACTTCTGGAGATGGGATAAAAGGGCCCGTGCACCGCTTCAGGGCGCGCTGGAACCTATAGTTAAATGCTGCAAGAGGTTCATTGGGTTCCTTTCTGATGGAGATGAACTGGCTGTGGGACCAGGCTGGGTCCACATGCACGCGAAAGGCAGCCAGGAAGACGTCCTCCATGTCCTGCCAAGTGTTGATGGAGTTGGCAGGCAAGTTAAGGTACCAGTTCAACTCACTTTGTCCTAGGGACAAGGGGAACATACGAGTCACAACATCTTCATGTTGGATCCGGTGTCGATTCATGGCATCTTTGTATGCCTGTAGGTTTTCTTTTGCGGTCCGCGAGCCAAAGTGCTCATATCATGGGCAAATTTTCTCCGGGTGAGAGGGTAAATCATTGGTTGCACCTGGAAAAGTGCCCATTGGGGACCCGGTGTTTCTGAAGCACGCAGCCATTGGGGGAAATATATGTTGGGTAGTGTGGGCACTTGTTCCTGGGATTGCCTGAGAAGTTTGGGTATTCTGAGGTATTGTAGATCCCTAGACAATAGTGGTTGGTATGATTTTTGAAGTCCGTTTCTTTCGAGCAGGAGGCTCGAGTTTGACAAATCTTCCAGGATACGGGGCAGACCTAAGGATTCTTTCACATTTCGCTCGGGAGAAAGACCCAATCCCGCTGAAGGCTTGTCTCTTAAAACTATGACTCGGGGAACCCTCAGGAGGTGTAAAATCAGAATCTCGGGAGGGGGATGAGTTCATGCCCTCCTTCTAGCGCCAGTTTCTGTTGATAGGGTTTTGCTGACTGGGTCCGCCAACAGTCATAATTTGTCACCGGGTTGCGGGGATACTGAGCAACTCCGCCTGCAAAGGTTTTCCGGGTAAAATAAATTCCCCAGGCCTTCAAGCACCTGGGTGTCGGGTCACGACGGTGTGGGGCTCGGTTGGGAGAAGTGACTATTTTCGAGGGGGATAGCTAGTTTCTTCAACTCATTACCTCCGGAGATTCAATACAATAAGGTTTACCCTAGCATTCTACACTTAGCAAATAAAACGAAAAAGATCTTGCAGGGTTTGAAACACTTCATCTAACTATAGTCATGCTTAAATGTCCAGAACATCAATAATACTCTGATAGACTACACGAAATACCAAAGAAATACACAACCATCAGCTAGCACTTAATTAGTAGCAGAAGTAAAGAGGTCATTAATCTATTTTAACATATCAGAGTAGAAGACATGAAGAACATTGAAATATGAAATACCATTAACTCAGAAGCAAGAATGCAACCAACATCATTGCCAAGAATTCTTCCTTCTTTATTAATGTTCCTTCCAGCAAGCACTGGTGCGTGATACAATGGTGGCTCCAGTGGAGCATCTAACTATTGAGAATAGAACAATAGAGCATTGATCCCTGCAACTAAAATGAGAAATTCCTTTGCTATTATCATGGATAACAAAATCATCAATTTTGCCGACCCTTGGAAATGGGCCGGTTTGGCTATTTATACATCTCTTCTAACCCTAACCCTATTTTACATCATGTTTCAATAGAATACAATACCTGGGGGCTAGTACTACCTGCGCCACCCTACAAAAGACCTTGAGAAGAAATAGGTCTGCCATGTCAGAAGAATAAGATAAGAATATACAGCGAAAGAATCAGCCTCGAGAAGAGAGCCAGAAAGGAGAAAGAAGAAAGTAGGTCCCCCGGGGACCGAGGCTACATGTCTCATAAATGGGAAATGTGGTGCCCTGTCTCCGATGTGCCAGGTGTACCTTTGAGCGGTACCTCGAGAAGATTACCCTGTCAGAAAACCAATTGCTGAGTCGACGTCCCTTGATGTAACCAACCACCTTCTGACAGCCTTTATTAATCACTTCTGAAAGTGACCGGTCGGCCTCGGGGACCGAGACACAGATCACTTTAAAGAGTACAAAATTTTAGATCTGGGACTCCGGGATCCGGGAACTTATGTCCCCAAAGAATAAAGAATGTTGAACACTTGAGTTCTCCCTGGCCTCCGGAGAAAGCTCAAGGCTGCTTATTATCATTGAAAGCCTGGAGGAGGTGGGATATGTCGTCTTCGTCTATATCCTTCAGGCTGGCCCTTCTGTGCTTGGCCACTTCAACTTGTTCCCCCAGGTCTGGAACATTTTCCTTAAACTCATTCGCCATTCTTGCTGCGTCATGACCACTAAGTATCATGCGGGTTAATCTTTCCATTTGGGCCCCATCCATCCCCTCCGGAGATTGATACCGGGACTTCATTATTTCATCAAAACTTCCCAAAACTGAATCTTTGGGGGTACATGTATCTGTGCTAAGGGGATCAGCCCCGGAAGTCTTCATCAGAAAAGACTTGTACAAATTGGAAGAATATTTTACAGTATTTACCTTATCTTGCAAGGACCCTACCAGTTGCTTGGTCACCTCCAATGTGAGGTCAAGTCTAGAGTGTTGGGTTCTTACAAAATCAAATGATTCATCACCCAGAATTCCGGATTCTGAAATCATATCTTCTCCCAAGGTAAGGAGCTCTTCGAGCTCTACTTTCCATGCTTGGTAATTCACAGCGTCACCCTCCCACAACTCAATAAGAGTTTCCGCCTGATGAATGACTTGTCAGGCCGTGTATAGATCTGGGAGGGTGGACGCCAGGAAACGCTGGGTGTTTCCTATCTATAGGGCGACCCACTCATCCACTGCTTGGGCTTTCTTTTTCATTACTCGCAGGGAGTCTATGTCACTCTGCGGTATGTCTTCTGAGGTGGAGGCCTCCGGAGGAGCGGTATTGATTGGTCGAGCCAGCTTGGTGAGCAACCCCACAAGGTTTGCATTCTTTTCCTTTTCAGCCTTGAGCCTTTGGGCCTCTTTCTCATATCGGGCCTCCACTGCCCTTGCTGCCTCCTTGAGTAAATCTACCTCACCCTTCTTTCCCCTTTTTCCTAGGGATACCTCTGCAACATTGTAGTCGGCGGGATCTGCGGTTGCTTCATCAGCGTCTGGGGGAGGTGTTGCCACAACGGCAACTGTCTCTCCGCCCGGCCCAGTTCGAAGAGTGTGAACTGTCTGGGCTTTCTTTTCCTTCAGCGGGGCCTGAACTTGGGCCATCATTTCGACTAGGAAGAGAGGAATCACTGGAGCAGACTGAGCCTTTCTTTTTCTGCTCTCTATCAGCCATTGAGGTGGTAGGGGTGGCCTTCCTGCCAGAATTTATTCTCCTGATTCTTCCCCAGTGTCCTGTGGCTGTTGCTCCTTAGCAACGTGGACCTCACCCGTCTCTCTACCTACCTCAACTTCTTCTGCAGCGACGTTCTCTTCAATCTCCGTCTCCTCGGCCTTGTCCTATATGTCTATCATTGGGTCTGGACCCTGGTAGGCTTCCTCAAGGATTTCTTCTTTGAGCTGCTCTTCTTCTTCTTGTTCTTCTTCTTGTCCTTATTCTTGTCCTTGTTCTTCTTCTGTCGGGGCCTCTTCCTCTGTTGGCACCTCATTCGGAAGTGGGGGAGGTATCGGGCCGAGATTTAGAGTTTCGGCCACCGTGATAACCTGCCCGAAGGTTGCCCCCAAGAGTGGCCCTTGGAACGTGGCGGCTGGGGTTACGATTATTCCTGAAGGTCCGGTTCCCCCAGCGGATGCCATTTGTTCGCCTTGCTTTAGTTGGTCCACTCCCAGAGCTTGCATCTCTTGAGGCTCGGAGATAATCTCTGGCGCTGGCTCTTTCTCTTCCACCTACTGTTCTTGTCCCTCTGAAGGTTCCTGTTCCAAGTCTTCTTAGTCTGCGGCCTCTTGTTCTGCCCCCGGGACTTCTGTCTCCGCTTGTGTATTATCCCCTTGCAAATTTCCGAACTCATCGGTTGCAAATACATCAAAATCTTCTTCCGGAGGGGGACTGGCTGGGACTTGTGCGGGCTCTATTTCCTTCTCCAGCTCCAGGGAACTGGAGGAAAGGATCTCTACTTCCTGGGGGCGAGATGCCTCTGGCTCCAGCTCTACCTTGGTCTTTTTGATGAGCCTCTTCTTTCGCCAGGTAACAAGAGGTGGCCCCGCATCTCTTATTGCCACTGCTTCTAGGGGATCTACCCCTGTTGCCTTTACCATCAAGGCAGCCAATGACGGGGAGGAGGGAGGACGAAGCGGTCCGGCCATGAGTGGTGGAGTGGCCAGCCGTGTTATTAATTGCTCCCTCATTTGCTGGGAGGCTGCCACCGATTGTTTTATTTGTTCTGTGATGGGGAATTCTTGCGCAAGAGGGGTCGTGTCTATTCTTTTCCCCTTATCTGCACCCTGCGAAGAAGTCCCGGCCCCCGGGGTCAATCTGGGTACCGGCGACGGAGTTAACTTTGGTGCCGGCTGTGTTTCTCGGTGGGTACTCCCGGGGCATGCCTTCTTAAAATAGGCGTGGCTTCTTTCGACCACCTCTCGAGTGAAGTCTTCAATTGTGGGCCCCTCCTGGGCGGCCCAGTTTATTGGTGGAAGGGCCTTTTTGTCGATCCCCTTTGCCTTGTACTGGGGATCGATAGTGGGGGTGGCATCCGAGAAGTCTGACGAGAACTTCCAGAGCTTTAGCTTCTACATCATGCCGGCCGTCATTCTGATAAAGTGCCTACTACGCACATCTACATCATCTTGGCAGTCTGCCCAGAAGTCCTCCATGTGTATACAATGGGGCTCTGAAGCTCGGGGCATTACCGTCGCAATTCTGCCATGCGGATCAAAAAAATTTCGTGCTAGATAAAATTCTTGTAAGTTATAACTTTTCAGCTCATTATCTGCCTCCTTCGCGGCAGCCAGACTGCATGTATAGTTCTCGCAGGTGATTGGGAACGGGATGTTAGGGATCTCCTTGAGGGCAAAGAAGGCATGTACCTCTATTATTTGTCTGCAATATTCTAACAGTACGATCTTGTCCCCAAAATGTCTGGGCAACAAGTAGGGTTTCCCGAAGAAGCCGGCGACCCTAATGTACGTGTGCTGCTGGAACTGAATATAGTAATGTCTATAATTATGGACTAGCTTCATCGCCTTAGTAGACAGGCGGTATCCGGCATCCCGGGAGGGTGTAAGCAGATGGTAGTAAACGAACACGTCATTTACCCGGTAGAAACTGGGGAAACTGGCTTCCCATTGAATCTGTGGGAAATGGTCCCACGGTGCTTTTTGTCCCGGGCCAATCCCGAGCACACCATCTGTAAGAAGGTCGTTCGAATGGGGCCCCTGCTGTGCTAGGGCCCATAAAACATAAGAAGACATATAGAACTTCTTCTTCCTGTTCAACTGCTGGAACTGGGAGTCGATGTGGTTGGAGATTATTGTGGCCCAGTCGAAGAATTCTCCCTTGGTGGAGATGTCGAGGAGGAAATAGTACATCCATTTGGCAAACTCCTAGGTGGAGGGCTGCCCAAAGACCCAGGCTAATGCTATTATCCCCATTTGGATGCTCTCCTTGAATTAAGAGTGGGGGATTTTTATCTTCATTCTCTTTGGGGCCTTAAGCCAGTGGGTATTCATGTACACCCGGGCAGCATCCTCCAATTGTGTGAACTAGGTCAAGGCATCAGTCCTTGTAACCACTCTGGCCCTATCAAATTGTGGGATTCCTAGTCCCGCCCGGAATGTGTCTGGGTCGATGGATACCAGAGGAGTAGGGTATCTTGTGGGTTTTGTGGCCGCAAGCATAACAACCCAAATGGAGGAGTTGTAGTTGGCAGCCAATGTTAGGATAAGCTCTGGAGATTGCACGGAGCACGGGAAGCAAGCTGCCCGGAGGATTTCGAACCCCCCGACGTTGATCGCTAATTGGTCTCCAGCCTGTCGCTGGATGTGCATTACTTTCACCAAGGCCTGCATCTCTGCCCATGTTCCGACATTGGTGTCGGTTATCAGCTTAACCTTGGACTCAATCTTTGAGCCCACGATGACGTTGTCTTGTACAAATTTCATGGTGAGGGGCAACTTTTCTAGGGCCTTCTCCATCTTGGATTTTACTGTTGCCCTGGTCTCTGTTGCGGAAGGTAGCTCTAAGCTTTCAGGTGGAGATGATGCAAATGCCTCAGACATATTTGGAAGATGAACTCCGGGAAGCTACGAGACAAGGCGACCATCAGAATACATTCATTAGAATAATTATTCTGGGTCCGGAGGTCTTACCACCGCGATGTTTGCTTTCCTGAAAAGTTAGTTCCATGCAAAGATAACCGAAGAGAAAAACATATCGTAAACTTTAAGATTTTCATTAAACATCCAGGTCTGGGGATTTTATCACACTTCGTGAAGACACAGGATGGATGGTGGTAGGAGACCCAAAACCTGGAGAAATGACCATTAGCTGGGATGTGTAAAAAGGCAAGTCAATCAGCCCACGTGGGCGCCACATGCATAGGTATTAAATGGAAGTTATGGCGATGACGGCGGAGCCAATTGTCTGAACCCGCAAAAAGGGAAAGCCACTTGGCTAGAATTGATTGTGCGCATGGGATATAAATGAGGTTCTGACAGACTTCATGGAGGAGAGAGAAAACCGCCTGTTTGAAATCGGCCGAGAGCCGAGTTTCAAACAGGTGGTTTTTTGCCTCGAAGCGAGCTCGCGGGCGGAAAACCAGAAACACAGGCAACTCAACCAGCAATTGGGCCACCCGGAAGGATATACATGGAGCCGAGGGATATATACAAAGACTATATACAACTATACACATATATACACAAGATATACAATGCGGAGCGATGCCCGCGGGAAAACCAGACAAGGCAAAAACATATATACAGCCATTTACACTATTTTACAAATGAACCACTTCTGTACAGAGGGCGGACAACCCTCTGGTAGAGAGTCGACCCACCAACGGGCGGCAAAACCATAAAACAACAAACCAGACAAAGAAATGAAACAGAGAAACAAAACAAACCAAACAAAAAATGAAATAGAGGAAAACCAGAGAGGCAGAAGCGGAAAGACCAACCTGAGAACGCAGAAGGCAGAGGAAAGGGAAGGGTTACCGTGAGAGCTCTGCAACAGCCCGAGTTGCCAATCGGTCAGAGTCACCACCACGAAGCACTTGCACTTGCCTGAAAGTGATTGGAAATGTTAAGTGTTGATTATCATAAACTCTCTGCAAATACTCTATTAATCGCTTTGGAATCACTTTGTTAATCGCTCTAAGTGTTTGGAAGTTCTGATCGTGGTGAATGTGATAGTGACAGGTAAGCTCTATTTATACCCGCGGTAAAAGGTAATCCTCCTCCTTCTGGAAATCTCCAGACAAGAAAACCTCCGGACTCTGGGCTTGGGGATTCCTCGTGATGATATCCTTAAGAACATCATGGCGAAGAATCCCGGAGTCCGAAATCCGGTTCCCAACAAAGGACAACCTCTGGGACCAGAGTCCCAGAGACGGAAAACAAGCAAACAAAACACCACGCCGGGGAAGGAAACCCCGGAGAAAGGAAACAAAAGGGAAAGGAAGACAAGGCAAAGCCGCAAGCAAAAAACAACAAAAAAAAAGGGGGCCCAACATTTTGCACACAAAATGTAGGGACAGGGATGCAGGGCATAACAGGTTGCTGATGCAATGGCCACAATCGATTCCCTCTTAGAGATTCCTCATGAATTTGCGCAATATGAATTCTTAGTTGAGCAACTTCATGCTCCCACTTATGAGAATGATGAATCAAATCACATATTTGTCTTGGTTGGTACCCAGTCCCCATGGTACCATGATATCCACACTTATCTACAAAATGGTATCACATCCCCTCATCTTACCACAACCCAATGCCAAAACCTTATTTGCAGAGCTTCCCGCTACACCCTTGTAGCCAACACTCTTTATTGTCGAGGCTATAACAATGTGCTCTCTAGATGTTTAGATGAAAATGAGGCTACCCAGGCTTTACAAGAGGTACATGCTGGAATTTGCAATGCCCACATGAGTGGCATGGTCCTAGCCAAGCAAATTTTACAGACAGGATACTATTGGCCTACAATGGAACATGATGCTTGTGAGTTCGTCAAGAAGTGCTTACCTTGTCACAACATGCCAATTTGATCCATGCTTCTGCACAGGACCTCTGACCTATTGCACCCCCTTGGCCTTTCTCTTGTTGGGGTTTTGACCTTGTTGGTAAGATCACTCCCCTCTCATCTGAAGGACACAAATACATAATAACAGCAACGGAGTATTTTACAAAGTGGGTTGAATCAATTCTGGTCACCCTCATTACAGGTGTCTAGATCTCAAAATTCATCCTCTACCACATTGTATGTCGCTTCGACATACCTTCCACTATCTTCATAGATCACAAAACACCATTTGAAAATAAACACGTCAATGATCTATGTGCTCGCCTCCATATCCATCACCGTTTCTCCAGTCCATATTTTCCTCAATGTAACGACCAAGCTGAGGCAACTAATAAGACCATTCTCAAAATACTCAAGAAATTTTTCAATGATACTGGTCGTGACTAGCATCTCCAAATTAACCCCACCCTCTAGGAATATCACACTTCATACCGTACTCCTACAGACACCACTCCATATTCCCTAGTCTACGGTGTTGAAGTTGTCTTACCAATTGAGGTCAAACTGTCATCCCTCAGGGTATCACTGAGAGGCATGATCAATGATGAACATTACCGAGTAGCAAGACTCATACAGCTTGATCTACTAGATGAAAAGTGCCAGCAATCCTATGATCACCTGATTGTCTATCAAAATAGACTCAATCGGAACTATAACAAGAAAGTCCACCCATGCCAGTTCTAGGTAGGGGACTTTGTACTAAAGGAAAATCAGAAAGTGGGTACTGATCGAGAAAAGAAAGGTAAGTTCAAGGTTACCTAGCAAGGCCCATACATTGTCAATGCATGCTTCAGTTCTGGGGCATATTAACTGCCCTTGAATGATCCTATCAACATCATTCATCTTAGGCGCTTCTATGCCTGATAGCTAGTTATTCCAGTCATCTGAAAAAATCCATAAAAAGTATAAAAGGTCCTGAAAAAATCTCAAAAAAGTAGAAAAAGAAGCTGAAAAATGGTTGTCCCGGTGAAAACCTGGGAAACAAGTGCTTAGACAACATAAAAAAAAATAAAAAAATAAAAAAAGAGTAAAGATAAAAATTTCTTCCAATGGTGAAAACTTGACAATCAGGCGCCTTGGACAAGTATGTGTGATGAAAACCTGGAAACAGGCGTCACACATAATGGACCATTCCATTATCTATCAAAATCTTGTTCCCTCCATCCTTTGCATCCATGTCATTCCCAAAACCCTATTCCCTAGGTGTTCCAACACTATCGCACACATCAAAAAATAGCAAGATCTAATCAATTCTCATCAGAAATCTTTGTACATAGTCGCTTGTATTTAGTCACTCAGTTTTGTCCTTGTATATTCGTCACGTGTCTAGTCTCCTCACCATCGTACTAACACTCTGAGCCTCCATCATGATAACTTTCCTTGCCTAGTCCTTTGCAGTTCACTTGTTCGATCCATTAGTTGAATGTGACACACACCAAAAACACGGGTCCCGTTGCATCCGTTACATCTGTTGCATCCTTGCATTTTTCATATCATCCATGCATTTCCATTAGTATCATTACATTTACATACATTGCATCATAAAACATTCATAAAATATTAAATGCATTCATCACATCTCATAAAAAATACTACAATATACATCAAATGCATAAACATACATCTAGATACATGCATCTAAAACATCACATCCTGCAAACATCAATGTCAGTATGCATATAAGCATATGCATCATAACATCATAGATCAATGCATAGAATCACATAGAATCATAGAATCATCATGGATCATCATATATATAAAATCATGTCCACAAATACAATGTTTGTCATCAATAAATACATCGCCATGCACCTAGATGTTGATATACATATACATCTCATCCCAAAATACAAAAATGTGTGTGTCACAAAATCCTTTGATAAAAATCATGCAGGGTGCTGTGATGGTCCTCCTCCCTATCCTGGTGGTGGACGTGGTGGCATCCCAACTAATCCCTGAGAATCCCACCCTGTGCTCTGTGATCCAGATCGCTCTATAAATGTTTGTCTCCAGACCTCGGGTACTAAATCATGGTATAATGCCCAATAGTGGGATGCCTCCCTACCTACCCTAGATGCATCTCTGTGCACTGCAAAGGCCTCTGCTACCACCTAACTAGCCCCACCTATGATGGCTTCCTGTCGAGCGATGTCTCGCTCTATCCTGTATGCCTTGGCCCGCCTCTGTGTTGCATCCCTCTCTAAGGTCAATGCAATAACCTTCCCAGTAGAATACTCCATCTACTTTGTAAGGGCACCCAACTGGTCTATTAGTGTCCCTATCTCTGTCTGCAGCTCAACAACATCCTGTGTCAAGTCCACCATAGAGAACTCGCCTGAGTCTACTCTGCCCTTTAGGGTATCAAATGTACCCTCGGCTCTATCCGCCCATGATGTCTCTGCAGCTAGCAATCCATGTGTCTGAGCCATCTTTGTTCGCAAGCTGGTCTCTGACACCTGTGCCATCCCTAGTAGTCCCCGTAATCGTTCACACTCAATCTGCAAGTTGTCTCGCTCTGCAATGATGGTATCATATGTCTCCTGTGACACATACCCTGTAGGTGGCCCCTATGGTACATGTCCCTGTATCGACACCTAAGGTACCTGATCCTACCCATCTCCTAGTGGCCCCTCATCCTGTCCCCCTCCTCCTCCTATGCCTTTGTCTGTGGCCGGACTCATCTCCTCTGTGGTGCCCTCCTCTATCCCGATGTCGATGTCTCTGGGGCATCTCCTACTGCGGTCCCATCATCAACATCCATGTCACATGTAGGTTGCTTATGCACAACCACCTATACCAGATTTGTGAGTTGTAGAGGTGTGTGGGTGGCCCACCAGGCCGCATACTCTATCGTCATTCTTGCATCCACTACGTCTAGTCTAGCCACATAATATACTCGCGCCAATGTCCTCCATGTCACCCTCACTATGAGAGCATCAGTATACCTACCCCAGACTCCAACCTCCCTGGTGACATGAGGATGTAGCCCATCCTCTGCCACCACCCCCTGCTATAATCTGAACTGCTTCATCACCCGGGATGGCATGTAACGCTCTTTATGGTGGATGGTCCTCCCTAGTAAGAAGCAATCTGTCTGAGCATATAAAAGATAAATAAAGTCCTCAAAACTGTCCTCCACTCCTGCCTACCAGTACATGGCTCCCCATGGCTCACATAACCTATATGGTGTCCAACAGAAAACCTGGATCTCATCAAGTAGTCACTGCCAATATCCTGTCTGGCCCACAAAGGTATATCTCAATGGTAGCCTATACCTGCATGTGTAAGGCTCTCCTGGCTGTTGAGCCTCTCGCACTCTCATAGTTTGGAGTACTTATGCTCCCAAGCCCACACTAATAGCAGTGTAACCCTTGTCCCCATGTTGTGCACCCCGCGGTACGCAACCATGTGTACATCATGGTATAAATGTCCAAGGACAATATACCACTAGCAGTAGGTAGTCCCCTACTCAAGAATCTCTGCCAATACTCTAGACCACCTCATCCCAAAACCATGGCCTGCCAAGTTTGTCAACATCCTCCCACCAATCAATCCTGCTAGAAATAACGCTATCCTCCTCAGCCTCCTGTCGACTGTCGGCTGCCAGGGCATCCATGTCTTGTATCTAGGTATCCTCCTTAGGGGGCTCCTAAAAACTAACTCCATATAGTGATCATTTTCCTCTAGTCTATACTAAGGGACCGGTCCTCAGATCGGTATCTGTAAGATCCTCCATACGTCCTCGAAAGTGATAGTCGCCTCTCCAGTCGGCAGGTGGAATGTGGTGGTATCACTATGCCAACACTCAATAAGCGCAGTCATCATCCCATTATGCGCCCATAGCCTAGACCATTAGGGCACATAATCCATTCCCACTACTGCTAACATTCCCCAATCTACCTCCGTCAGCTGACCCTCTAACTCCATCGTGGGTGGCCAGCGCTCCCGCGACCCCAAAGGTGGAAACTGCTCCTGCAAAATCCAAACACCACCGCATCAGTGTCATCTTCCTTCTCAATTCTAGCCTAACCCCTCCCTGAATGGGGCATCATGTCCCTAGGTCTATTTCTGACCCATCCCCGACCCCTACCGGGTCCTCCTTTTCCCTCCCCCTTAGCATCTACCCTTTTTTGGTGCAGATGTCAGTTTGGGCGGAGACGTCGATTTCTCAACTGACGTCTCTGAGCTATTTGATATTAGACTGTTGTCTGCGAAGATGTGGGTCTGGGTCTGACATCTTCGCAGATGCCAGTTTAGAACGATCGTCCTCGTAGATGCGGGTTCAGAGACCAGTGTCTATGCAGGCATCAATCCGGGGATCGGCATCTTCGCAGACGTCGGTTTGAGAACCAGCGTCTCTGGTCTGAAACCCATTTAACCCCTCATTAATGACCCCTAACCCATGCCTGAAAGCATAAGAACTTTGAAAATAGTAAATGCAACATCTCGGTTGAGCTACTCACCAGTGTTTGTCGCTTCGTGGGTCTCCCATGAATCCGAATGTGCTCTCCCAACATATTTTCTCTCTAGAGCTCTTTTCTTCTCCAATCACTATTCACAAATGACCTTCTTTAGCCCTCCAGCCCCTCTTATAGCCCCCGTTTTCCCCCAAAAAAAATTCTGCTCCATTTTCTTCTCCTACCTATATATTATTGTATTATTAATCCCGTTGTACAGTCTAAATGTGCAAAAATCTAAAAAAAAATTAAAAATCACAAAAATCCAAAAAATCCAAAAAAAAAATCGCAAAAATTCAAAAAAATAAAAAATCATCCAAAATATTGCAATAAACCTTTCCTTCCTTCCACATCGCTCAGTTTTTCAATTTTAGTGACATTTTGACTCTTGCGACTACAATCATGTTTTTCACCAAATCAGTTTTGCGACTGACTCTCCCTACTCCTCAACCTATTCCCAGCTTTTGCCAGTGAATATCTTTCACTCAAATCAAATCCAATCCTTGCCCGTCAGGATGCATCCTTCTGGCGTCAGCTTATCAAATTCTTCCTCACATAATCTTGTTCATGGCAAGAACTTTGGACTGAATGAGTGCTTGGTCATGAGGCCTTCTTTATTGATTTTATCTTTTTGTGTCAGTTGAACCCTACTCACCACTACCTCGATCTACTATATCTTGGTGCATTGTGACTGGTGGCTACTGATTCATGCATCTTTTGCAGTGTGCTTTGTTTGAGCGTCTAGTCCACACAAAGGAATCTTGTCATCTGTGTTTTCTAACACCTAATGCATACCTCCTTTTACAATATCAAAATCGGATGTGCTCTCCATATTTTTCACACAAATGGATCCCCAAAGCTCGTTAGTTACATCATTGCATTTGCATTCTTAGTTGCATTCATGCTTGCATTTCAGAAGGCTTCTATTTATCAACTCCTCTCCCTTCCTCCTCCTTCTTGTTGCATCCTTTTTCGAGAAAATCCCACAACGCTGTCCTTGTTGTGTTCTTTTCTCGAGGGGGCACAACCCTATATTGTCGTCGCTTCAACACAAATCCTAGAAACCCTCTTCCTCTGGGGCAACTTATTTTCTTGTCTTTGATACAATGTCACTTGTGATGCCACATCAAAGAGAGGCAAAATATAGACGTCCAAAAATATTAATATTATTATTAATATTAAATTCTCTTTTATTCATCTAACTATTTAATTTAATCAATTAAATAGTTTCATCGTTGGTATTTATCAAACAATCTAAATATTATCCTAATGTATTTTATTTAAATACATTTGCCTCACAAAATCCCCTTTTAATAAATTTACATAAAAAATCCTACATATCCCTAATTCTTCTAAGCTATGATTTATTCAAATTTAATTTGAATTATAATCTAAACCCAACCTAGAGACCTATTAATCCAATCTAGAGGTCTACCCTAAGCCTACCATATTCCTACTCTACACCCATCACCTCATTCTCTAAGCATATTCCCCCACCTAATCATTCTCTAATCCTACTTAAAAAGGTGATTCCTAACTCATTTAATGCTAATAGAATGCTCACACATGTGTGAAAATTCTCTCCAAAATGGTCACCCATCCCTCTTAAATGCTCTTACATCTTTGTCCCCGACTTGAAAATCTTGAACCACTCAAACATTTAATGTTATGTTTGACTATTGAATGGCCATCCCTTCCAAGCTCATGTGTCCCTTATGTGGCTCTTATGTGGATGTCACATAAGTGCCACCTTATTCAAGCCCTTCTCTTCTCTCCCAAAAATCTATAAATAGAGGCCTTCTCCTCTTGTATTTTCATCTCTCATTCTTGCATTGTTATTATGCTATTTTAGTTTTAGAAGTTCATTTCTAGTTTTCATGCTCTTTATCCTTAAATCACTTAGAAGTTACATGCTAGGTTAATGTTCAATAAATGTTAGTTTCTTTCATTGTCTTGCATATCATTTTTATAGTTTAGATCATCTTTGAGAAGAATTTGAGACTAATTCTTCATACTAGCTCTTGAATCTCTTCTTTTCATCCAATCTTGCATTCACATTTGTATTACATTGGGGATCCATTTCATTTGTGTTTGAGAGAGCACACTCACATCCAATCTAAAGGAGCAAATCAAACAAGTAATATAGGGTGCACTAACTTGTTTTAGCTCAATCTAATTTTATGAAGACGTCTTGTTGGTTCATTCTTATTTCATGGTTTTATGTGTGCTAACCCGCTAACGTTTCGTGTTTGAGCTTGCTCCCAACAGGTTGAAGATTTCCTCGTACACAGTTAAGTAAAAGGAAAAGGTACTATTATGTTGAACAATCAAATCAAATGTGAAAATGCATATTGGGTAAAATAACTAAATTACAATCTGTTGAGTGTTTCACAGTTGAATAACACAGGTCACCAAGTTGCAAATTGAAAATAGAAAAGATAGAAACTATGATGGAATAGGAAAATTGATTGGCACTGGTGAACAATCTAAAGGTAACCTATTCTACCTTGACACTGTTGAAACTACTTTCGTATTGGCAAAGAATGGAGATATATGGTTATGGCATAAAAGAGTTTCTCATGTAAATTTTGACAACATGGTTAAGATTAGTAGGAAAAGAAAAGTTAGAGGCTTGCTGAGCTTATCTAAACCAGACCATGTAATGTGCAAAAATTGTCAAATGGGAAAGATGTCAAAATCTAGTTTCAAGAGCAAGAATTTTTCATCTAATGATATTTTGGAGTTAGTTCATATAGACCTATGTGGACTAATGAGAACACAAAGCTATTATGGGAACAAATACTTTATTTTATTTGTTGATGACTGTTCTAGAATGATGACTGTCATGTTCCTAAAAGAAAAATCTGAAGCATTTAAGATCTTTAAATGATATAAAGCTAAAGTGGAAAAAGAAACTGGTAGAGATCTGAAGTGTTTGAGCTCTGACAGAGGAGGTGAATTTATATCTGATGAGTTCACTAACTTTTGTAATGAGTATGGAATCAAAAGACAAGTTTATGCACCGAGGACACCACAACAGAATGGAATTGTTGAAAGAAGAAATAGATCAATTATTGTTTGTGCCAGAACACTGAAGATTAAAAAGAAGGTTGCACATATATATTGGAGAGAAGCAGTTTGCATAGTTGTTTACACACTGAACCGAGTACAACTAAAGAAAGATTCAAACAAAACACCTTATGAGCTATGATATGGTTATACACCTAATGTGAGCTATTTAGAATATTTGGTAGTCATTACTATATTTTAAAAGATGATTGAAATGGTAAATTTGATTCAAAACATGATGAAGGAATATTTATTGGATATTCTACTAAGAGTAAAGCTTAAAAATGTTTGAACAAGACATCTAACAAAATCATTGAGAGTGCAAATGTGAAAGTTGATGAATTTGCTGAGCAAAATGATGAGGACAACATGAAAGAACTGGAAGACTACAGTAGATTTGTCTACATGGAAGACCTTGATACTATACCGACGTGGATGCCTAACATTACCGTGCAACATGGTAATGTCATAGGGCAATAGGTAGCACAGACCGAGCATCAAGAAAATACCAAAACTAAAGATCGTGAGCAAAAACACAATGAACCTACATGGGAAGATAATGAAGAAGAAAGAACTGAACCTAAACTTGCTAAATATGTGAGAAGACATCATCCACAGAATCGGATTATTGGAGATAAAAGAGCAGGCATGATGACAAGAAGTAAGTTAAGAGATAACACTTGTTTAATTTGTGAATTTGAGCCTAAGAATGTTAGAGATGCATTAGAAAATGAAGAATGGATTAATGTTATGAATGAGAAAATTGAGTAGATATAGAAAAATAAGACATGCACATTTACTGAGATCGAGTGATAAAAATGTCATTGACACCAAATGGATATTCAGAAACAAATTGAATGAGAATGGGGATGTAACCAGAAATAAAGCTAGACTAGTTTGCGAAGGGTATGCACAAGAAGAAGGAATTGATTATGGAGAAACTTTTTCACTCGTTGCTAGAATTGAAGGAGTAAGAATACCACTTGCATACACTGCATATAAAGGATTCAAATTATATCATATGGATGTTAAGTCTGCATTTTTTACTGGAATATTGGAATAAGAGGTATACATTGAACAACCTGAAGGATTTGTTGGTCCTGATCAGACAAACATGATATGTAAGTTACACAAAGATTTATATGGATTTAAACAAGCACTGAGA
Organism: Thuja plicata; assembly: GCA_018584345.1. Taxonomy (NCBI): domain Eukaryota; kingdom Viridiplantae; phylum Streptophyta; class Pinopsida; order Cupressales; family Cupressaceae; genus Thuja; species Thuja plicata. The sequence continues at coordinate 2,514,023 of MU228426.1, read as the reverse complement.
GCATGGTATGAAATATTACACTCTTATCTTATAAGTATTGGATTTATTAGAACAAGTGACAACAACATTTTGTATTTAAAAGGAGGAAATGAGGATAAGATCCTTATTGCTGAAATATTTGTTGATGATATTATATTTGGAGGTAATGATAACCTATGTACTTCATTTGTTGATGAAATGAAAAAAAAATTGAAATGTCAATGTTTGGTGAGATCAAATTTTTTCTTGGATTGCAAATTTTACAACAGACTGCAAGTATCTACATTACTCAAGAAAAATACATCAAGTAAGTACTAAATACATTCAAAATGGAAGAATCAAAACCAATTGGAATGCCTATGGTGACAGGATGCAAATTGACAAAAGAAGACAAGACACCTGAGGTAAATCAGACTTTGTATAGATCTATGATTGCTAAATTGATGTATGTTGTATACACAAGACCTGACAGCACACACAGTTGGAATAGTTGCAAGATTTTCTGCTAATCCTAGAGAATCACATATGACTATTGTAAAAAGAATTTTTATATATTTGAAGAATACTGAAGATTATGGACTTTGGTACAAAAGAGAAGGAAAGTTCAAACTGAAAGTTTATACTGATGTTGATTGGGTTGGGAACATTGATGATAGAAAGAACACTACTAGTAGAGCATTATTTATTGGATAAGAAAGAAGCAAGGATGCATATCTCTGTCAACTGTAGAAGCAGAGTATGTTGTTGCTGCTAAAATTTGTTTGAACATAGCATGGATAAAACAACCATTGAAAGGAATGAATGAAGAGATCACTGACCTAGTGATAATTTACTGTGATAATACAAGTGCTATAAATATTTCAAAGAATCTTGTGATGCATGCAAAGACAAAGCACATATCTATCAAATATCACTACTTAAGGGAACAAGTAAAAGATAAACAAGTAATATTGGAATATGTACAAACAAAATAGCAACTTGCAAACATATTCACAAAACTCTTACTGAAGGATACATTTGAGTACTTGAGAGCTAGACTTGGGGTTCATCCCTTGTCTATTGGAAACTAAGCTGAGTAGGAGGTTGCATCAACCTACATGAAATCAGAACATCAGACATGTTGATGCAAATTTGAATTGAACTGACATAGAGATATCAGTACACTGCAAGGTACCTATCCTACTGCACCGAACATCAGAGATATTCTATTTGGCTACTGAAGAGCTGTATTTTTTTTAATATTTGGCATTGTTGTCAAAGGGAGAGAAATTCATGAAATATAAAAGGAGAAATGATAAATGAAACATCTATCCATATAAGGGAGAAAAGAGAAAGGGAGAGACATATCTAATCTACAGAGAGATTCAAGAACAGAAAATTCAAAACTACAGGGAGAGTCTGCATGGTGAGTTTTTAATACTAAAACAATTTATATATTAAAGCTAGGGAGGGCTACAAAATTTTTGCAGTTGTAGAACAAAAGTTTGGCATTTGTTGTATGGCATATTTTTATTGCATATTTCATATTGTGTTTCCATCAATGCCAAAGGGAGAGATTGATGAACTACAACCGATTTTATGTTTGAAGTCATTTGTTGATATTCAACCAAGTTACAGATGTGACGATAAACATTATCAGTTAATGTATTGTCATTGATGTCAACTTATTTGAGTATTATTATGGTGGAAAACATTTGTTATGTATTGAAGAACTAAAACAAATAAATTTTATGTGGTCATAAAATGATGAGTTCTATATACACCGAGAAACAATGAACACTGAGTAAAACACAATGTATACCAAGCATAGTGATAACCGAGCTAGGGATCGCTGACATGACAAGGTATTGACTGGGAATTTAATTAAAACTGAGGTTGGCTAGAATTTTGATCTAGAAAGTGATGATTTTGAGGTAAAATATAAAGTTTGTTATTTTGATCAAACGACTATGAAAATTCAATGAAGATCAGATGACAAAGAATGAAACTTGTTTTTATCACAACTGCCAAGGAAGGATCAAATAATAAAATCAACAATGGAGACTAAGCGGAAAAATATGAAGGATGAAAATTAAATGAGATGTGATGTCTATATAAGAGATTCATTTTGAATCATTTACACAACGGAAGCACACATGCAAAGTTTATGCATGAATGATCAAACTGGTTAAAGATGGAACCAAGCATTTTCTGCAAACATCACTGAGCAAATAGAGGAAAGAGCATTACCGAGCAAAATAGAGTGAATTAGATGAACTAAAGTGAACAAATTGATCAGAGGTATTATGTACTTAGCATAGATTTGAAAATTTGCAAAACAGAGTTGTATTTGAATCAGATCATTACTGTATCAACCTAACCATTGTTACAGATAAATCTCTTAACCAAGTAGGATAGTGAAAGTCTTTATTATGACATTCAGAGAATGTTGAGTGTTTTCTTGTTGACCCCATAGTGAATGCATGGTCAAGAGAGAACTGTTAGTTTTAAATCCTCTAACGTGGTCACATTTAACAGTGTGCATTATAACCTTTAACAGGTTTGGCTCTTCACTGAGCTCACTTCAGAAGAGTGAAAATATTTTGGGTTACTGGTCCCAAGCTTTTTTTCCCTTAGTAGGGTTTCCACGTTAAAAATCTATATCTCAATGTGCATGAATGATTGTGGATTGTTATTTTACTTTACACTTTACTTTATTGACCTAGATTGGTAATCAAAATATTAATTTACTAACATTCGATAAACACTATTGACTAAAGTTTGAGATACAAAATACATTTCACCGAGCTGAATTATATGTTTGAATTTGTTTTGATATACATCTGGAGGAATTTGGGACTGTAGGATAATTGTGAGGAAACTAATTCTAACCGATTCACCCCCCTCTCAGTTATTCTAATAGAGCAATTCCAATATTTGATAACATTTTTTTTTATCTATATTACCTGGGTGCAATTTATAGCTATATAACCTTATTCAGCTTCAGCCATGGATTGTGAAGTGCAACTTTGTTTCTTGCTCATCCAAGAGACCAATCTACTTCCTAAGAAAAATGCTCCACCACTTTTACTATTTCTATCATCAATGTCACATTCTCAATCCACATTTGTATAAGCACACAAAGTAAAATAGTTCCCTTTAGGATACCATATCCCAAAGTCAAATGTCTGTTTCAAGTATTTAAAGATCCTCTTGACTGCAATTTTATGATTCTTCTTTGATTTTTCTTAAAATATTGAAACTAAGCATACAACATTCATAATTCCTGGTCTAGTATGTGTTAGATATAATAAACTACCAACCATTGATCTATGCGTCGATAGATTTACCTTAGGAGTATCATATTCCTTGGTTAGTTTACATCCAGTCACCATGGGTTTACATATTCGTTTTGCATCATCAAAGCCAAATTTATTTAGTAGTTCCTTCACATATTTAGTCTATGATATAAATATTCCTTCATCAATTTGGACAATTTACAAGCTCAAGAAGAATTTCATTTCTCCTATCATGGACATCTCAAACTCATTTTAAATTTCTAAAGCTAACTATTGACTTGGATTGTCGTTTCCTCCAATGATAATGTCATCAACAGAGACTTCACCTATCAAAATTATCTCATTGTCAACCTTAAAGTATAAGATACTATCACCATTACCTTTCATAAAGCCAAGTTTAAGAAGATACCTATCCAATCTATAGTACCAAGCTCTAGGAGATTTAGTCCATATATGGCCTTCTTTAATAATAATATCATGTCCTATTGATCAATGATTTTAAATCCATTTGGTTTTTCAATGTATACTTCTTCATCTAGTTCTCCATTTAAGAAGGTTTATTTGACATCCATATTGTAAACTTTTTAAGTTCTTATAAGCAACATATGCAAGGAATATTTTTATTACTTCCAATCTCGTCACAGGTGCAAAAGTTTCCTCATAATCAATACCTTCCATTTTACCATATCCTTTGTAGACTAATCATGCTTTATTCCTCACAACTTTTCCATCTTCACTTATCTTATTTTTGAATAGTCATTTGGTACCAATTACATTTTTGTCTATAGGCCTAGGGACAAGTGTCCAAGTATTGTTATTCTCAATTTGTGCGAGTTCTTCTTTCATTTCCTTGTGCCAATTTTTATCCTTGCAAGATTCCTTTACATACTTTGGCTCAACTTGTGAAACTAGGCATATTTGTTCATCAACAATTCTCCTCCTTGTCTGAACACCCTTATTTCTATCTCTAATGATTTGATCTCTAGAATGATTTAATCTGACACATCTTGGTGTTTTGGGTCTCGCTTCAGTATTTTTCCCTCCATCTTCTTCACTAGTGTATGCTTCATCAATTTGATTCACATTCCCTCCTTTTAGTTGACTCTATTTATTTTGATGATCTTTTTGAATTGAGATGGCTTTCTAATCTTCTGAGTCATGTTTTCCTATTTTGGAGAGACTTGCAATAATTTCATCTACTTTCACATTTGCACTTTCTACTATTCTTCTTAAACTTTTTTGTAACACTTATAGGCCTTTCTCTTGGTAGAATATCCAAGGAATATGCCTTCATCACATCTTGCATCAAACTTTCCAATATCCTCATCTCTATTGATATAACATTTACTGCTAAAGATTCTAAGGTATTTGACAGTAGGAACATTTTCACACTAAAGTTCATAATGAGTCTTACCTATGTCACCATTTAATTGTACTTGATTGAGAGTGTATATTACACTACCAAGTACTTCTTTCCAATATAGTTGGGGAACTTTTCCTTCCATCATCGTGGTCCTTGCAATATCAAGAATTGATCTATTTTTTCTTAGAGAGACTCCACTTTGTTGTGGTGTCCTTGGGGATAAAAATTGCCTCTTGATTCCATATTTTTCACAAAAGGAGTTGAACTCATTTGATGTAAATTCACCGCCTCTATCTGATCTTAAACACTTCACCTTTAATCGTGTCTCAGTCTTAGCCAGATTTTAAAAGAACTTGAACTTGGGTAAGTGCACCAAGATGATGTGCAAAAAAGTGGCCACCCACCCAAAAAAACAACAAAACATCCCTAACATGATTGTGTTACTTTAAATTGAAATAAATTAATTGGGATTATGTTTGGTAAATTTAAAAGATCAGAGTAGGATTTTTAATGGGCCTAGATAACAAGGTTGGGTCTTGGGAGCCTCGTTTGTCTCCATTTTCACGTGTTTTGTTCTTCAGAACATGTTTCTCAAATTCCTAATCCTCAGGTTTACACATCATCAAGTGGGTATTTGTAAAATTGCCACCAGAATTTCACACATCATTTGAGCTTTCTAACCATATAAAGTTTTCAATTTTTGGATAATATTATCATACTAAAGTTTAATTTTCTTTGCTAGTGTCTTGACAGTCCTCATAAACATATGTCTACCATTTTTTTAAATATTATTTGATCTACTTGACCAAATTCAAAACAAATTACATATTACTATTCTAAACTAGATTTTATGCACTTTTAAGAAAAAAGTCCATATTTTCAATTATTTTGATGCAAGTTCTTCCTAGCACACGAATAGGTATCATATTTTCAGGATGCGGTCACTTCAAAAAACCATAAATTAAAAATACTCAACAAATTTTTTTTAAAAAATACACAACTTTTAGATCTCACTCTTACCTATCATTCTACCAAAGGGTTTTGCAAAATACTAAATCTAAATATATATTTTGTGAAGCGCACAGAAACAACTATGTTATATTTTTATGAAGATATCAGGAATAGCTTTTCGTGCGTGAGAGGTTTGACCCTCTTAGTATTATCCATTTTTTTTAAAAAAAATAGTAGTTTAGAAACTAGATTCAGAGTACTAAAATTATTGTTATTTTCACATCTTCTAATTTTGAGTACATGACTCTCAAATTTCTCTTCTAAGTTCAGGTTTACTTGATTTCAGAAAAAAGTGGCCACTTATACCCCCTTTGTGTACACCATCTTGGTGCACTTACCCACTTGTTAAGTGCTTCAGATTTTTCTTTTAGAAAGGTCACCCAAACCATTCTAGAATACTCATCAATCAGTAGCATAAAATATCTATCAGATTGCATGCTTTTTGTTTTTTTTGGTCCACATAAGTCAGTGAGAACTAAATCAAGAAAACCATTTGAATTTTCACTTTTAGACCTGAATGTGGACCTTGTTTGCTTACCTAGTTGGAATTCCTTGAATGTAGTATTGACCAACTTGTTTACTTGAGGAAAATCTCTAACAACATGCTTAGAATTTAATGTTACAATATTATCAAAGTTCACTTGATATAGCCTCTTGTTCCACAACCAACTTTCATAAATTTGTGCAACCAAGCAAGTCTATTGACCAGTATTTAAATAAAATACATTACCTTTGGTTTTTAACCTAGTAGCAATCTCTATTATGCCATCATTCACAATCTTGCATCTATCTTATTTGAAATGCAATCTATAACCTTTATCCATTAGTTGTCAAACACTGATGAGATTATACTTTAGACCCTCTAAATACAATACATCTTTAGTAGTAGTCTTTCCATCTAGAGAGATAGATCCCCTTCATCTGATCATACCACCTGAATTATCTCCCCATCTTTTCATTCCAACATCGTACTTCTCAAAACTTAAAAAAATTATCCTTGTCACGAGACACATGATGAGAGAAACCATTGTTAATAATATATTCATCCTTTTTCATAACTTGGGCAGCTAATGCCTTTACCTCAACAACACTTTTAGTATTAGTATTGCGCATAGAATCCTCTAAATCATATTTATCATCTTTAATAGAAACATAAACTTATTCCTCATTACTCTTATTATCATTAGATTCATCATCAGTGACTCCTTCCTCATCTGCAACATAATAACATCTTTTCTCATATTTAGACTTGTCAAACCTGTGCTCAGGGAATCTCTCTGGACATCTAAAGGCATAATGTCCTATATTTTTACACCAAAAGTATTTAAAAGACCATTTTCCTTTATACTTACCTGATCCTTTTGATAATCTCCTTGTAACTAATGATCCCAACTCTTGCAGCTCTCTTTCTTCTTCTTCTTCTTCTTCTTCTTCTTCTTCTTCTTCAAGCTCTCTTATCTCCTTTTCATAATTTGACACCCTTCTTTTAGATCCTTCACCTTGATCAGATATGTGCATGTCTCTTCTTGATATAGTCACCTTGAAAGAAGATTAAAATTTAGGTAGATAATTACTAAAACCACTCATTTCAAATCCAAATAGCTTTCCAACCAATGTATATCTTGTCACAAAAGTAATAGTTATGATTTCTTCAATACTAGAAACTTTGTTCTTGTATGCAAGAGGCAAAGATCTTAATACCTTTGATACAATCTCTCCTTAATCCAATACACCACCAACACATATGATACTACAAACTAACTCATTTATCTTCAACATATAAGAGATAATGTTATTATCTTCAAACATTTTTAGAGATTCGTACTTTCCTTTTAGACTTTGTAGCTTATCTTACTTGACACATGCATCACCTTCATGAAGAGTCTCTAAATTTGTCCATATCTCATGAGAAGTCTCTAACTCCATTACATTTGTATACTTTGTATATGATAGAGTTCTTGGAAATGCTTCCTTTTCTTTGATGTTGTGCTTAAACTGCTTCTTCTCATCTGGTGTATTCATAGATAGATCTATAGCAGGGGTATAGGAGTTATTTGTGATGGCCCAATAATCTTCTCCAATGCACCTCAGATGAGTAATCATACTTCCTTTCCATATAGGGTATTTTGTTCCTTCAAACCTAGGCTTGTCCTTCTTGTAAGTTATCATATTTGATCTCCCTCAAGTTGTTAGGCTTCCTTCAAGGGACTAATGATCTGAATTAATAAATCAGATTACAATACCTGGTGTGAAACCTGCGGTATTGTTGAATTCAATAAAAGAGACAATAAAGATGAACAACAAAATTGCAAGCCAAAAACTAATCCATTCAATTCAAAATTGGAGTTTATACAAACATGAAGGATCCCAAGAGTCACTAGAATCTCTTGGAAATGAAATGAAGAGTCCTCATAATGTTTATTACAAATAAACTTATTAAAACTACCAAAAATTCCAAAAAACTATATTAAAATTTAAGCCTACTTGGAGAAGGCATAACTTTGAAGTCCTAGGTCCGATTTGCGATCCGTTTACTTCGTTGGAAAGATAATAAAAAATACTAAAAAATTTAAATTTCAATACTTCCCAATTCCATCCTGATCAACTAAGGCTCTGATACCAATTATTAATATTATGGAAATAAACAACTAAGAGGGGGGTGAATTAGTTGTATCCAAAACCGTAGACCTCAAACCCTTAAGTTTAAAAACATTCTAATTTGTGCACCCTTAAATCTGATCTAAATAACTAGAGTATGAAACATGAATGCATATACAAATCAATAAAACATCCACACAAGTTGGCACAATATTTTTATTGTGGAAATGTTGTTAGGGAAAAACTGCAGTGGGGCTAATTACCCACAATAAGAAAATACCTTGTTAGAAGTATAACCTTATTATAATATTTGGGGTATGCATATGTGTACGCCTCTCTCTCCGGTTTTCCACAGCTTTCCAAGGGCGGGGGTTAGTAGCCAAGGTTCACAAGTGAATGCAAATCAAGTACGCAATAACTACTAAACGAATAACAGATACGTGAGCAATAAAATGTACAAACAACAAAAAGGAAGACAAACGAATGCAAACCCTTCGATGCTTGAAGATTTTATTGTTTCTCTCTACTCCTTCCGAAACGCTGTTCTTGATGCTCAGTATTGGCTGGGCAGCGTCTATGACTTGAGAAGCGTCGAGAATTTGATAATTGCAAAGTGTGTGTGTGTGATCGCAAGATAG
>MU228426.1:2491365-2504681 GCA_018584345.1 Thuja plicata | reverse complement strand
TTTAAACTATAGGAAATTGAGTTTAATTGATTAAATAATGGTAAATAATCATTTAAAGGTTAATTAATTAAATAAAATTAATTATTTAATTAATTTTGAGAATTGGATTAGATGATTTGAGAAAGATGAATTTAGAAGAAAATAGATGATTAATTAATGATTAAAAAACCATTAATTAATAGATGAAAATTAGTGTTTTTAATGTAAAGTTGCAAGCCTGTCCATTTTAGGGTGTCTACAATATGCATTCAGACTCACTACCTAAAGCTCACTGCTCAAATTAAAAGCCATGGGCTACAACTCTAAGGAAACTTCACTTCCTTACAATCTAATCACCACAATGATCCATACAAACTTTTTTGAATTGTGTTAGTGAAATCTACCTTATGTATGATACAAATCCAATATAGCACAATGCAGATCTTTGTTCAACCCCTTGATGAAACACTTCTAATTCCCATCGAATCAGGATCTGCCTTTTGTAGTCACCTCTAGCATCCACATTCAAGATCCACAACTTGAATTTTCCCCAATTCATCATTTTATCTACAAAACTAGGTCGGCAAAAACCCAATTCACCATTTCTTCAAACAATAAACTATATTTCTTGATTCAAATCCATCTCTAATGGAATCTTTCAAAAATGATGGAATAACCAATCAAAAAATGTCTGCAACTCTGAGCGTTGAGAGTGTGTGGCACCCGTTCGGCCCTCCGTACATAGAGGGACATTTAATGAGCCCATCATCCTCTCTTTAATATGACTTTGTCCTCTAACGGTCCCATTCATACTGCTATCGAGTCCGAGAAGAAAGCTGACTCTTCTCCGACCTCCTCTGAGCCCTTGGAACCATACCCTAAATTTTTTAGACAAGCCCTAATTGGCGCAAAGATCATCCCTGATGGCACAAAGTTCATCGACAGGAAGCAAGTGCCCAGCCCAGATGAAAGAAGTGGACTTAGAGCAGGAGGTAAGGCTTTGACCTCCAAAGGTCTTATTGTTTCTCCCAATTCCAACATGTTAGATGTAATTAAATCATAAAGGAATAAACTATGTGAATCTGCTATATTCTTGGCTACTCAAGATATTAATAGAATGCCTTCCCGTGTCTTTATGAACAATTGGTTACATTCAGTTTGGGGATCAAAACTAGGGCTTAAGTTCTCTTTCTGTAGGATGATTTAGAAAGGGCTTTTTATTATTATTTTCAATGATGCTATTAGTCAAAGAACGATAATTAATAGACAGTTTTGGTTTATAGATGCCTACAGTTTTTGTGCCCTAGGATGGACTAGTAATGCTAATTTCGAAGAGATTATGGCCCTCTCCTCCCTGAGATGGATTACTATCAAACAAATTCCTCCCTTTCTCTGGAATGTGATTGCATAAGCCCTCAAATCCCTAGGTCATGTTATCTGTATTGACCAATCCAATACTCTCCTTCCCCACATGGACGCGCGAGTTCTAATCTCTCTCAAACCAGGCGTGGATATCCTAGAAACCCTAGTTTTTGACCTAGATGGAGAACACATGTCATGTCCTGTGGAATATCTGGGTAGGCTCAAATCATGTTTCATGTGTAAGAAAGACGACCATTGAAGGAGTAACTGCCCTATGCTTGGACCCAGACCCAAACATCAACCCCCACCCAAAGATACCGCGACCCACCATGAACTCAGCATTCCTAGACCCAATCCCCCACCCCCATCTGCTCCTAAGATTGGTACCTCATTGCCTTCTTCTTCATCGACATCCATCTCTTGCCCCACTTCCCAGACCAACTCCATTGTCTCCTCCCTTGATGGCTTATCAGTATCTCTTAGACTGGATCTTACCAGTTTTAACAATCCAAATAAGCAGTCAGACACGAGATATGGGAACAGAGGTCCCCCTAACCCTAAAAGCAAACCCAAGAAACAACTCAAGAATGCTTAGTAGTTAGCACTAGACAAAATTAGAAAAGTTGATGGCCCCTCCAAGAGAAGGAGAGGCAATGTGAATGAAAAGTTTACTAATCAGCCGCCCTGTCTCGATGACCCCTCCCACTGTAGTTGGGATAATGAGAAGAGGTTTGAAAAGATGGCCCCAGATGGTGATGAGGGTGGGTCCATGATCAGTGGATGTGATGATATGGACACCTCAGATGGGCTAATTGGGGCCCCTGGTTTGGACCCAACTAATAGCAATGCTCTCCATGACTTTGAACTTCTGGTTATTCCTGCCACCTCTCCTGAGCCTCCCCACCCCTGTCAGCCACCTGAGCTATCCTTTCAATCTCTCCATGTTACCCCAGCTATGATGGATGGTTCCATTAAGATTGGGAGCGTTGATCCACCTTTGAAGACCCCTAGATCCTCCCTTAAAGAAGTCTTTAGTGATAAGGGAATTAACCAAAACTGGGCTATAGTGACATTCATTGATAGCGCTTGGGAAGAATTTCTCAAATATAAAAAAATTAAAAGGATCCCAAGAGTTTCCAATTCCCTTTCTAAAGATGAGAACCCCATAAAATAAGGGGAGGAGACAGGCCCTAGTAAGGGTAAGAAAAAGAGAGGAAGACCAGCAGGTTCAAGTAACAAGAAAGAACCTCAGGAGCCTCAGACTAAGGACATCCCTAAATGCTTCTCAAGCTTTAGGAATGAGCCTAAATCTCCCTCCTAGTTTATGGATCTCAAGATTGCTTCCTGGAATGTCAGGGGAATGGAGTCCCCTGACATAAAATACATTGTTTAGAGATTTAGGAGAGCATACAAAGGAATTGATTGTTTGATGCTCCAGGAGGTCAAGGCCAACAAATTCTATTTAGACATAGCTCTTAAATGTATATGGAGAGAAGCTTCATCTTTCTCATCCTCCCACATCTAGGGGAAAGGGGGGATATCCATCCTCCTCAGCTCCCAATGGGCCAACAGAGTCCTGCAATGGGGTTCCACACCTTGCAACAGAGCGGTTTGGACTATTATAGAAGATCACCAAACCAAATTTGGGCTATGTTCAATCTATGCCCCTAACAACTATAGGGAAAGGACTGAACTATGGAAATGGATGAACTCCCTTGAAGAGATCTTTTGGATCATTGGTGGAGATTTTAATATGGTAGACCACCCTCATGATAAGCTTGGAGGCAACAAGCTGGAATGGAAAGGAATTGAGCAGTATTTCTGGAATAAGTTCCTCAATAGACACAAGTTCATCAACCCCCTAAGAGGTAATAAGGATGACCATAAGGATATATGGTATACCTGGTGTAATTTTCAACAAGGAAATAAGAGGATCTACTCTTGGTTGGACCGATTCTACTACAACTAGGATTCCTTTAAGTGCCCAAAGGATGAGGCTTGTAGGGCAGTCCGAGTCACCCCATTTACTCTCTCTGACCACCATCCCATCTCCTCTAGATTCCTCTCAGCCTGTCACTCCCCCAAGAGAAAACTGGAGACCAGATCATTCTATCCTAATACCTCCTTACTTCAGGACCCAGGCATCAATAATGCAATTCAGATGATTAGATGGTTTAATAACAATGTGACTAGTCACAACAGTATCAGGGACAAATAGGCCCAAAACATAGTCAGTTGGAGAGTTATGTTCCAAAATGAAGGGGGTAAGAAAGCTAAGGATGGTAGGAAGGCAGAGGATGAACTGCAGGAACAACTCTCAAATGTTGAATTAGAACTGCAGAGGGATCCCTCCTCGGAGGGAGCCACCCTGAATAGGGCCAAAACAAAAGAAAAACTTAGGAAGATTCAGAATGATAAGATCATAGGAGTTAAGATTAGATCCTGAAGAAACTGGATAGAACATGGAGACAAAGGCTCCAAATTCTTTTTCAATCTTCTCAAACAGAAAGAGGCAAGAGGTAAGATTGAGGAAATTTGGGATGAGGGGTCCAAGATTGAAGACCAATCACAGATCCTTCTTACCTTCAAGAACTACTTCCATAAACTCTTCACCTCCCAGGGTTATGGAGCTGAGATGACAACAGCCTTGGACAACATCAAAAAAATGATCCCAAATAAAATGAAGGAAGAGGATTCTCTCCTTCTCAGTCAACCTATTGAAATTTCAGAAATCAAGGAGGCTATTACTCAAATGGCAGTAGGAAAGGCCCCAGGGCCGGATGGAATGCCCATAGAATTCTACAAGAAAAACATAGATTGGATCAGCCTGGATCTTTTGGAATTGTACAATGAAGCCTTTGAGGCTGACACTTTGGGCAAAGATACCAATCATGGGGTTATCAAACTTATCCCTAAAGAAGGTGATAAATCACTTATAAAGAACTGGAGATCCATCACCCTACTGAACTCATCGTATAAAATTTTAGCCAAAGTCATGGCTACCAGGCTCAAGAAGATTCTCCCCAACATTATTGACTGCAGCCAAACTAGTTTTGTTAAGGGTAGATACATTCTGGATAATGTAGTCACCTGCTGGGAAGCCATGGAGTGGGCTAGGGAATCTAAGAAGCAAGTTTGTATGCTCCTACTAGATTATGAAATAGCCTATGACAGGATAGAGGGGGACTTCGTTTACATGATAATGGAAGCACTGGGATTCCCCAACTATTTCATAGCTATGGTCCAAACCTTAATGAAAGGGGCCCATACAAGAGTAGAGGTAAATGGTTTCAACTCGGAGTCCTTTGAACTGAAAAGATCAATAAGATAGGGATGCCCTCTGGCCCCTGCACTATTTGTAATAGCAGCAGAAGCAATGGGACATATCATTGTTGACCACACTATCATACCAAGGGCTAGAGGTGTTCTACTGCCAGAGAAGAAGGAGATAATCAATATCCAATTTGCTGATGACATAGCCCTACTACTTAAACTTGAGTCAGAGAACTTAACCTTCTTCATGAAAAAGATGAAAATGTTCTGCCTAGCCTCTGGGAGAAAATTTTATATGGACAAATCCCTCTTCTTGGGGTGGACAGAAGAACCTCCAGATTGGCTATCTAGATGGAACTACAGGTGCGAGGGTCCAAACTTCCAGGTTAAATACCTGAGCATCCCCTTATCTCTAAACCCCAACCTTAAAGACATGTGGGGGATGGTCAAGGGGAAAGTGGAAAAGAAACTTAGCAAATGGGACAACCAATATCTTTCATTGGCAGAAAGGGCTCAAGTCTGTCATAAAGTGTTGTCATCCTACACCTTATACTTCTCTTCTGCCTGGCTTTTCAGCCAGTACCAGTTCAACCATATCCATAAAATTATAAGAGACTACCTATGGTCTGATGGTAGAGGAAAAAGAGCCATCCATGTTGTCAAATGGGAATGGTGCACTAAAAACAAGAAACAAGGAGGACTTGGCCTTAAGGACCTCAGAACCTAAGGAATCTCCTTGGCTACTAAGTGGATCACTAGAGCCTTGGTAGGAGAGGAGCCTTGGAAAGCTCTGATCAGAGGTAACATAGCTATAGGACACCCCAACAAAGGGAAAGGATGGAATCACCTTTCAATGAATGACATTATTGCAGGGGAGGTTGAAGTTAAGGTACATGGCTATGTTGTGTTGAAATCTATATGGAATGCTTGGAACTTGGTCAGACAACTCATTAATGACAATAATATTGTTCACAACCATGGTAAAATATGTGGTAATCTATCCATATGGTAGAATCTCAAGAATAGAGACAAGCTATTGGCACTGTTGTAGGGCTGATCGGCCAAAAAATGGGATGAGAAAGGCATCTCTTACCTTGCAGATATCTTACGGGACGATCCGTTAATGGAATGAGATGTTCTGAAAATCAACTTTAACCTCCCCCAATCTTAGTTCAAAACATACTCAATGGTTAAGGAGGCCTGTGGCAGCCTCTTCCTTAATAAATAGATGCACTTGGATAGTGATTTCCATACCCAATACATATGGTTTGATGGAACCCTGATTACCAAATCCAATCCCAAGGCTATCTATAACCTTCTTTCCTTAGCCTCTCCCATTTTTCCCCACCTTAACAATTGTTGGAACCTCAACCTTGGGTCTGATAAATGGAGCAAAGTCTTTCTTAACCTATGGTCCTCCCTTGCTGAACCCAAAATTAAGTGCTTTCCTTGGCGCCTTATCTTACACAGACTTCCCTTCTGATTACCCAATGGAGACCCGAGTCCTTGTGCCTTTTTCCCTCACCCAGAATATGTCAGTCATGTGTTCTTCTCCTACCCGTTTGCTAGTGATATCTGGAAACTCTTTGGCTTCCCTCAATGCTATGTTGTTTCAGTTCTTGACATCATATCAGGGCATATTAATGGATTAAAGCATCCTTTTAATAGTTTTTTTGCACTTATCTTTGGTTTAATTATATGGCACATTTGGAAAAAGGGGAATGATATTATTTTTGGTGGACATAACAAAATCCTTACTGAGTCTCTCAAGAGACTCATATTCCATGACATTGTTGTGCAGGTTACAGTGGTGATCAAGATCAAGAAAAAGAAGTTGCAGGACCTGTTCAAGAACGAGATGGTAAGACTTGGGGCTTGGGAGGTGTCACATGGCTACACCTGGACTAAATAAATACAGGAGCTGACTCCATTTAAAGCTGCACTACACAACTTCATGACAGAGATACAAGGAGTGAACAATGGTTATAGACCTGTCATCAATGTTGTCCCCATTATAGCAGTTCCAGGCCCCAGGGCTCCAGTAGCAGTGCCACTGGCACACCCATATGAACCATACCTCAGGAGGGATGAAGTGTTGAAATGGATGGAAGGACCACTTGGCTGGGTCACCTAGGTACCCTATAGAGAGGAAGACTTTGGATGATAGTATTTTGATGTATTGTTGGTTAATTTTTGTATAACTCTCTTCCGTATACAATGATAGTTTAGGAGTCTTTTTCTATTCTAGATATAGCAGTCAGGTGTGGCTGGAAGTATAAATTGTCAGTATATGTTTTGGCTCTCATTTTGGTAGTTAGATCGAGCTAGACACCTGGATGTTTCTGTTATTATGAAATCAATAAATTTATATATCTTTAATAGAAAAAAATCCATCTCTGACCACTAAATCATGGCTATCGACTATAACTACCACCTCGAGATCATAACTCTCCCAGATTTCGCAATTTAGCACTTGCGCAACACGATTTACCAACTAAGTTGGCCATGAACATGAACAATAATAACAATATTACCATTGACCAAAACATCCACTAATATGATCCTTTGGATCCATGCGTATTGCCAAATCATCAACAACATGCTTCAATAACATACTATAGCATAATGAAAACACTCAATCCTTCAAATTCATCACAACCATTGGATTTGCCAACCCTTTTTTATCAAACTTGAAGAACTCTGTCAACAAGTCTATGAGATCATAAGATTATTCCTTACGGACCTCTTAAGTTCAAACCATTTGAGTTTAAGACACCTGAGTGATGAACTACAACTGATTATATGTTTGAAGTCATCTGTTGATATTCAAATGAGTTGCAGAAGTGATGATAAACATTATCAGTTAATGTATTGGCATTGATGTCAACTTATTTGAGTATTATTATGGTGGAAAACATTTTTTATGTATTGAAGATCTAGAACAAACAATGTTTATGTGGTCGGTAAAATAAAGAGTTTTGTATACACCGAGAGACAGTGCAAACTGAGTAAAACACAATGTATACTGAGCACAGTGACAACCGAGCTAGGGATTGCCGACACAACATGGTTAATACTAACACCAAGCAATTAATTCTAATTGAGGCTAACTTGGATGTTGAGCTAGCAATTGATGATTTTGAGGTAAAAGATAAAGTTTGTTATTTGATCAAACGGTTATGAAAATTCAATGAAGATTGGACGACAGAGATTGGAACGTGTTTTTAACACAACTACTGAGGAAGGATCAAGTGGGAAAATAAACAATGGAGATTAAGCGAAAAGATCTGAAGGATGAAAATTAAATGATACATGATGTCTATATAAGAGACAAGAGATTCATTTCTGAATCGTGTGTTGACAGATGTTGAAGCATACATGCGAATTTGATGCATGACTAATCAAACTGGTTAAAGACAGAATCAAGCATTTCTGCAGACATAACCGAGCAAACAAAGGAAAGAGGATTACCGAGTAGAACACGTATGAGATGAACTGAAGTGAACAAATTGATTAGAGGTATTATGTACTTAGAATAGATATGAATATCTGCAAATCAAAAATTTATTTGAATCAGATCATTACTATATCAGTTTAACCATTGTTACAAATAAATCTCTTAACCGAGTGGGACAATGAGTCCTTATTATAACATTAAGAGAATGTTGATTGTTTTCTTGTTGACCCCATAGTGAATGCCTAGTCAAGAGAGAACTATTAGTTTTAAATCCTCTAACAAGGTCACATTTAACAGTGTGCATTGTAACCTTTAACAGGGTTGTCTCCTCACCGAGCTCACTTCAAAAGAGTGAAAATATTTTTGGGTTACCGGTCCCAGGTGGTTTTTTCCCTTAACAGGGTTTCCACGTTAAAAATATATGTGTCAATGTGTATGAATGTTGTGGATTGTTATTTTACTTTACACTTTATTTCATTGACCTAGATTGGTAATCACAATATTAATTTAATGACACTCGGTAAACATTATTGATGAAAGTTTAAGTTTACAGAATACATTTTCACCGAGTTGAGTTTTATATGATTGAATTTGTTTTGGTATACATATGGAGAAATTTAGGATTGCAGGATAATCTATGAGGAAATTGATTCTAACTTATTCACCCCCCTCTCAGTTATTCTAACAATTGGTATCAAAGCTATCGGTGCTTATCAGAGCATACAACGCTTAGAAGAAAGTTTTCAAGGACTTAAGCTAAAGATCACAAGATGGATAAGAGAGACGCACCAAAGTTGAACAAAGATAACTTCTCGACATAGAAAAGTAGAATGAGATTATACCTATCAGGGATTGCAGACAACATTATAGATTTTCTGGACAATGAATTCATTCTACCTACTGGACCTTTGACAGTGAATCAAATGAAAGAGAAACATGAGCATATCCTAATCATGGTGGAAATTACTTCTTCACTTACCAATTCTGAATTTGAAGATATCAAGACATGTGCAACTGCCAAGCAGATTTGGGATCAGCTTACACTAGTTTATGGAGGAGATGCAAATGTACTGAGAGCCAAAGCTGAAAGTCTTCGTTGAAAATTTGATGACATGTGAATGAAGGAAGGAGAAAACATCACATAATACAGTAACCGACTTAAAGAATTTTTGAATGCTATTCGAGGATCTATTGGAACTATTAATGAAGACACAATTATGAGTAAGATTCTTAGAACTTTATTGCCTATTTATTCTATAAGAGTCTCTGCAATTCATGAAATGAGAGCTACACCTGGAAATAACATTACTGTTGATAGTATTGTTGGAAGATTGATTTATTTTGAGCTGAATAACTTTGGCAACTAAATTATACCATCTATGGAATCCGCATTTATGTATACTTTGAAAATTGGTAAATCTAGTAGAAAACACATAATCAGAAATAACAGTGACAGTGATAGTGATGACAAGGAACTTGATAAACTTGAAGCTTTAATGGTTAGAATATTACAAAGAGGTAAAGGAAGATATTAAGGTAAACAACCTTTGATATGCTTTAACTGTAAAGAGATTGGCCATTTTGCTGCAAGATGCCCTAACAAAAATAATGATGATAGAAATGATAGATCTAATGACATAAAGGATGACCGAGACTTCAGAAGCAACCGACAGTATGACATAAGAGATAACTGAGATTACAAAGATAAATGTAAGAAAGCTTGTTACATTGCTGAAGATAAAGTTAATGATAGTAACTCTGACAGTGATGAAGATATTGAGACAATGTTTGTAGCATTGAAAGATGATTCAGATGAGGATGAAAGGTATGTAGAAACAACACTCATCTCTAAAGTTAGTAAATATGATATATGGGTTATTGATAGTGGTTGTAAACATCACATGACTAGTGACAAAGGAAAATGATGCAGGAGCATCCTGGGTGTAAGAGCAATCTTGCATCACCCAAAAATATTTTCTGGTTTCTTTTCAATAAGGGCTATTTTGTGCAGAGTTACTATTTTTATTAAGTTTTCTGTTTAAGCTCAAAATGTTCTATTTTCTTCCCTGGAGGTTCACTTTGATTGTATCAGCCTGCCAGTAAAGTTTCATTGTCAGGTCAAGTCTAGTTTTCTAGATATTGGATATTTTCGATATTGGTAGCAGGGTACAAAAACTTTGAACTCAGTTTTGAAGTTTTTAGAGGCTCCGAATGGGGTCAAAACCTTGGCACACTGAGCTTTTCCTAGTCAAACATTGTAGAGCACTTTGTGGCATTTCCAAAATGGGGTTACGACGACCCATTGGGTCAACAGTTGATGAGTAATGGTCTCCGAAAGTTGCGCTACCCGAACTTGAAAATGTTAAAGTTTCTTCAAAATTTCTTTTTGGGTTTCGAAGTTGTTTGGGCCTACTCTTATGTAATAAAAATGAATAATAATATCTTAGGGATGGTCGGCCTCAAAATTTAGGATTTTATTTCTAGAGTCTTCTTGGGCGGTTAAAATTGCCTATATATTGAAGGCCCATAGGGTTGTTTAGGGTAGTTCTGGGTTATGCAGATGGTGGCTCTAGCTTGCAGATTATTGTAATAAAATGCCCATGTGGCTGTGCATGTTGCATTTATGAAGGTTCATGTTATATTTCAGAATATTATAATTTCATTTCATGGTGGATAATAGAAAGCCCATTTCCTTTCTTTGCAAATCTTGTTATTCTCAATTTTGTTGTGTGTTTGTGTTAATAAGAGGATCACCCTTCATCAAGGACCTCATCTATAATCACACTCTATAATCATGTTGACTCATCTTCAAGGCTCCACCAAGGCACCCCGGATGGCAATGTCATTGATAAAAGACATGACGTATATTAGAGTGGGCACTCAGTGCTTGAACTTTTGGTTTTCATTTCATTGTAATAAGGATGGATCCTTAAGATCATCCAATTTGTGTTTTGATCCACTTTGTGTGGTCAAGGATCCCTAAGGTATATCTATAAACCTTGGGACACCTTAGTCCAGTTGGATCTTTAGTTGCATTAGATAGGTACGAGTAGGTGTTTGAAGTGTATATTTGTTGTGTTAATGATGTTATGTCATTTTTAGTCATATTTGATTATTTTATGGTGATAGGAATCCATTGTGAGGTCTTTTGGGTTCAAAAAGTGCAAAATGCAAAAATGTTGCAATGTTGTCAATGTTGCTTGAGCAACTTTTTGCAAAAGTTGCTTGAGAAGTTCAGATTTGGTTTCCAATGGTCACAACCATCTATGGATCAGTTGAACCATAATTTGAAGGTATTTAGACATGTTGGATCCCTTCCAAAGGGGTTAGACAATGTATGTTGAATTTTTTATGCATTTTGAATAAGAATCACCAGATTTCCTGAACATTTATTAATGGTACAGAGTTGTACGGATTGAAAGGATTGAAATATTTCCATGATTAGATAGTATCGTGAATCTAATTTTTAGAACATTTTATTTTTCTTCATTTGGTGTTGTTTTGCCAAAGTTATAAATAATTTAGTGGTGACTGTCCAGAAAGGCACCAAATCTAGGTAGATTGTGCAAATGGGGCCCTAACTTGACATTTCACTAGTGTAATTCCAAGTCCAATTGGTAAATACAAGTTAGGGATGTACTTGTAAGGATTCTAGAGGCCCAGGTCAGGATCTAGAGGTTTGGTCGTGTTGGAATCAAGCTCTAGGATAAATATCTTAATGTGTAATTTAGTCAATCAAGTATGTGCAAAAGTGTGCAGATGAGTAATTTGATTGGAGGAACCAATTGAAAGGTTTTTTTGGACCATATAGAGATAGGATAATACTTCCCAATCCATGCATCAATTTTGTGAACCCATCTTGGACTACTTGCTTTGTAATCCAAGCCTAATCTGGCCAATTAGGTCTGTGAACTTTGTAAGGGTTTTGGGGTGTTAGAATAGATTTGGACTTTGGGACTTTTGGGATAGCAGTAAATCCATAAAGGGTACTTGGAAACATCCTCCTTTCATTCTGTTTCCTCCATGAGAAAAATTTACCTAGGGAAAACCACTTGGAAAATGCTACAAGGATTTGTAGGATAGCAAAAGATCTTAGGGTTGTGAGAGTTGGGGAATAAATTGGTTGTGTGATTCCATGTCCCTAGGGCCTAAGTAAGGGTTATCAACCCTTGGGAAAGTTTTTTGAATCCATTGGTGAAGGTTTCAACTTTTTGGTTCAACTTAGGGAAACTGTCCCTAAAGCCTAAATTGAGGAGATCTTGTGCAAGGCTTAGAAGTGTCGATTGGGGTAAGTGGATTGTTAGAAACCCGTAGGAAGTGAGAAATCCATATTTTTAATAAGTTGGTGGAGTTAGATTTGTGTAAGCCTTTGATTGAAACATTGTGGAAGTGATAACCCACCTTTGTTCTTTCCCATTGTGCTCTCTACATCATGCCCCACCTGAATGGTCAAGGTGGTATAACCCAAGGGAGGCAGGGACATTCCATCGTGTGTACGGATGAAAACATCACAATTTTCATATTTCCTACGATTTAAGTTGTTGGCAAAGAAGACCTCCTTTGTAATCATGTTGACTCGTCTTGAAGGATCCACCAAGGCACCCCTGATGGCAATATCATTGATAAAAGACATGATGTATATTAGAGTGGGATCTCTATTATAGGACTCATCCAGAGGAGTGAAGGATATAGATGTCTTGGGCACCCTCCAGGTTTGTAGGGAGATAGGCATGATGGTCACCATATTCACATACGAGCTATCACCTAGTGATGAAGGAGATGAAGAGGAAGTCGTAATGAAGTTGGATGAATGAGGCGGGAAGGGATATGTATAGATCTATAGCTTGTTGTTTGTCTTATCAATATACTTATTTTCTTTAGCCTTTCTTCCATTTACTTTGATAGTACCCTATCGATATGGGTGTTAGAGTAATTTAGCAATTGCTCTTTAGTGCTTAAGTTTCACTTAGGCAGTTTCTTTAGTCTTAGGAAAGTTTCTATTTCCTAGCAGTTGCCCTTTTAGGGTTTCGACATCCTTTATAAGGATTGTCATCTTTGTATTTCTTAAGGAGATCAGTTTGTAATCTTTATTGTGTTAATAGAAATTATTTCTGTCACAATGGATTTGGGTTCTCTTTCATTTTGGCCGCCATAGCTTTCTGAATCCTTCTATCTTTTGTCTGTTTCATTCTGTGTAATAGTCTTTGCATGCAGGTGATCTTGGTTGCATTGCGTTTTAGCAATC
>MU228426.1:2469956-2481950 GCA_018584345.1 Thuja plicata | reverse complement strand
TTCTGAAATGATTAAAGCTCCTGATGGTCCCCTTTATATCTATGCTAGGATTGCTAAGATACCTACTCGTGGTTGTCTTGTTGATCCCACATCTTTAATAAATGTCATTACTGAGGAAAATCTTTTTGTGAAAAACTTACAACGTGATTGCTATGATCCATCTGATGCATGGATCCAAACTTGTAATGGTTTTCTTTATCCTGCACTTGGTTCTATCAACTTACCGGTGGAATTTTGTGGTAAAGTTGTAGATACTACTTTCATTGTTATTCCTAATTTTGATCAATTTAAAATCAAATTTGGTTTACCATGGATAACTACTATGCATGTTATCTCTTCTTCTATTCATAAATGTCTTAAGTTCATTCATAATGGAGAAGACAAAATGATTAATCATAGTTTGTAATGACTTTCTAGGCCTAGAGATTGTGCTACTCTTGATTTCTTTTGGCCTTCATTACCTAATTCATGTCCTCCTCGCCTTTATCATCTCTTTCGCTCATACCAAGCTTACGAACATTGTAAAATTGCTGAGTTAAGCATGCCTCAGATAGATCTCAACTGCGGTCTTTTGCCTACTCCTTTTGTACCTCCCTTAGCCATTAATTATAATTCTAATAATCAGACTTCTACTGTTTCATTACAACCCATTGAGAATCCTCCTATAGAACCTGTGAAGGAATCAATGGTTATTCCTCCTAGTTCTCAAAATATGGTAAGCAAAGCAAAACACAATAAATCTACTAATGAACGTCGTAAGAAGCGTAGAGCTAATGCTAGGGCTTGTGCTTCTCTTCTTCAAACCTCTTTACCTTCTTTTGACCAACCTATGCTTGATGTATCAGAAGAAGTCAATATTCATAATAATGTTAAGATGAATGATTGTGATGATCCTATTCGCATCTTAGATCCCATTTCAATTAATCTTGATGAGGAGGATACTTTAGATGATCCTATTGATCTTAGTGATGAATATGAGACCATTGATCTTGACACTGACTTACCCCATATGCTTTCAACTCAATTAACCATTACACCTAGTATCGAGCAACGCGATTCTCAAGATGATCCTTGTTTGGAACTGGCTATCATCCCTACTGTATTGGATATAGTACCTCTTTCGAGTTGCCCACCTACCCTAACTGATATAAACCAAGATGGGGAGGGTCGGCGATGCACTTGATTGGCCTATCCTTCATGGTAGCCCTTTTTGTGTTTGCATGTTGTACTGTGCTTCTCCCGTAATGTGTTTGCTAAATGTTTGTTAGATTCTTTTATACGACCCTTGTTACTTTGTTGGTGCAAGGTGGTAAAAGATTCAAACCTGTTGTACAATTCCTCTATATGTATCTTTATTCTTCTATATATTTTTTCTATGTTATGTTGTACTTGTGCTATTGTTCGTAAATGTTTCCCTTGTATAATCTGCTTGGATCTGTGACATGGTAGCACTGATTCTTTTTGGTCTCCAGGTTGTGGTCCGAAAAGATTCTTCTTCGTAACTCTTAAGTTTCTTTCCTCTATTGTGATTGTAGTTCTACTTTCTTTGGGGAATGATGTCAATTCATTTGCAATAATATCATATTTATATGGACATGTTATCTTATGATCATACTGACCCCACAGTAGGTAGATCCCTTCTGTGCTCTTTTGTATGTTTATGTTTATTTCCCTTGATTTATCTTTATTTGGGGGCATCTCGTAGTGGAAACGTAATCCGTAGAGTTGTTCATGTTTTCGTTCAAGCCATTGCTCTTGTTAAAGTGTTAGCAATGACTTTAACATGGGGGCACACGCTCTACTCACTTTTTGCACACACAC
This sequence comes from Thuja plicata, assembly GCA_018584345.1. Classification (NCBI taxonomy): domain Eukaryota; kingdom Viridiplantae; phylum Streptophyta; class Pinopsida; order Cupressales; family Cupressaceae; genus Thuja; species Thuja plicata. The sequence goes on along the minus strand of MU228426.1, from coordinate 2,480,129 downwards.
GCACGTTCAAAATATTTTCAAGCACTTAAATTTTTTTCCCTTTATGGATTAAAAATTAATCCTTAAAGCATGGACATTTTACATTTTATTTTACTTTTTTAGGATCTCTTGATTCCTCCAGTTTAAATTTACACGGATCTCTTGATCCCTCCAGTTTTTCAATGTTTTGATCCCTCAAGGTTGGAAGGTGTCCTTAAGAACGGATCTCCCTGATGGGTTGACTAGTGAGTAGCCACATTCACTAGGTGGTTCAATTCCATCTTTCCAGTTACACTGTTTACTTGTGTGGTTCACAATGGGACATAAGTTCTCATTGGGCGAGATAATCACACCCTCTCTCTCTCTTTAACTAGTGATTTCTCTCTTATCGTGATCTCAGGGTTGATAAAGACTTAAGTCCCTTGGGGGCTTGAGGATTTCTTTGTTCCTTTTTTATTCAAATAAGATTGTCTGTTCTTTATGATCTCCTTTACCAAGAGTTTGTGTTGAGTCCATACTCTTGCTAAAGTGGGGGCTAAATGTATAGTCGAAAAATGGAAGCACTTCCATTGTAGACTGGTTTAGCCTCCCAAGTAAGTATTTTTGGGGTCATGTCAAGCGCTTTGAATGGGTTCCTGATTTAGACCTGGCTTTCCCCCTGTTCTGCCCCAATTCTCCACCTTTCTCTAGCCAATTTCTGGCATTCTGGACTGCAAATTTGAGATCTTTGACCTTAGGGTCAGGGTCAAAATTTTGGATCTATGTCGACCTCGACCCTGACCTAGGTCAAGGTCGACCTCACCCCTGACCTAGGTCAAGGTCGACCTCAACCTTGACCTAGGGTCCAGATTTTAGGGTCCCACAGTTTCCAGATGTCGGTCTTTGAAAAGGTTAATTCCCGCTTCCGGGTCAGCTGTTTTGGGTTCCGAAGCGATGATTCTTAAATTATATTTAACATAGGTCCTCTCCTAGGGGTAAAGGCTTTAATGGGAATTTAATTCTCCTATGTCGGCCTCCTTAGAAGATTGTGCCCTAGTTTTATATAAAAGGGAGCCTTTCTCCTCTCATTTTCTCTAATTCCTTTATTGAAGCCTAAGCATCATCAAGTATTCAAGCATCCATTCATCAAAGAGATCCATGGGAGGCCATTGAAGGATTCAAGCCACATAGTGCCCTTTTTGGCGATATCTCCATCCATCTTCTTCCAAGCCTCTTCATACTCATGAACCCATTCAAGATTTGGTGTTGGAGATCTACAAGCAATTGATTGAAGACATCCTACATTCTAAATTCTAAATTCTAGATCCATTGGTGCATACATACTTGTGGATTCAAGGATTCAAATCCTCCATAAGGACTTTTACAAGCAAGGTGAATTTATGCATTTACTTTGTTTACTTCTGTAATTTCAATTATATATTTAAGGTTAATTCCTAAATCGGGGTTTGACTAAGGCAAACCCCTCCCCCCCAACAAACAAATCTCTTTTTCTTGCAGGTACAGGTTCAGGATTGAAGATTTGAACTCAGATCTGGATACCCTTTTCAGCAAACTATCGGGATCTGCGAACATATTTTCTGTCGGACATGTGCAGGTCAGGGTCGAGATTATTGGGTGAGGGGTGAGATTAGTGGGTCAAGGTCGACCTTTTTCATAAGACGGTGTCGGATCGGGAAAAGATTTCTGGGTTTTGTTCGTCTCTGCGTTTTGGTTCGGGATCATACTTCAGATTTTCCAGAAACAGAGTACAAACATTAGAAAATAACATTCTTTGAACTGCAATTCTTCAAGGTTAGTACTTCCTCTCATCCTTTTCAATTACTATCATATATCATATCTACTTAATAATAAAACAAAATTTAAGATCTTCTTCCTTACTCTCATTTCCAAATGATTGATTCATTTGTGCATTGATCCTTCTTTTGGGTTAATCAACTTGGATATTTCATTTGTGCATTTGGGGATAAAAGAGGAACATCTTATCTTCCTTCCCCCTATATGCTTAATCACATCACATAAATTACAAATTAAATGTAAAGGTTAAGGAAATATAACACCCCTAATCAATCAAACATATAACCAAAATTTTTCTTCCTTTACACGAGTAATGTTAATAACCAGAATGCGGATAAGCGAAGTAAATCTATTCTAAATGCACAAATAAAGAGAGATGAAAATAGAAATAACATGTTATAATACATTATGTGCTTGTTGGTGAAATGACAAAGAGAAGGGAGGAGGAATGAAACCTAGTTCGAAGGTTGAAAATGCGGTCCAAACGACGCTTCAAATCCATGAAACCTAAACACATGCAAAGAGAGAAAATTGTTTGGTCGTTTAAGAGGTTTTCCTTAGTCAAACCCCCTCTTTGGTGTTTCCACCTCCACGCATAGTCGATATACATGATATTTTGTGATAGATAACCGATAATAGAGATATAGTAATAATAAAATGAAATATAAATGATAAGGGTTTGACGAGCACTCAAAAGACACAAAGAATAGAGAGAGAAGACTCCTCAAATGTGTGAAAAATGTTTCTATGAAAAATACTCCGTGGCTAGGAGTATTTTTTTCACGCAACTCTTATTGAGGTGAGGGTTTTTCCCTGATGTCAAATTGGAATTTTTTGCCCCGTTTTTGCAAGTTTTGTAACAATGGTTTTTGCAGACATGGCTTACATTAAACATTTTGAAACTACATCTCTACTGGCAACAAAAAATCTGATATATCAATAGAAAACCTGGTGTATAAAAAGTGAAAATATCTGACAACTAGAGCTCTTCCAATCATCTTGCATCCTTTTTAACCATTCTAAACCGTTGATGATCCAATGAGATCATGAACTTCAAATAAACAATAATAAATTATAAATGCTCCATCCTTTTCCCTTCTCTAACAACTACCTAGAATGTGGGTCAAACCAACCATTATTCTAACAACTTTTTAAAAAGCAAATACCTAACAAGTTAAGAAATCAATTTTCTCTATTTACCCTTAAAAAGTGCATGGTTTGTATATGTCAAACAAACAGTACAATTTGTAAGCCAAAAAAGGGAGACTCTTAATATGAGAATAATTTTTCAACAATTGCGTGCCGTGCGGGACACTCCCTCCTTCTCACGATGCCTTGCGATTTCCGCCACCCATCAGATTGTTTCTTAAATATTTGTTTTTATTTATTTATTTTCTTGAGAGAAAAATAAAGGAATCTTCTCGTGATTTAAGAATGTGGGACCCACTGAAAATTGGAATCATTGAAAACTTCTTTGTTTTGTAATGGCAATAATTGAAGCTCACCGCCTGCCGATGGGAAGTGGGCCCAGGACAGCTCATAATGAACACGTGTCACGTAATGATTAGGTGGACCCCTCGATTAGCTCTCCCTTTCGTCAGCGATGACGTGGAGGGGCAGAACGTCGGGATGCGTGTAGAAGCGGTGCGAATGGTCTCAGCGGCTATAAGTAAACACCTTCCTCCTCCCTATTTCATATACGATCTTCCATTTCGCTCGATTGTTCAATCGTTCGGTGATTTCGCAGAGGCTCTTATTAGAGGTATGTCTCTCTTTTTTCTCTTCTATTTTGTTGATCTGGGTATAATCGGTTTCAGATTCGTCATACGAAGGTTTCAGATTGGTCTTACTTGGGTTTCTGTATGATTTATTTGACATTTGAAGGTCCCAACCCTTATGAAGAGGATGATTGTGGGGGTTTTGGAGGGTCTTCTGTCTCTGTATAATTTATTTGACATTTGAAGGTTTGGGTCCCTTTTGAATAGGATGATTGTGGGGGTTTTTGAGGGTCTTCTGTCTCTGTATGATTTTTTGGGCATTTGAAGGTTTGGGTTTATCTTGAAGAGGAGTGATTGCATTAGGTTTGGGTTCCTCTTGGAGAGGAGTGATTGAGGGGGTTTTTCTGACTATCCTTTGTTTCTTTTGGGTGAGGGGCTAAGCAGAAAATTTAGGTTTAAGGATTTTGCTTTTGTGAATGGTGGGTTTCATATTCTTTGTTTTCGTAAAATCCTTTAGTTGATTCGGTGCAACTGTTATTGTTATTTGTAATTTTTCTTTTTTCCGCAGTTTGATGTATTGGGTATGGCCTGATCTGATAATTTTTTGTAGCTATTTTGTAAATTTTTATTGTTTTTGTTATTGGGGTGTATTTTTACGGGTAGACGGGGGTTTGATGGCGCTTACGTGCGTTTTCTATCGGTTTATTTTATGATGTGTATGTATGGGTAATTTTTCATGTTTCCGCAGTTGGATGCTTGGGTATGGAATGATCTTGTATTCTTTGCATTTATTTTGCAAATTTAATTGTTTTGTGTTTGGTGTGCTCTCTTGTTGGGGAAAACAGTTCTTTTTAATTGTGTTCTTTAGGGGTAGTTATTATTATGGGCGATTTCATATGTTTCCGTAGTTTGATCTAGTGGGTATTGCCCGATTTGTTTTTCTTTGCTTTTATTTTGCATATTTGATTGATTTGTTATGGTCTCTATTGAGGAAAACGGTTTTTTTTATTGAATTACATGGTTTTTTTATTTGATTTGTTTCAGATTTTCGATTAGGCTACTTATAGTGAATGCTATCAAGGTAAACGTTTGTAAGAAAATCGACGGCTTGAGGGTGAAAACTGTAGAGATCGATGTTTGTAGGAGAACCAATGGCTTTTATTTTTGAAATTTGTGTATGTGATTTATACGTGATTTCTGCCCTTTTGTTGCTGGTTTATTTTGTGCCTTGTATTTTTTTCGTTGTGTAAAGTTTTTAAAACCCAATTTTTATTATTCGCACAAATGGTTTGGTTATACTCTCTTATTTAAGATTTGTTATACAGTTGTATTGTATACCAAAACCTATAATAATGGGGAGCGTTTTGTTCTTTGAGATCTGTAGTTATCCATACCGTTGCAATCTGCAATTGTTACAAATCTGAATCTTCTAGAGTTGTCTATTTTCCCTTCTTAGAGTCCTCTGTTTACAGGGTAATATACTTTTACTTTCATGAATTATATATTTTTCCCTTAGAGTGCTCTGTATATAGAGTAACGTACTTTTCCCCTGTTAAGAATGCTCTGTATATAGGGAAATATACATTCATGCATATGGGATTTTCTGGAATTATTTTCCTTTGCAGGGTAATAGATATTGTACTATACACGCATATGCCTTGTGTGCTTGAAGTTTTGACGTTTAGGCTTCTTTTCTGCAGGTTATTTGTGGTATTTTTTTGTTGTTAGCATCAAAATGCAGATATTCGTCAAAACCCTCACTGGTAAGACCATCACTCTCGAAGTCGAGAGCTCAGACACCATAGACAATGTCAAGGCCAAGATCCAAGATAAGGAAGGTATCCCCCCAGACCAGCAGAGATTGATCTTTGCCGGAAAGCAACTAGAAGATGGACGTACTCTGGCCGACTACAACATCCAGAAGGAATCCACCCTCCACCTGGTTCTCAGATTGAGGGGAGGAATGCAAATCTTCGTCAAAACCCTCACTGGGAAAACTATAACTCTAGAGGTGGAAAGCTCTGACACTATTGACAATGTTAAGGCTAAGATCCAGGACAAGGAGGGTATTCCCCCAGACCAGCAGAGGTTGATTTTTGCCGGAAAGCAACTGGAAGATGGCCGTACTTTGGCTGATTACAACATTCAGAAGGAATCAACTCTCCACCTTGTGCTCCGTCTGAGAGGAGGCATGCAAATATTTGTGAAGACTCTCACTGGTAAGACAATTACTCTGGAAGTAGAGAGCTCCGATACCATCGACAATGTTAAGGCCAAGATCCAGGATAAGGAGGGTATTCCCCCAGACCAGCAGAGGCTGATCTTTGCTGGAAAGCAGCTAGAGGATGGGCGCACGTTGGCTGATTACAATATCCAGAAGGAATCCACGTTGCACCTTGTGCTCCGTTTGAGGGGAGGAATGCAAATCTTTGTGAAGACTCTCACTGGCAAAACAATTACTTTGGAAGTAGAGAGTTCGGATACCATTGACAATGTTAAGGCCAAGATCCAGGACAAGGAGGGTATTCCCCCAGACCAGCAGAGGCTGATCTTTGCCGGTAAGCAGCTGGAAGACGGACGCACTTTGGCTGATTATAATATCCAGAAGGAATCCACCCTGCACCTTGTGCTCCGTCTGAGGGGAGGCATGCAAATTTTTGTCAAAACCCTCACTGGTAAGACTATAACCCTGGAGGTTGAGAGTTCAGACACCATTGACAATGTGAAGGCCAAGATCCAGGACAAGGAGGGCATTCCACCAGACCAGCAGAGATTGATCTTTGCCGGTAAGCAGTTGGAGGATGGCCGAACCCTGGCGGATTACAATATCCAGAAGGAGTCGACCCTCCACCTTGTGCTCCGTTTAAGGGGTGGTATGCAGATCTTTGTGAAAACCCTCACCGGCAAAACTATTACTCTGGAAGTTGAGAGCTCTGATACCATAGATAATGTGAAGGCCAAGATCCAGGATAAGGAGGGTATTCCACCAGATCAGCAGAGGTTGATCTTTGCTGGCAAACAGTTGGAGGATGGGCGTACATTGGCGGACTACAATATCCAGAAGGAGTCGACCCTCCACCTTGTGCTGCGTCTCAGGGGTGGTATGCAGATCTTTGTGAAGACTTTGACCGGGAAAACTATTACCCTGGAGGTGGAGAGCTCTGATACTATTGATAATGTGAAAGCCAAGATCCAGGATAAGGAGGGTATCCCTCCTGATCAGCAAAGGCTGATTTTTGCTGGAAAGCAGCTTGAGGATGGGCGTACTCTGGCCGATTATAACATTCAGAAGGAGTCGACCCTTCACCTGGTTCTGCGTCTTCGTGGGGGATTCTAAATCTGCGTTGGTGGCTATGCTGATTTATTTCAATTTCGTTTAAAAGACTTTAGTATTATATATATTTCTGTTATATTTGGATATTATCATATTTTAGTTGCTTTAGTTTCTAGCTAAGCTGGTGGATTGCTACAATAGGCATTCTAACTGGCGAGGCAGACGTTAATTTGGTAATAGTATCATCATATGAAACTCTAGTAGTGGTATATTATGAATAAATATGATGCTTATGAATATATATATATGATGCTCTATTGAATCTTATGAATATATATGTGGTATTTAAATAGATCGTATGTTCTGTTTATTTTTTGAATATATGTATGGTGCTTTAAATAGATTGTATTTTATAGTGGATCATGCGCGTTTTAGTGGTTAAATGCGATAATACGTGATTGTTATAGTTTTACTTTATTCTTTTTCAGTGATGAATTATAAAAGATGAAATTGTTGTCTATTTACATTAGAACTCGTGGAAGGAATGTCTATTTACATTGTAACAGGTTGCTCGTAATTGTGTGGTTTAATTGTCAAAACTAGTAGAAAATCCTCGTTAGATAAGACGGAAAATCTCCAGTTTTGAGTGTAGTGTCGATACTTGGGTTTTTCTTTTACTCTTGATGAATAAGATGATTTTTTTAATTTTCTGAAATTTGAGTCTTTTAGGTTTGCCTTGTTGCCTGTCTGTATAGGTTTCAGTGACAATACATTGGATTTTGTTTTATTTTTTTATCATTTATGATTAAGAGGAAAAATGGAAAAATCTTCAGTTTTGTGTAATACCCCAAAAGAAAATTTCGAGTATATAATTGTAATGCCATAAAATGCAAGTCTGTTTGGTGTACCTGGTTGACTGTATCTGTATAGTGAGTAAATCTTCAATTTTGTGTATATACGTTAAAAGAAAACTGCAAAATTGTAATGCCATCAAATTTGATTTTCTTTTAACAGGTTGCGTGTAACTGTGCTTTGGTTGTACCAGGTTGCATGTAAATGAATGAATTGAGTGTCTATACCTAGATCTTGTACATATTCATTAGAGTTTTGTGCATAGTGTCAATACGAGTTTTTCTTCTATCGTTGACGACTAAGAGGAAAAATCTTTAATTTTGTGTATACATGACATATTATTCATCATGTCTTTGGTTGTACCTGGTTGCCTGTAACTGTATTTTATTTTATTTTTTACCATTGATGAATAGAGGAAAAATCTTCTGTTTTGCGTACATTAAAAGGAACTGTAAAATTGTAATGTCATCAAATTTGAGTCTCTTTTAACAGGTTCTGTGTAACCGTGTTTTGGTTGTACCAGGTTGTATGCAACGGTGGCCTAGATTTTGTACATATTCATCAGAGGAGAAAGGCTTTGTGATAAATTCAAGTCTTAATTGCATGTACCGGGTTTCTTTTAACTGTAGCGGTCTAGTGTCAATACTTAGATCTTGCACATATTCATCGGATGAGAAAGCTTTAGTTTTGTGTATATAATAAAAATGAAACTGAAAATGGATCGAGTGTCAATACTGTAGTTTACTCTGTGTACATGAAAAGAAAACTACGAAAATGTTACTGTAACAATTAGTTCAGTCTATGTACACGAAAAGAAAACTATGAAAATATTACGTAACGCATAAGCTAATGGTTTTTTATTTTACCAGCAGAATGTATATAACTGTGTAGGCTGAAGTTCAATACTTGGATCTTACACACGATCATCAAAAATTCTTCTTTTCCGTAGCATTCTTTAGTAACAGGAGAAATCTTTAGTTTCGTGTATATATATACCTGAAGAAAACTGGGGAAGGGAGAAATCTTTAGTTTCGTCTATGTACATGAAAAGAAACTGGGAAAAATCAGAGATGTGTATGAAAAGTATTTTTGTCTTGAATAAGAGGAAAAATAATATATAAAGAAAACTCTGAAAGTATTAGGTTTTTGGGGTTGTACTAGGTCACATATATGTGTGCGTTGAGTGTCATATTTAGATTTTGTACATATTCATTAAGGCCTGGTTGGTTTGTTTCGCGGAATTGGAATCGAGTCAAAACCTTATTATCACAAAACCAGGTTTTGAGATCTTGGTTTTGCATCTTCGGGTTATAATTTGGACTGTTTGGTTGACCTTGAAGATGGATTAGTCAATCTATCTTCTGCGTTTGGTTGCCAATTTCAAAATTGGAATTGGAATTGACAAATTCCAACTTCCGTGTTTGGTTCACAATTTCAAATTAGAATTGGAATTCGACAAAGACTTTATAATTTCTTATTGTTATTGAATAATGCTTAATTTATATTGTGATTGATTTTGTCCATTTTGTCCATTTTTTTATTTTTTATTATTATTGAATAATGTTTAATTTATATTGTGATGTCCATTTTTTTAAATTTATATAAAATATCATATTTAATCTTTCACAAATGACAAATACATCATATTTTGTTTTTAGTTGATATGGAAACAGACATTCTGATTGGAAAGTTATATGACATTGAGACTTTATACCAAATAAAATTAGGAATGCACAATTATGGCCCAACAAAGTAGTGCAATTAGAGCACAAACAAAATATTGTAGAAATTTAACATCGGCTTTATAGGTAGCCTCCAATTTAGATGTTTTGAGCGCCTTGCAAGACTTGCACTCATAAACTGAAATAGGTATATGTGTACATGGTGCAGATGATGTAGACAGGGATGGGGCATTGTCGGCCCACTGAAAGTAGCCACATCCATCGCCATCCTACAATATAAATATAGGTTAGTATTGTTGTAATGATTAATATTTATTAATTGTAAATATTAAATATAGTGATATTAACAACCTTTTTTTTATTTTTGCAAGTCCAAAATTTACGGTTATGATTTTTGTCTGTCTGTGACGTCCTTAACACGCAGCGCAGTCCATCACCATAGTGACACATAGGAACATTTGTCATAGACATCACCCTTGCATCAAACATATTTTTGTTTATTCATATTATTGAAGCAACCAAACTTAGTATTGGAGATGGCAACATTCATATAACATCAGATAGAAGATGGGTAAGAACAATATCCATGAACTAAATGCTGACGTAAAAACACACCGTTAAATATGAAAACACAGGGAAATCCACGCTTTACGCCCTTATGCCCCAAACTTGTCGAGAAATCATCTCATATCACACTCGTTCTTCCCATTACTGTCTATACTGTTAGCTGGTTAATCCTGCATATATAAACATGATAGAAAAACTAAAACTAGTTTATTTTTAAATGGAATACACTAAGGAGTGCCATCAGAAATATTGATTGTTTACAAACATGAACAGTAAACAATCATCAGCTAGCTCATTTTTTTATCAT
>MU228426.1:2446215-2461736 GCA_018584345.1 Thuja plicata | reverse complement strand
TGGCATATGTGGGTATATTAGAATTACAGATGATTTAAGTTTTTTATTACCATTAACCAAATAGAAATTGAACAAAGTTTTAAACAAACCAGAATTGACAAACCAGAATGAAAATAGGATGAAAGCCAAGAAAAAGCGTACCAAGAAGAGCAGTCGAACAATGCATATTTTGAAACCCTTCTTTTTCCACAATATCCCCCACTCACGTCTGCAGAGAGCCAAACCAGACGAACAATGCAGTCGAACAATGCAGAGACTTTTTACATCTGCAGAGAGCCAAAGCAAATGAAAACGGTGAAACAACCCTTCAAAAATGGTGAAAACAAAACCCTCGAAAATGGCGAAAGAAAACCCGAAAATCAAAGCGGGAAGATGACGGACCCGACCAATTATTAAATTTAGTTGTGAAATTACGAAAACCAGAATATGAAAACAAATTCCACCTCCTCACTAGGAAGATGGTGCCGCTTGTTTTCGGGCCTAAACCAGGTTTTGCCCCACATAACCCGAATTGTAAATAATGGAACCAAACAACGGATTTTGTGAGATTTGGGAAGCGTTGCCGCCAATTCTGGTCCAATTCCCGCAAACAAACGGGGCCTAAAGTGTAACTAGAACGCGAATTGCGAGTTTGCGATTATGGTATTTCGTTTTATGATTTCATAAATTTGACGAGGGCAAAATTGGGGATTGTCGCCGTTGGCGCGATTATGGTTTTTCGTTTTATGATTTCATAGTATGAGAAATCAGGTAAAAAGTAGGGGTAGATTGTTGTGACCAGTAAAATGAAGTCATTTTTAAAAGTAGGTGGAACAAGGGTTAAAAAATAGTGGTAATTGAGAAAAAAAAAAGGGTTTTTTCGGTTAAAAAAATATGTTTTGTACTTGAAATGAGTTAGTCATAATAAGGTCTAGTTGAATGTAGTCAAATGAGTATGCATGGAGTCAGATTGTTGAAGAGATGACATAGGTACGGATTCAAATTGTATGATTAAGAAGAGATGAATTATTAGTGGTTGAGAGAGATTGTATGTAGGAGTTGAGTTGTATTGTATTGAATCAGATTGAAGGAGTCAGATTCGCCTCTATCATATGATGACTGTAGGAGTTAATCTAAGTAAAGATGGATTATTGATTGAGAAACAATAATGTAGATGAATGTAGGAGTTAATCTAAGTAAAGATGGATTATTGATTGAGAAACAATAATGTAGTTGTCAATGTGGTCAGCTAGTAGTAGCCGAACATATTATTGGCTCTAAATCTTTTCCGTTTAATGTGTTAAAATCATGAAACTTGTGTGTCCTTATGATCTTGTAGCTCTATATCGAACAATGTATTTGAATGGATTTGATGCAAGTTAGATTAGGGTTAAGGGCATCTTATTTGTGTAGGTTATTATATGGTGTCAATTTTTGGATCTAATACTTTCCATTAGATTTTTCTTTAATGATTTAAACATTGGTATTGTGCCTAATTTTGGTTAGTAACACCTTTGTGATGTTATCCATGTTGGAATAATTTGATGGAAATGATCTTTAGTGAAAATGTGTATATTAATTTTTTTGTAAAGTTGTTGTGTGAAGTCGAGACAATCTTGTTTATACTTTTGACCTATCGTTATGTTGACCTTGCAATTACGATGTCTCAACCTTAGCCAAAGCCCAAACATATGTAGTGATTACTTATTTATTTTATCTTAATGTTTTATGTTTGCTATGTTTTCTCAGTTTGTGGGATGTACTAGTTGAGGTGACAATCTACAAGGCAGATGATGTGTATGACATGGAAGCACAAATTGTGGAAGTAGGTGTCCCACTTGGTGGACTTCATCATGTAGTTATTTTGGTGGCGTTTTCCATGTCATGTAAGATACTTATGATAGATCACTTATGATTGATTTATGATGTATGAAAGAGGTAGGATGATAGAATGTGAGTTAATTATGATAGGTGGACCACATGCAATGGTGACACCTAATGTTAAAGAGATTTAAGACATACACATAGGCATTAGGAATCTATCATATCATCTCTTGTAGAGTTTGTATTTTTTTGGTACTTGTCCATTTTGCAATGTGGTATTAGTTTGAAGATTTCATGGGTATCATTATGTTGTAGAATCACTCTAAAAGTCTTGGTGGAGTTGAAGACATTTGAATGAACTTAGCTTAGTGATTGCATTGTAATGTTTATCTTTATTGATAATACAATTTGGGCTATGCTTTTAGAATATGATTTTTTTTCTCTTGAAAAGATTTTCTTCATATACATTCTATTGTTGTGGTTATCACACTTTTACATATTTGCTTTGAGTAAAATGAATGTGTATTCGAATATGTAACTAATAAGGGTTTTAATAAGTATTTGTAGGTTTGAACATAAAATACCTATATTGATATGTATTTGTCTATAGACATTAATATCTATAAATATAATGCAAGGCCTTAGCTAAGTTGCAACTTCAAATTTGGCTAAAATGGACAAATTAATAATTAATACATTTGTATCAATTCCTATATTTAAACCAATCTATACATCTGCAAAATCATAAGTATTACTAGGCTTGAACATGGAATACCTATACCAATTTGTATACATGTGCAAGCATTAGTATCTATAAGCATAAGTATTTGTAAACCAAAACTTTAAGCATAGCCAACAATTTTTGTTATCGTATTAGTACTCTTGATCCTTCCATCCCAAAGGAGGGTATGTGTCTAAGGTGGTATCTTGTTTCTCACCAAGAAACTAAAAAATAAAATGAAAAAGAACATAAATTTGTAGACTAGTTACAATTTTTCAAGGCCTCAATGTCCTATCTTCATATTATAGTCATTTTCATGAAGTTTTACAAATTCCTATAATTTGTTCTCATTAGTTCTAGCCTTTTTTCAATTCACTAGTTTCCATCCTAGCATTAGTTGGGATGTTGGAGGGCCACCTTTAGTCTTCTTTAGCTTTGGACCTTCTACTTCCTTATGAGGACACAAATATCCTTGTCACCTTCCATGTCACCTCCTACAATGACAACAACTCACCGAGCCAAGTCACACTAAATGAGAAAATAAAATTTGCAAGGAAATACATAGGCTTAAATCATTGCATAAATAAAATAAATCAATGCTAGGAAACACAAAGGTTGAGACACCTTAATTTCCAACACTAGAAACTAGTTAGGTTGATGCAATCCTAACTATGATTTAATTCAAGGTGATTTGTAGTGATAAATGTATGAATGAGTGTTCAATTCTATACATAAAACTTTAATTAGGTTCTCTATCTATGCCCTAGGATTATGTCACTAAATACACAACCCTAGACAATTAAATTTTTGGGGAACGAACCAATGAACTTAATGACCATATATCTAGATTATTTTCTTTTAAACAATTTTTTTGTAGTGTTGAAATTGAAGGAGGTAACAGTGCCCATGATTTCATCTAGAGGATATAATTATACATACTATTCAATCTAGGGAATTCCTAGGAACATGGATAATGAAGTTGTACAATGGATGATTTATCATAATATAGATTTGGATTAAAGTTGAGGTTTGTGAGTGTGCTAAATGAGCTATAATGAGTGCTAAAGTCATGCATTAGTGACGTCCACACAAAGAGGTAAAATATAGAGACAATAGTGTAAAGTATGTAGTTTTGTCCTCTACAAGTGGTAATAGATCATGTATTCATCATCTTAGAAAATATATTTTAAATTATGATTAATGTAAAATTCCTAAAATATTTATTGTTTTTAGAGCCCAATGTACAATTACTAGCCTTTTATTTAAGATAGGCTTTGAATGTGGACATAGATATAGTAGATGCATGTGACTGAATGAATGAAAGATTTTAATAATCCGCGAGGCCGAAGCAACCTATGAGACCCCCTAAAATAACATGCGCCCTAGAATAGGTTGACAAAATTGTAAACAATTTAAAACTTCTTTAAATTTGCTCTTTGATAGTGAATGTTTATCACAAGGTTTGTTATCCTGCCTAACTTTGCTTCTTCAAATAAGGTACCTAAATTGTCTGCTTCTAAAAGATCCTCATAGCTGGAGTGGATGTCATTATATGTTGGACACTCCATGATAAAGTGTTGCTTTCCATCTAGCACTCCCATGTTGGAAAATAAACATATTCTCTCTTCTCATTCTTCCTTAGGTATCATCTATTTGTCCATTTCACACCTCAAATGACGAGCTAGTCCTAAGTTACGCTATAAGAATTTTTCTCTCCATTTAATATTTTCTCCTATGTATGCTTTCTCTTCATGATCTCCCATGGGGTTGAATTCTTTGATATAGTAGGCTTTTTTGCGCCCATTTTGTTTTGACCATATCGTACTCCTAAAATTTTCCCTCACAAACTTTTTTATTTCTTCATTGTTATCCATACATTCATGCATATTAACACTCTGTTATTTTATCCATTTAATGTTTAGCTTCATCCACGTGTTCTTTCTTCTATCTAGTCTTTTCTCCATGATCAACTTAGGCCAACGATGTTTTTCCATACTTCGAGTTTTCTTCAGATAGCTTAACAACTGAATCATTGTTGAAGCCTCTAAATGAAAGATGCCCATTTCTGCCAATAAGATCTCATAAGAAAAAAAAAGTTTTAATTGTGAGGCTGTTGATGATTAAATGCTTTTGGATTATCTCTACTTGCATCCATTTATGATTTAACATGCTGTTGCTGCAAATCTCATCCTCGCAAAGGATCACTGGTGTAACCAAAAAACCAAAAAGCATCTTGGTTTTCCAATCCCATAACTCTGCATTCCTGCATCTATTTTGCAAGGAATATAGCGCTTTCCAGCCCCCCTAAATTCTTTTTGCTCTACACATTTTCTAACTGAGTTTTTGTGAAAATTGATTCCAAGATACTTGTACTCATTTACTACCTCTAAAGGATTACCTTCAAAAAGATAAGTGTTTTGCACCTTCCTATTTATTTTCAATACTATGTTGTACAAACTATATAAACCCAATAGTTATGCCCCATAATGATTAACATTGCCCTTGCCCATTTTGAAGATCTTTCCCAAAATTGATCCTTCTCTTCTTCTAACCATAATGGATCACTACTTTCTTTGTAACTTCTCTTCAAGTTGAGGGCTTGGTTATTTGTTATCGTAGCTTTAATGTGTAACCTACATTATCTTATTAGAAAATGTGTGTACTTATTATAAACATGTTGAAGAGAATAGATAAGATTGAAATAGATACCAATAAACACGTCAACATACAAAAAATTTCAAAAGTTGAATTGAAATTGCACTTTCACTTCAATATACTAACTACACAAACTAAGCTTTCTCCATATATTTTCCAACTAAACTTTACATTAAAAAACTCATAACTTAAAAAAAAAACTCTTCTTTTATCCATTTTAGAACTACTAATATACACATTAGAGTTATATCTCACCCCATGTTTTGGGGTCTTAAAAAACCAAAGCAAAGATAATATTATTTTTAATAAAAGTGAAATATCCTCAAAAACTTCTTTATGTTTTAGAATGATTACTTTTACTTTAGTATAAAGATTCGAATGTATCATGCCTCATGTGAAAGCACATGCTATAACAATTTAAACTAGTAAAAAATATGTCAAGAACATAATGTTTTCTTTCCTAGTAAAATCTAATAATACCACATGCAATGAATATAATGTTTTCCAATTGGAGATACTTCTCCATGTGAACAATCTCATGTTGCAAACACATATGTTTCTTAAAAAATATATTTTTAAAGTACTTGGACATGAACACTTTGAAAAAAGCAGTTCAATCTGACTTGTCAAAATGCTTATAATATGACATGGTACATTCACTTGTTCTAATTCTCTAGACATCATATTCCTCACAACTACCTAATACATTTTGTTTCTTTATGGAAATGTGTTCACAAAGGTGAGGCCATGTGCTATGAACAAAATACATTTTTATAGCCTTATAAATTAGGGTTTTATTAGGTGTACGTTAGGTCTCCCAAAAGCACTTTCCTATATAATAATGATGATGCATATTCAAAATTTCTAAACATGATAAAAGTCCAAGTTTTGCTTGAATATCATAATGGTTTGTCCTCCACAAAAAAAAATATCACTTCTTTTGTTCTCTAAAAAAATCATTGATTGGTGGACTAGCTTTATCTTAATCCTGTAGCTTGCATATTAAGAAAGTAATCCAACTACTGGACACTTTGCTACTATCATTTATAGTCTTTCGTGTATACCTCTTTCAATTCTTTTCTTAATAAAACTTCATGATCATATACAATAATTATTTGTCCCAACCACTTTGACATGGTCATTATATTGATGACTATGAGGAGTGCTGAATAAATATTTATACTAATCATCAAACAATATTATATATAATTTTATTTGTTGGTGTAATCACATGAAACAAAATAATTTTAAATGTTTTCTAAATGTTTTTCTAATGTGTGGTTGTAGTTCTTTTTAAAAAGATATGTATATATTTTCATCTTATATTAAAATTCAAATGTGATGGTTGTATAGTTGTATTTAGTGATTTTAATAAAAAATACAATGAATTTTTAGACTATAGGAATTGAGTAGCTCCTTATAAACCAATGTAGTACACGTGGATTAGGAGAAGACCGAACCTCATGACCTCGTGTCTACTATAAGAAGCTCTTACCAATTGATCCAAATCCCCAACCCATATAATTAATTTTCAGAAATATGTTACATAAAATAAGAATTTTTGAACAAACTTTCAATATTTTTATAAGATTTATATTCAATTTATTAAAAATTATACAAACCTTCAATAGTTTATAATATTATATATTCAATTTATTAAAAAATAATTAAATATTTTTGACTATTTTGAATAACAATTTCAAATAAATAACTCTAAAAAGTTGCAATAGATAAGATTAATCATCAAATTTTAAATTGAAATTGTTTAAGGTTGTTTATAAAACATATTATAAAATTCAAAGCATGCATATATACAACTACTTTTATTTACTTAATATACATATTTTAAAAAAAGATGATAACAACAATACTACTTCTTTTATATTTTATTTATTAAACAATTATATTAACTTATTGCCGAAGCCAATTCATTCCTTGATTGGTTGTCAACACTTATTCTTTTATAATCAGTTCCTCCTTTTATTAAAATAATAACAAGCATTAAGGTTCCAAACTTTCATAAAAATAAATAAACATTTAGGGACCACTAAATCTTATCATGTAGCTCTTTAAAATATTGTAAGGGTGTTCTTTTAATAACCCAATATGTAACAAGTTACATGGTATGAGTTGACTCTATTTATTTATTTTGAGTGCTCATTGTTTAATAGTCTTCCATCCACTATGCATGACAACACTCAAACACTTCAAATATTGAATTTAAATTTAAATGATGATAATGAAAATGTGTTTTTTAAAATGTTGAGAGGCAAAGTAGTGTAGGAAATATAAATTTAAATAATGGTAATGATAACCTAGTTTTACGAAAGCTGAAATCCAAGTTGAAAATCAAAATTGTTGTTTGTCAAAAGATTAACTTTTGTTATGTGTTTATGTATCTTCTTTTATTGTTGTGCTTTGACTTGTACAACTGTTATGTAATCTTTCTAATATAAAAGTTTTAAAATAGAATACAACTTTATTTAGTTGTGATGATAATGTTTTTTTTATAAATGAATTAGTATAAGGCATTTTTTTAAAAATAAATTATTTTAAATTTATAAAATAAAGTGAATGTAATGTTATATTTTAAATGATATATTAAAAGAGAAAATAACAAGTGGTTCAAATATTAAGTAATTTATGTTATAAATTCATTAAAAGATGATTTTAGGACATGGTCTTTAGATTTATGCTAATCATTAGGAAAGTTTTGGTTATTTGAAATCTATTAGTTAGTTTATAATAGTGTCTTTTGTAATAAGTTTTGATTATATAAGCATGGGAAGGACACAAACCTATTACAAGACATCCATCAAGACAAAAAAGAATGGATCTCACGAGAAATGAGATTGGGAAAAAGATTTTGATCAGAATAAGGAACTAGGGGGAGACAAGGGTCCCAACCCTAAGCAATAGAGCTCTCCTTCACAACAATTTAAAGGGAGAAAAGAGAAGGGGGACCTTTCCTCCTCCTATGAACTATTGTCCAAGCTATACTATCGTCCAAGGCCCCATTACAATGGGAAACATGCAGTGATCGCCCCATCGAGACATCAACAACAACATAAGTTGGGGCAAGAGGAAGAGTCAGGAGACATTCATTGAACACAAGAGAAGCTAGAACTTTTGAGGAAGTACCTAAAGTGATTTGAGTCAAACATGAAGTAGGAGGAGGCCAAGGCTGTGATGAAGCACCTGAAGCAAGTTGAGACAAACATGGAATAATAGGGGCTTTTGGGCACAAAAAATCCACATCTAGAACAAAACAATTGCTAGGATTTTGAGAAGAGTGGTCTTTCGAAGGGACCTCAACATTTAAGTGATCTTCTTTAGTATTCTTTCATTAAGTAGCAATTCCTTTCCAATGTGAAAGTGAGCAATCTAAACCCAAGTGACTAGTTATGAAATAATGAAGACAAAGGAAGGAGAGTTCCTCAAAGTCCACAAGTTGCATTAAAGGCCGATCCCAAACCATCAAAACCACATCCACATGGAGGGGTTTGGAGGTGTGAATGTGATGCAGAAACTTTCGGAGGTCATAACTTTTGACTCAGATCTGGGTTTTTGCTCAAATTTTATGGGTGCATGCTTCAGGAGGTGACATATGTTTTGCCGATTGATCCCAGATCAGTTTTGGCACATTTTCAGGAGCTGAAAGTTTCATTTAGGGCTCTGAAATAAGCTTTTAGTGTTTTTTTCCTAGTTTTTAGAAAGTTATATTCATGTTAATTCCCTCGTAAAGATGACTAGCCGCAATAAAAGAAGAGGTTGGTATAATTTCATCAAT
The DNA here is from genome assembly GCA_018584345.1 of Thuja plicata. Taxonomy (NCBI): domain Eukaryota; kingdom Viridiplantae; phylum Streptophyta; class Pinopsida; order Cupressales; family Cupressaceae; genus Thuja; species Thuja plicata. The sequence continues at coordinate 2,452,767 of MU228426.1, read as the reverse complement.
TTTAAAAGTTGCATTATCTAATAGTGGAGAAGCACTAATAGGCATGAGTAACTTCAAGAACAACTTTATTAACAATTATATCTCCATATAATTGGGGGGTCTGGAGAGAAAGAAATGATAGTGTTCAGAGATAAAATGAATAGTGAGAAGGAGGTTTTCTTTAAGATTAAGAGAGCCATAAAAGAGAATCTTATGCTACAGGATAGAGTGTTGGAACCTCTACAGGAGAATGATATTACCCTGTTCAAAAATTGGAAAATCAATGGCAATTCCCAAAAAAAGGATAAAAAAGCAAAAAGAGAGGATGCTAGATGGGATTGTCCCTCAAAGGGATGGCAGAAAATCAATTTTGATGGTGCCTCTAAGGGCAATCCGGGGGTTGCAGGATGTGGCATTGTCATCATAGATGAAAATGGTGTCTGTACAGGTTTAAAAGCTATCCCCATTGGTAATCAAATGAATCATCTTGCAAAATCCTGTGCGGCTCTTCAGGGTCTTATTTTAGCTAAAGAGAAAGGTAGCACTAAAGTTTGGTTAGAAGGGGATTCTCTCAACATAGTCAAGTGTTTAAATAATGATACTCCCGCTTCATGGACTATTTATAATATTATTAAAAAAGCCAAAGATATTATGCGCTCTTTTGAAAAATGTATTATTACACATAATTATCGTGAGGCAAATGGTGTTGCTGACTGGGCGGCTAATACTGCTTGTAAGAGTGATGAGGTGGCACATTGGAATGATGGAAATGACATGCCAATTCAAGCGAAATTATTGCTTGAGAGGGGGGGTTATGTCAAGGGGACCCACTCTCCCCATATCTATTCCTTCTGGTTGCTGAGGTGTTGGCTTGGAACTTGTTGAGATTGGAAGGAGTTGGATCTATTGCTGGTTTCAAATCGACCTCCACTCTTCCCCTAGAAGTTCTACAATAGTTCATGGATGATATGTTCCTCTTTGGGAAATCTTGTATTAGAGAAGCCAGAGAATGGAAAGCCCTCCTGAATAATTATGCGATGGTGTCTGGTCAAGTGATTAACTACAAAAAAGTAAAATTTACTTCTTTAATTCTGAATAGAGGACAGCAGAAAATTATGGATTTTCTAGGCTGTAAAGGAGTTGCACTCCCTGATACCTATCTCGAACTCCCGCTCATGGTGAAGGAGGTATCTGATGAATTTTGGAACTTCATCTTGGAAAAAATGCAGATAAAACTGGCTGGATGGAAAGGTAAGGTTCTTAGCAATGCTAGGAAACTTCAATTGCTGGCAGCGGCTCTCCAAGGAATACCTGTTTATTTCCTGTCTCTTTCTAAAATAAATGATAGAACGAAGGAGAAACTGGAAAAAATCCAGAGGAACTTTCTGTGGTCGGGGACAGAGGAAATGACTAGAATGAACTTGGTCAACTGGGATACGGTCTATCAACCAAAGCTGGTTGGTGGTCTGGGAGTGAGGAAGATCAAGGACCTAAATAAGGCTTTGATAACTAAATTGGGATGACAGCTATTCAGAGGAACTTTTGGATGGACCAGAATAATGAAGGCCAAGTACTTTTCTAATGACCAATTCCCCTATGTTCAAAATTTACCCTCCGGCTCAAAAATTTGGAACTTCATTTCCAGAAGTAAAGGAAATATTTTTAAAGGTTTAAAATGGGTGGTTGGAAATGGTACTCAGATTCATTTTTGGGAGGACTGGTGGGTGGGGGAAAAACCCCTCGGAAGGGAAAATTTTGGGCTCATCAGAGATAAAATGAATGCTCATTTTGGAGGTAAAGTCAGTGATTACATCTCGCAGGATAAGGAATGGAAAGTTCTTGCTGATGCTTTTCAGGATTAGGCTTAGGTGCCTCCCTACATCCTTGAGATTCAGAAGCTTCTTGATGGCGTCAGGATTCCTATCACCCATGTTGAGGACAAAGCCATTTGGTGTCATAACAAGTCGAGGGAGTTCACGGTGAAATATGTGTATCTAATTAACTTAAAAGTTGTGGCTGATGAAAAAAGCTGGGGGAAGGTTTGGATTCCCCAATTATTCCCCAAGATCAATTTCTTCTGGTGGACAAAAATCCATGGTAAAATACTTACGCTGGATAACCTCCAGAAGGGAGGAGTTCAATTGGTCAATAGACGTTCCCTATGTAAAATACATGTTGAGACTGTCAACCATATCCTTTTACATTGTCCCTATGCGACTCTAGTTTGGTCCAAACTAATGAGAAAATTAAGATCGGATTGGGTCTTTATGGAGAACTTGGATCAATTTGTCTGCAACTGGGGGAACTTTGCGGAGCACTCGCTTATCAACACTCTATGGAGATTGTTACCCCCGCATATTTTTTGGAGCCTCTAGAAGGAAAGGAATAATCGGGTGTTCAGAGGGGAGAAAAAAGATGGTGAAGGGACGACGCGGATGGCCATGAATCAGTTGAAGGAAAACCTTGATACTTGCCATTGGAAAATTCCTCCTTTCCCCCCCAAGGAGTTGGATTGCTCAGTGGCCAAGGAATGGCAGCTGCCCCCCTCCTTCTATGAGTTTGATTGCTCTAAGATTGTGGTGAGAAATAATACTAAGTGGTCCCCCCTCGAGGAAAATTATACCAAACTAAATTTTGATGGAGCTACCTCCAAAGGATCTGTTGCGGGAGGAGGTATTTTTAGAGACCAAAATGGTAATATGATCATCGCTTATGCGATCAATCTTGGGACGGGGTCAAATAATGTGGCAGAAATCTCTGCCCTCTTTAGAGATCTTCCAAGTATTGCAAGACCAGATGACACAATATGCAGGAAATGTGTTATGGGAAAGCATGTAAGGAGTTCTTTCAGAAGCAAGCAAAACTCAGCTAAAAACAAGTTAGACCTAGTGCATACAAATTTATGTGGTCCTACTCAAACCAGGTCATATTATGGAGAAAGGTATTTCATTTTGTTTGTTGATGATTTTTCAAGAATGATGTGGGTTGCGTTCTTAAAGGAGAATTCTGAAGCCTTTGAGAAGTTCAAAATATTCAAAGCCAAAGTGGAAAATGAATCTGGATTAAAACTAAAGTGTCTGAGATTAGATAGAGGAGGAGAATTCACCTCTGACCAGTTTTATGACTATTGTGAAGAACATGGAATTAAAAGATAGTTGAGTGCACCTAGAACCCCACAACAGAATGGGATAGTAGAAAGAAGGAACCGAATCCTAATTGATACAACGCACACTATGATGATTGAAGGAAAAGTTGCACACACCTATTGGAGAGATGCAGTTAATACATCAGTCTACACTATCAATAGAACTCAACTAAGGCCAGACATGGATAAAACACCTTATGAAATTTGGTTTGGTAATGTACCTACAATAAAATACTTCAGGATATTTTCCAGAAAGTGCTACATCAAGAGAGATGATGGTGTTGGTAAGTTTGATGCTAGAAGCGATGAAGGTATTTTCCTTGGTTGCTCTACTAAAAGCAAAGTATACAGATGTTTTAATTTGAGATTAAAGAAGATAATTGAAAGTACTCATGTAAAGATTGATAAGAAGTTCATGGTTCAAGAAAGGTATTATGAATATGCACCTATGATTGAGGATGAACCCAGGCCTAGCAGTAAAGACACTATTAATGAAGAAATGTTTGATTGCATTGATGTTTCATGTAATGAACCTGAATCAAGAAAAGAAGTATCACAGATTACAGATGAGAATGCTACACCTAAAGTTTCAAAATTCACATCTAGGTATCACTAAAAGGAGGATACCATTGGAGATCAGAGCAGCAGTGTGTTGACCCAATCAAAAGCAAAAAGGTTAACAGAGGATGAAGAGGTATGTTTACTTTCACAAATTGAACCTTTAAATGTTGAAGATGCTTGCAAGGAATCTGATTAGCAGAAAGAAATGGAAGAAGAATTAGATCAAATAATAAAAAATGACACATGGGAATTGGTTCCTAGACCCAGTGACAAAAATGTGATTGGAACAAAGTGGGTATTCAGAAACAAGATGAATGAAGATGGTACAGTGGTCAGAAACAAAGCAAGACTAGTGTGTAAAGGATATGCGCAGAGGGAAGGGATATATTACATTGACACATTTGCCCCTGTGAGCAGATTGGAGGCCATAAAGTTATTCTTGGCTTATGCAACATTCAAGGATTTTAAAGTATATCAAATGGATGTTAAATCAGATTTTCTAAATGGTGACTTGAAGGAAGAAGTATACATAGAACAGCCTGAAGGATTCAATCTATCAGATAAACCAGATATGGTATGTAGATTAAAGAAAGCACTCTCTGGAATTAAACAGGCCCCAAGAGCTTGGTATGAGAGACTAGATGGTTATCTTACCAGGATTGGATTTAAGAAAGGAGCAACAGATTGTAACCTATTCATAAGAGAGACTCCTGATGGACTACTACTTGTTTCTATATTTGTTGATGACATTATCTTTGGAGGTAATGACAAGCTTAGTTCATAATTTACAAAAGAAATGCATAATGAATTTGAAATGAGCATGATTGGTCCTATAAAATATTTTTTGGGATTAAAATTAAAGCAGACAGATAAATGGATATTCATAAATCAGTCCAAATATATGAGGGAAATATTGAAGACCTTCAAGATGGAAGACTGTAAGCCAGTATGCACTCCTATGATAACTGGAAGCAAGCTTTCTAAAGAAGATGATTCCGCAACAGTTCACAAGACATTATATAAGCTATGATTAGAAAACTTATATATCTTACTCAATCTAGACCAGACATATCTAATGCAGTTGGCATTGTTGGAAGATTTGCAGCTGAACCAAAACATAATCACCTAATGGAAATAAAGAGAATATTTAGATATCTAAAAGGAACTATAGACTATGGTTTATGGTATCCTAAATTAGAGAATGCACAACTTCATGTGTATACAGATGCAGATTGGGCATGTTGTCTTGATGATAGGAAGAGTAATTCTAGAGGAGCAGTATTTCTTGGAGATAGGTTGGTTTCTTGGGTAAGCAAGAAGCAGAATTGTATCTCTTAGTCGACAACAGAAGCTGAAAATATTTCAGCAACATTGAATTGTTCAAAAATGGTTTGGATCAAACTTATGGTTAAATATTTTGGTATACAGGTTGACTATCCTATTGTTATTCACTGTGATAACACCAGTACTATCAACATGTCCAAGAACCCTGTGATGCACACAAAGACAAAGCACAATGAGATTAAATGCCATTTTCTTAGAGAAAAAGTTGCAGACAATGAAGTAAAATTGGACTATGTGAGCACCAAAGAAAAATTAGCAGATATTTTCACAAAGCCTTTATCAAAAGATACTTTTGAGTATCTCAGGGAGAAGTTAGGAGTAATTCCCTCTCCTGAGTCTGATTAGAAAAAGTAGCAAGTACATCAGTCATTAAGTGACTGATGAATGGTTGACTACTCTACTTCTGGAGTAGTACCTGTGCTTAATTGTTTATGGTGCCCTTTGCCATTGATGTTAAAGGGGGAGTATATAGTAAGGGGGAGCATATACTCTGGGGGAGTATAAACACAGATAGAGGAGCTGCAGCAGTGTAGAGAAATATTTGATGAGGATATTGAGAAGATTGTAAAAAGAAAGAAGACACCAGGTGCTGAAGTATCATATGTTGCCATCAATGTCAAAGGGGGAGATTGTTGGAGATTTACTTCTGGCAGCTAGTTGATTGTATGTTTGTCATTGATGACAACATATAATATACAATAGTGTTCTGTATGTACTTATCAGAATGATGGTATCAAGCCTTGCACGGCTATATTCAGGTTGCAGACATGTTTACTATGTTATGTTCATACACACAGACTCAGATATGAAGTTTCAGTTGTGTTGAGTAATTTTGTTATGTGGCAGTTACAGTTTCTGGAGTTTATCTGTACAGAGCCGACGTATTGCATTGGTTCTTGAGTTGCGCCTATCTTCAGGATATGTGTGTGTATATTCATGATTAGTTATGAGTTGATGATAGTTATCTAAAGGTGCCAAATGTGTTTTAAGAAGATTGCAAAGTTAGAGTTAATTTGGTGAGGCCGCCTTAGTGAAGCGTCACATCTATTCAGTTTATATTTGCACGGTTGTAATTATGCTTGCGTGATAAGAAAAGATGACAAGGATCTTATGAAGAGTTGTCTAACAAGTCCCATGATCTCATACTTTGAGGAAGATACTTATAGCAAGTCATTTGTGATACGCTAAGTGTGAATGATATGAAAAGAGACAAAAAATGTACAGAGTAGAATATCAGTTGTGGTTCATTCATCAAGGGTCTATGTGAAGAAGCAGTAGAAGATTAAAATACATTGGAACTGATCAAGACATCGGGTCTACTCTACAGTTCATCATTAGATATAGTGCATATCTGTTCTACAAAAGGTTGTAGCCTTCACCATTGAAGCAGTGAGATTTTTGGATAGTGAGTCCACCACCCCTAACAAGGTTATTTGTAAAAGACTCCTAACAGGGTCTGACCCTTAACCAGGTCACTATACTTATTGCATTGTAAAGTACAACTCCTAACAGGGTTGAAATAT
>MU228426.1:2356296-2425964 GCA_018584345.1 Thuja plicata | reverse complement strand
GGGGAGCATATACTCTGGGGGAGTATATATATGGAACAAAAACACAGTCAGAGGAACTGTAGCAGTGTAGAGAAATCTTTGATGAGGATATTGAGAAGATTGTAAAAGAAAGAGGACACCATGAACAAAGGATGTTTTTAAAATCATATGTTGCCATCAATGTCAAAGGTGGAGATTGTTGGAGATTTGTTTCTGTGCAGTTGATTGATTGTATTTTTGTCATTGATGACAACATATAATATACAACAACATTCTGTATGAACTTATCAGAACAGTGTTCTCCAACCTTGCACGGTTAGCTACATGTTGTAGACATGCCTTGGTTACTATATTCATACATGTAGGTCTATATATGATTTTTCAGTCAAGTTGTGTAATTTTGTTATTGGCAGTTATAGTTCTAGAAGAGTATCTATTCAGAGCTGACATATTTAATGTGTTTATTGAGTTGCGCCTATCTTCAGGATATGCATGTGTATATTCATTATTAGTTATGAGTTAACTATGTTTGGTTAAACATGCCTATCATGTAACATCAGGATTGTGCTATTTGAGATGATTTGGTGAAGCCGACTTAGTGAAGCGTCACGTCTGTTCAGTTTGTGTTGTGCGAAATTAATATTGTTTGCGTGCTTAGTTAAGCTGAAAAAGATGTTGTTGAAGTGTTTCCAAGAGCTTTCATGACCTACTTTAAAGAAGATACTTATAGTAGTTCATTTGTAAACACAAAGTGTGAATGATAAGAACAAAGATAGAAAAAGTACAGAGTAGAATATCAGAGTTATTTCATTCATCAAGGATCTATGTTAATAAGTAGTTGAAGATTACAATACATTGGAACTGATCAAGATAGCAGGTCTAATCTACAGTTCATCATCAGATGTAGTGTATATATGTTCTACAGAAGGTTGTAGCCTTCACCATTAAAGCAGTGAACTTTTGGACAATGAGTCTACACCCCTAACAGGGTTATTTGTAAAAGACTCTTAACAGGGTTAGAACCTTAATCAAGTTACTATACTTATTGCATTAGAAAGTACAACTCCTAACAGGGTTGAAATATCTTCTAACAGGGATTAATATAAACAATTATAGTTCATTGTGGGTACTAATTCCCATTGGGGTTTTTACCATTTGGTTTCCCCGTAACCAAATTGAAGTGTTGTTTATTGTGTTATCTGAATGTGTATTTACTTTATTGCATTCTGAAGTTAATAAGAGAAACTAATTAAATTGGCTGATAACTGATTCACCCCCCCTCTTAGTTATCCTTTGGGACTATTCTAACACACACACACAAATATATATATATATATACACACACACACACACACACATATATGATTGATTCGTGCTCTTTGTGATGTTTTTAATGTTTTCTTGTCTTCTTGGTCATGTGATATCTCTGATTAAATTAGCATCTTGTATCATTTATTCTTTCATATGTTGATTAGTTCTCTCATGTATCTTGAATGCGACATATCTTGTTTCTTCTACTTGTCATGCATCATTCTCCTATCATGGTATTTCTGATATTATCTTTGTAAACCATGACGTCCTCTGAGAATTGTGAAGATTTAGTATTATATGATGCTTGTATGGTTGATTCTGACCCTTTCTTATAGATGTATAACCTTAAGATGATAAATGTGGTTGACTGCTTCAGTGAAGGATTCAATGTTAGAGGGATAGCTCTTTTATTGCTATAATGCCATTATGAGATGCAAGGCTAAAATGAAATACAAACTATGAAGAAAGTCTAGTCATTGATTCCTTTAGCTATTTTTTTTTATCATCGAGCATTTGGGACATCGAAGTCGATACAACCCTTACTAGTGCCACTGCAACCACAATGATATGAGTATGACCTTCATCAGATAAAATGTGGGAAAGTAATATAAGCATCAAGGTATTAGAACCAAGATCACCTGAACACTTTTTTGAGTTGATATTGCAAGGGTACACCATTATCAAGGCATACAAAGCTGAGATAACCATGAGTGTGATCTCGAGTAAACAAGTAGAATAATAATAGTTAAGGAGATAGTTCTGAAATCACTTTGGCATACAAATAAATAGAGTCTAGGTATGTGAGGCCGATCCACCTTACTTTGGAGGCTCTTATCATAGACACCCAATTTATTTGATGTTAGAGGATCATCGAGGCCATACAAATAAGAAATGATCAAATAAAAGAATATATAAAATCACTGATAAAAAACAACATTCAAAAAATGTTCATACAACTTTCAACAAGTGTGATTTTTATACATTTTATATGTAGGGTGTTGAGAAACACCATCATACTTGTGGGTATTAGTGTTGAAATACACAGTTGTGTGCTTGAGTGTTATTAAGCCAAGATTAGGTGCATTGATGCATTATCCGATGTGTGTTGAAAAACATAGATTTGTCTAAATAGGTAGTATTTAGAAACACTGTTGATTAGGGTGTTGAGAAATTGATGCAAGGAAAGGTTGATAATGGGGCCAAGGGCTCTCCCAACTACCAAACTAACTTGCAGAACCAATGCGGAAGCAAAAAAACACAGTGAGAGAAGAAATAATAGAGATCCTTTTCATTTATTTCAAACTCATTACATTCTAGGCTGTAAAGCCTTCACGGTTTTGGACATATACATTCAATGAATTACAATTTTATCTTCATACATGCGAGGTCACAGACCTACCTTACAATATCTCAACAGATAATATTCTATTACAATATGATATCAAAATCCTATTCTAAAATTGATACCTAAACTAAGAACATAGAAACAAATATATACAAGAATCCACCAAGAGAGGTTGGCGCTCAAATCCATAAGTGAGACCTAGATTTAGGTCCACACAGATCCCAAAGAGAGACCCCAACTGAATTAATGCATAGAAATAAACTGAAGAAGTCAGCCACCAGATCCAACTCCAAAATAAACAACTCAGGCAAAGGATGACTGAGCAACAAAGTGACTCGAGAAAAGAACACCTCGAGCAACAGGAAACAAACCCGAGCGACAAAAAATAAATAAGCTTTCCTGAGAAATATAAACAAGCATGCCCGAGTGACAAAGACAAGCATGCCTGAGAGACAGAACCCAAGAAACAGAGTACTTCATGAGCAGTCTCTAAACAAACTAAAGAACAAAATAAACATCTTTTTGGTTGAACATGATTGCCAATGACCAAAGATGCTCTTGCATAAGACACCTGGGGTTAATAGAAATGATTCCCCGAATCATGTATCAGGTCCAACCTAAAACGAACCCAACTTAGATTGAGAAATCCAAGATGAGTCCTTAATTGGTCTATTCTTCCACTTTACCAAATATTCCATGTATTATTTTCCTCTTGTACTTTTGCTAATTATCTGTTTCAAAATATTTTCAACTTCCTCTATCTGCTTCTTAGGATAATCACTTGGTATTTTCACTACTTCATCAGGTTCATGATATTCATACAAGTCTAAAATATTGAATATAGGTGATATATCTATGTCATCAGGTAATTAAACTTCATAAGCATTTTCACTGTCAAATCTTCTTAGTATTTTGCAAGGACCAAATTTATTCATCTTCAATTTACCATACATTCCAATAGGAAATCTTCCTTTCTTCAAATGAACCATTACTGCATCACCAACTTCAAATGTTTTATGTCTTCTTGACCTGTTTGTACTATATTTGTATTTCTGATTACTTTTCTCCAACTCCTATTTTACATCTTCATGCAATGTCTTCATGAACTCAGCAAATTCATCTGCTTCTGCACTTCTTTTCTCTTCTTCAACAATATCTCTCAAATATGATATACCTCTCAGTTGTGTGCCATGAACAATCTCAAAAGGTGTTTTTCCAGTACTTCTATTCACTGAACTATTATATGCAAACTCTGCTTGTGCCAACATCAAATCCCATTTACTTGGTGTGTCTCCAACTAAGCATCTCAACAAATTACCCACACTTTGGTTTACAACCTCTATTTTTCCATCAGTCTGTGGATGAAATGTAGAACTAAACTTCAACTCAGTATCCAAATTTTTCCAAAGTGTTCTCCAAAATTAGCTTACAAACTTACTGTCTCGGTCAGAGATGAAACTCCTTGGTAATTCATGCAATCTGACAATCTCCTTAAAGAAAATATTTTCTATATGTAATGCATATGATGTTTTCTTACATGGTATGAAATGTGTCATTGTAGAAAATCTATCCACAACAAAAAATATATAATAATTACCTCTTGCTGTCCTAGGTAAGCCAAGAAAAAAATCCATGCTGAATCACTCCAAGGTTTCTCAGGAACAATAATTGGTGTATACAAACCAGTATTCTGACTTACTCCATTTGCAACTTGACAAACTCCACAACTTTTCACAAATTTCTGAACATCCTTATACAATTGAGGCCAAAAATACCTCTCCTTAAGCAAACTGTTAGAAACATAAAGGAAAATGGAAAATGATAAGGAAACAATCCAAGAGAATTTGCAAAAGGAAGAGATATACCAAATACAAAGAGAAAGAGAGAGTTTCCTTCAATTGATCATACATCAAGATCACCAAAATGCTCCAAGAACCAAGACAAGTACACAAGAATTTTGAAAGGGGAAAAACAAGAAAAAACCCCTTGTGAATAATATGAATGAGGCAAAAAGCCATGAAAGAGAGAGAAATCTTGAGAAAGAAGCTCATTACAAAATTGTGAGAGAAAGAATGAGAATGAGAGAAGAAGAGAGAAGGAATCCCATGAGAACCAACTTGTGAGAACCAACCTTGAGAAGTGAGAGAGAAGCATCTCTTAAGTAGAGATGAGTGAAGGAGTTTGCATGTAACTCCCATATCTTATGAGTGCCACATTCACATTAAGTGTGTGTCATGTGTAGGAGTCCTCTTAAGGAGGAATATCTAATTTTATTATTAAAGGAATTACAAAAAAGTGACATGTCCTCCTACTTAGACTAGAGGACAAATACAAATTAGGATACCTTGGCTTATCATTTAATTACATATTTCACCAAGGAAAGATTAAATTGTAACACCCCCCTTCAATATTTACTTAGGGTGATTACAACAAGGGGTATGAAACCCAATTTTTTTACAAAAAAACTAAAACTTGATCTTCAATATAAGGAAGAAATTGTATTGTCTTCAAGTTTGCAAGTGGTCTTCTGGAAATGTGATGTACAATAATCTTTGGTAGAGCCAAGAGAAGTGGACGAGTCCTTAAAATGTGTTCAAGTGGAAGTATATGCACATCTTCAAGTAGTCTTTTGATACATAGGAAATGTGGAAATGAATTGATGTCTTTATTGGGCCTTGATAAATCACCTGAAACATTGAACAAGAAAACAAGGCAACTTTCCACAAGTAGAATTCAATCTCATATTCAAGTTAGTATATCTTTTGATTTGTAACATCAAATATAATTTTAAGGAAACTCTCATAGTGAAAACTGAGTTAGAGATAAAGATAAATGTAATTGTTCACAAAAATGCAATGGAGGTAACATGATATCAAAATAGAATAAATGCTCAAAGGTTCAAAATGAAAATGTTAAGTACGAAAGAATTAATGAATGCTCTCATGAAAGCAATATACTAATACATAAATGACCACAGACAAGGTCAACTAATGAAAACCTACATCAATATTGCGTCAATCACATGGATATAGATAGTCCACTAATGAGTCATCCCACTACAAGTGAATGGGTCGCGACTCCATCACCTACATGACCCATGATCTAAGCAATGAAGAATGCATTGCATTATCATGTTAGTATATAAATAAATAGGAGAGAGACAAAGATAAATTAGTAGAATATGTGACTCAATCTCCAACTTAACTCAAGATCTTGATTTTCCAAGCATGTTTACGGTTGTGAACCATAAGATATGATTATGAGAAATAATAATATATTGCCTTCAAAAAAATGTGAAACAATAGGGAAGCCCATGAAAAATCATCCTCTCACTAAGAAACATAATACAGAATCATCCAATGCAACTTTCAAATGGAACAAGTTGATAAACATCAACTAAAGAAAGTGCAACCCCATGCAACTTAAAAATGGAACAATTTTATCAACATCAACTGAAGTAAGTGCATCCTAGTGCAACTTACAAATGGAACAAAATTCTCTAAAAGCATAAATTGCAACTATTCAAGCTCATCAATAAAAACAAGTTGATCAACATCACCTGAAGTAAGTGCATCCCAGTGCAACTTACAAATAGAACAAAATGCGCTAAAAGCATAAATTACAACTATTCAAGCTCATCAATAAAAACAAGTTGATCAACATCAACTAAAGTAAGTGCATCCCAGTGCAACTTACAAATGGAACAAAATGCTCTAAAAACATAAATTGCAACTATTCAAGCTCATCAATAAAAATAGTAATAATACTCATGAAGGCAAAAGTGTAAGATAATCTCATAATCTTGAATAATTGGAGATAAAGGAGATAAAAGTAAGATCAACATAAATGTTATGGATATCAGCTAGAAAAATCCATTGATGGTGAACATGAGAACTAATTAAGTAAATCTTTAAACTATTTAGGATTCCTTTTAGAAGTAATGGAAATATCACTATGAGGAGTAGATTTATCATTTTCATCATCACGATGAGGAGAAAATATATCATTATCATCATGAACAAAATTATCATCATCACGAGCAAAAATTATCACTTAGTGGAGTAGATATATTCTTACTATCATCATCATCTTTTTAATACTAGTAGGAATAGAAATAGGTGCATTAGGAGTAGGGTTTAGAATAGGAGGTTGGTCATCCATGAGATCAATAATGCCCCATTTAAATTCATCATCTTTGACCTTGGAACAATCATGACCTTTATTTTCTGCAATAACATCTCTTGCAATATGAACCTTTTTAGTAATAGGATCATAAACTCTATAACCTTTAGTAGATTCATCATACCCAACAAAAGTAAATAAGAAGATTTAGAATCGAGTAAAACAGAGAATAAACAGTTAACATTAAATAGAATTACAAGGAGAAGTTCAGTTTAACTGAATGTTAAACACAAGAATAAGCGAGAAGCTTAATATATAAGAAGAATGATTACCCCTTTGTTTAAAGAACATAAACTCCTTTTTTGCGAATAATAAGCAAAATGAAATATTTCCATACCAAATTGTAAGAACCATTTAATTTAATCTCTAGAATCAATGTTGGCATAATTAATTAAAAAAAGATCAAATTAATTTAAACAAGATTAATTACAATGAATATATATTGATCAAGAACAAGGAAAATCAAATTAACTTATTGTTAACTCTCAATTGGAATGGATATTAAATAATGATATGAAATTTTTTTAAATTTTTAGTTTAAATAAAAGAACAAATTTTAATTACCACTAATTAACGAGATAACAATTGAAAAAGGTTAGGATTGATATAATAGATATAAGGTTAAAGCGATATTAAAATATATTAAACTGAAAAAATGTTTTAATGTTTAAACTAATGTAAAAAAAATTTAAAAGATTAAAATACTAAGGTTGAAGTGATAAATATTAAATAAACTTGGAGTAGTGAATCAAAATGAATTATAAAAAAATAATAATAGATAACAATGATTTGATTAACCAAATTGATATTAAAAACAAATGTTTTGCTGAAATTAAATGATTGGATAATTAAACTAAATAACTTATTGAAATTTTAATGAAGTAATTGAAATGAAGATAAATTATCACATAGAGACTTGGATTAGATGAACAAATTGAAATAACCAAATGTAATATGATAATAAAACGTTAATAAATTAACAAAAATTAAATATTAAAAGAGCTAAGGATTCATCCAAACTAAAACTAAAAGGAATAAATAGAAAGAAATGATAATAAATTAACAAAAATTAAATATTAAAAGAGCTAAGGATTCATCTAAACTAAACTAAAAGGAATAAATAGAAAGAAATGATTAAAGGTTCTGCACAATATTCTCCCAATAATATATGAACATGAATAATATATGCACATGAATAATATATGAAGAACGCTGCCAATGCAATGATAACTTTAAATGATGAACAACAAGGAGGAGAAGCAGCTGCGGCATGGGATAGGGAGGAGATGCAAGCTGCCAGATTTTAAAGAAATGCTAGGCAATGAAAAAATGTTTAAACTAAAATAAGATAAACTACAGCTAAATGATTACCCAGCAGTGAAACCAATATAATAATGAAGAACTGCAACAACTAAGATAACGATTACCCAACAGTGATAAAAAATGATAGAAAAGTGATATGCCTGCAACCTATTTTTAAAAGACTCTTCAAAATGTAAGATACTCTTCAATATGGAAGCAATATATAAAACGTTACAAACTACAAAAGAACTCTCATAATATTGATAAAATCAGTATATAAAACGTAACAACTGCAAGAATAAAAAAGTTATAAACCAGCCCAATAAACTACAATGAAACATTTAAGAATTTGTAGTGAAATAAAGTATATCAAATGCTAAGAATGCTGCAAGTAAATTAGTTAAAAGAATAGAAAGAACTCAGAAAGAAACAATGTAAATGGGGCCAGAGAAGAATCAAAATACAATTTTTATATTTGATTCATGGATGATGGAGGCGAGAAAATTAGTAGACAAAATTGAGTGTATGATAGCAGATACTTCTTACCATGTCTTGATAGAAGCTAGGCATAAGCTTATGCTGGTCGACACCCAACTGGATCGCCTTGAATCTTTAGTCCAAAACCCACCAATTAAGCCCATATTGAGTGAGAGGGATTTACACAGCTGGAAAAATATGATACTTGATATGCACCAACAATTAAAGCAATTGGCACTTAGCCTATGCACCTTGTAGTCTCCCAAGAAGTCTAATGTCCAGGATGCAAAAGCTAGTTCATAGTTAGATAAAGAGAAAGTTACTTGTCCCAATAACAATAGTCTCAATTATCAAGGTCAAAATGTGAAAGAAAAAGAGCCTCCATGTTCTGAGATTGACAATAAGCATATGGTGATATCTGTTGAGGAGGAAAGCAACTTGCAGATTCCACTTCTGGATTCTGTGGATAAGGATGGCAATTATAATCAATCTTCACAGGAGGCGCATAAAGGTTTTTTGCTTGCGGGTAGATGTTTTGAGAAGTGTCAGGTTATAATAAACTTGTTTATAATAGGAGTTGCAATTGTAATTATAGTTTTTATTATTGTGGCAGCCATCAAATCAATTTAACTAATTCATTCATTCATTGTAATTAAGTTATTGACTTTCCCATCTGGGCATTTTTGTGTGTAAGCATGTTAAGCCTAATGGATGATATCATGGTCACTTCATTGAAGCATCTTATTGGCTCTCATTTAGACATAGAAACAAAGAGAGGATAAGGAATGAAGACAGCTGTGAAGATAAATGACTACGCAAGGAGCTAGGAGACCTGCGAGAGAGAGGGAGGAGAACTACAATATGAAATATGTTAAAATACTCTCAAAACAAGGAGAAAAACAACATGCTAAGATATATAAGATTTTGAATAAAAAATGAGAAATAAGAATGAAAAGAGCAAAGTATACACCTGCAAACAAGATTGTTAGAATGAACAAAAAGGCATGAAAAGAAAACCCTTGTGGTTGCTCGATAGAGGGTGAGGTTAGTACTTTAAAAAAAATTGAAATAGATCTGAAAACACTATATTTGCAAAAAAAATTTAAAGAAAACCCTACAAACGAGAGTTAGTTCAACAAAATCCGATTGCTTCTCCTCAACGGACATATCTATAAACTATTCCTACATGCACACTCAAAACAAGGATTAAACCAACTCTGATACCATGTTAGAAACATAAAGGAAACTAGAAAAAGATAAGGAAATAATCCAAGAGAATGTGCAAAAGGAAGAGATATACCAAATACAAAGAGAAAGAGAGAGTTTCCTTCAATTGATCATACATCAAGATCACTAAAATGCTCCAAGAACCAATACAAGTACACAAGAATTTTGAAAGGGGAAAAACAAGAAAAAACCCCTTGTGAATAATATGAATGAGGCAAGAAGGCATGAAAGAGAGAGAAACCTTGAGCAAGAATCTCATTACAACATTATGAGAGAAAGAATGAGAATGAGAGAAGAAGAGAGAAGGAATCCCATGAGAACCAACTTCTGAGAACCAACCTTGAGAAGTGAGAGGGAAGCATCTCTTAAGTAGAGATGAGTGAAGGAGTTTGCATGTAACTTCCATATCTTATGAGTGCCACATTCACATTAAGTGTGTGTCATGTGTAGGAATCCTCTTAAGGAGGAATATCTAATTTCCTTATTAAAGGAGTTGCAAAAAAGTGACATGTCCTCCTACTTGGACTAGAGGACAAATACAAATTAGGATACCTTGGCTTATCCTTTAATTACATATTTCACCAAGGAAAGATTAAATTCTAATACAAACTCAATGTTTTATCAATACCAAAACATCCAGCCAATCCACTACTATATTTCTCTTTAATCAAGTTAGTTCTCCTTGATCCTCTTGGTATACACAATTGAATACCTTTAAAACAACATATCTTCTCATATGAAATAGTCTTCATACTTTATTGATTTGAATTAGGTTCTCTACACACTCTCCACTGCTCAGAAAAATCAGGATCACTTTCATACAAATTCTTGATGTCATCAAAACCAAGAACTTCAATTCTCATTTCGGTAAACATGGATCTTCTTTTACTCAATGAATCAACAACTCAGTTAGATACTCCACTCTTATGTTTAATTACAAATGTGAAACTCTTTAAAAACTCTACCCATTTCATATGTCTCTGATTCAACTTATATTGATTACCCAGATACTATAAAGCCTTATGATTTGTGTACAGCACAAATTCATTTGGCATCAAATAATGTCTCCATTTCTTCATATCTTGAACACTATCATAGAACTCTTGATTATAGACAAAATATTTCCTCTTAGCATCATTCAACTTTTCACTAAAGAAAGCTACATGTTTACCTTCTTGAGTCAACACAAATCCAATTGCACTTCCACTTGCATCACATTCAACTTGAAATACCTTATTGAAGTCAGGTAATGCTAAAATAGGTAATTCAACAACCTTCAACTTCAAAGCCTCAAAACTCTTATCAGCTCCATGTGTCCATTTGAATTCTCTTTTGTCTCCTCTCATTTTCTCAGTCATAGCATTACAAATAGAACTCAAAGTTCTAATAAAATTCCTATAAAAACTTTCCAATCCATGAAATTATCTTACCTGAGTGACATTTTTAGGTGTAGGCCAATTAAGTATAGCTTCAACCTTCTCTGAATCCATCTTCAAACCATCAGCTGATATCACAAAACCCAAATACACAAGTTCTTCTTTCATGAAGGAATACTTCTTCATATTTATTAGTAACTTTTCTTCTTTCAGTCTCTGCAACAATTGCCTTATATGCATCAAATGTTCTTCTCTAGTCTTACTGAATATCAAAATATCATCCAAGTATACAATCACACACTTATTCAAAAATTTCTTCAAAACTTCATTCATTAACCTCATAAATGTACTCGGTGCATTGGTTAAACCAAAAGGTATAACCAACCACTAATACAAACCTTCCTTTGTCTTGAAATTGGTCTTCCATTCATCACCTTCTCTGATTCTGATATGATGATATCCACTTTTCAAATCAATTTTGGTAAAATATCTTGCTCCATTGAAACAATCCATTATGTCATCGATTCTCAGTATAGGAAACCTATACTTCACTGTGATCTTATTGATTTCTCTAGAATCAGTGCACATTCACCATTCTCCATTCTTCTTATGTGCCAACATAGCTGGTACCATACATGGACTCAAAATCTCTTGGATCAAACCTCTGTTCAATGATTCATGAACTTGTCAATTAAGCTCTTCATTCTCGGTCGGTGTTAACCTATGTGGTGCTTTTTTTGGTAAAATAGCTCTAGGAATCAGATCCATGCAGTGACTGATATCTCTCATTGGTGGCAAACCATTAGGTACATTATCTGAAATTATCTCCTTGTACTCAGTGATAAAATTTCCAACTTCTACAAGAATGTCATCTTCTATATTCTTACTCAATTTGTTAGGAATCAAAGCATAACAAATATCATTTCTTTTCAAATATTTAACAAACTGTCTACCTTCCATCAAAATTTTTTTCACAGATGTACACATCTCACGAACAGATTCTTCAACCAAAGGAAACAAAACTTGCTTCTTACCACCAAACCAAATAGAATATCTATTTAATCTTCCATCATGTATAGCATGTCTATCATATTGCCAAGGTCTACCCAAAAAAATATGAAAAAAATCCATAGGCATAATATCACATAACACCTTATCATAATACTTTCCAATTTTCAGATTCACAAAACATTGTTCACTTACCATTAATGTATGTTCATCCTTGATCCATGAGATCTGATAGGGTTTCAAATGCTTCATCCTCTCCAAATGAAACTTTGTAACCATTTCCTCAAATGCTAGATTCTCTGAGATTCCACTATCAACAATAACCTTCCAAACCTTGTCTGCAACTCTACATCTGGTCTTGAACAAACTTTTCCTGACAGGATCTTGCTTATCCTTCTCACTCCATAGTATCCTTTGGATCATGATATTTCCTTCCTTCTCAGCTTCATTTGGTGACCCCTCTTGCACCAAAGCATTTTGGCTACTACTTTCTTTCTTTCTTTCATGTATACATTCAAAAGATTTATGTCCTTCCTCTCCACAGTTGTAACAAGTTACTTGGAATCCATTTCTACTATAACCTCCTCTGGAGTAATTGCCTCTTCCTTAGTATGAACTTCCACCTTTCCATTTAGTCTTCCCTTTGTCTTGAGATGTGTCTAAAATTGACTTGTCTAGTTTAGATCTGCTATTTTCACCATGAGATATACCTCTTCCTCTAGGGAATCTACCACCTCTGCCTCTCTGTCTTTGTTTGTATCTTCTGTTCAATTTTTCCTCAGATTTTAGGGAAAATTGATACATCCCCTCAATGCTTTCCATCTTGACCAAACTAATCTCATCTTGTATGGAACTTCTCAATCCATTTAGGTATCTTTCTACTCTTTCCACTTCATCTTCAACATGTCCAGATCTGATGTCCAATCTGTAGAATTCCTTAGTGTAGTCCTTTACAGATTTGTCTTTCTACTTCAAACTTTGCATTCACCTCATTAGGTCAATCTAATAATCACAAGGCAAAAACTTGTCTTTCAAGTTGTTTACCATCTTATCCCATATCTTGATTTTGTCTTTACCTTTCTTCTTTTGATCCAAATGCAGATGTTCCCACCATAAGGATGCATTACCTTTCAACTTTGTGCTTGCAATATTCACCTTCTTATCCTCTAATAAATTCTCATACTCAAAATACTTTTTGATCTCAGTTATATAGTTAATCAATTCATCAGAATCCAATTTTCCACTATACTCAAGAGGATTAAACTGAGGTGTGGATTTCAAACTTGTCAATGCTCTCAAGAATCGCTCTTCTTCCTGATTCATCATAGGTGCAGGTGAAGATTCACCTTGAACCTCTTTCAATTCATCATCATTAACATCTTCAAGATGTCTTCCTCCGCGCTGGGCTATCTCAACAAATTCCAATCTAGTAGCCATCTATCTAAGCATATCAACTAGACCTGGATCTGCATTTCCTCTCCCACAAACCAAATAGGGTTAGGGTTTGCAATAAGGAACTTAGATCTCACCACTCTGATACCACCTAACACAAGGTAGGGTTGATAATGGGGCCAAGGGCTCTCCCAACTACCAAACTAGCTTGTAGAACCAATCCGGAAGAAATAACAACATAGTGAGAGAAGAAACAACAGAGAACCTTTTGATTTATTGATCAAACTCATTACATGCCGGGTTGTAAGGCCTTCCCGATTTCAGCCATATACATTAATCAATGAATTACAAATTGATCTTCATACATGCGAGGTCACATACTTTCCTTACAATATCTCAATAGATAATCTTCTATTACAATCTGATATCAAAATCCTATTCTAAAACTAATACCTAAACTAAGAACATAGAAACAAATATATACAAGAGTCCACCAAGAGAGGTTAGCACTCAAATCCATAAGTGAGACCCAGATTTAGGTCCACCCAGATCCCAAAGAGAGACCCCAAATCAATTAAACCATAGGAATTAACTGAAGAAGTCATTCACCATATCCAAATCCAAAATAAAAAACTCGGGCAAAGGATGACTGAGCAGTAGAGTGACTCGGGAAAACAACACCCTGAGCAACAGGAAACAAACCCAAGCGATAGAAAATAAACAAGCTTTCCCGAGCAACAGAAAAGAGCATGCCCAAGTGACAGAGACAAGCATGCCTAAGAGACAGAACCTGAGCAACAAAGTACTTCCCAAGAAGTCTCCAAACAAACTAAAGAAAAAAAAACAACTTTTTGGTTGAGGAGGATTGCCAATGACCCAAGATGCTCCTACATCAGAAACACCACTGTGTCAGTGACCAATTGTCCAGTGGCTGAAAGACCAAGATAAATAACGTTGATTAGTGAGATGAATGACAAGATATTAAAGTGGTTGTCTAAATTTTTAGGAGATTTCACTTAGTGAGGAATAATCCTGTAGGATTAAGACATCGACCAGTTCCAAGCTATGATGTTGAGGCGATAATTGGGAAAAGTGACTAAAAGTCCATAGGTGCAGCGAAGCAAGATGAGACTTCTGAATGTGAGACAATCAAGCTACATGTTGATAGATGGAGCACTAGTTAAAAGTGATGCCTTCTTTTGAGGTTTTAACCACTTGGAAGAATTTCTATTTTTCTATCGAGGTGCTTGTTTACCATGGTACTTTTATTGTTTTTCCAAATTTTTTACATTTTTTGCATTTTTGTTTGTATTTTCATCTTTTTAAAATTTTTTTGTTGATCCATCAAGGCACCTATTTGCTAGGTTTTCACCAAGATGATCATTTTTTGAGGAATTTTCAAATGTTTTTGCCTTTTTTTTGTTTTTGTTTTTGGCATTTTTAGGATGATTTTCTTTGTACAGGAACTACTTGTTTCTCAGGATGTCTAGTTGTAGAACTTCTTCAGGTGGATTATGTTGATTGGATTAATAAATGTCTCCCCTTATGGAGTTGACAGTTGATAGGATCCAAAGCCAAATGCTATAGTAATCATGAAGGGGCCCAACCAGTTGGGTTCAAATTTACCCTTTAGTTCTCAATTTTGTTGATTCTTTGGATTTTCTCTAAGTACTAGATCACCAACCTAAAATTATCTATATCTTACTTTATTTTTGTAACCTCTAGACATCCTTTTTTGATAGACCCTTAGATGGTCAAATTTTTCTTTTCTTCCTTCATTAAGAAACTCTAATTCCTAGATTCTGGAAATTCAGTAATCTTCACCGGTTATGAATCCTTGCAAAGAGACTTTGAGTGATGGTATCTCGACCTCAATAGGTAGTACTATTTCTACACCATATACCAAGGTAAATGGCATTTCCCCTGTAGGAATTTTGACACTGGTCTGATCGATAGGCCCACAAAGTTGGATTCAACTAAAGATACCAACCTTTTCATGGCTTACTCAATGTCATATGAAGGATTTTTAATGTGTTTTTGATGCATTCATTAGCGTGTCCATTCCCTTGAGGATAGTAGACAGAGGAACATTGCTGGGTAATATTTATTTTTTCACACAGTTGTCCCCCATTATTTTTTATAATAGAGGAAGGTATCCCATACCTATAGATGATGTAATTTAGGATAAACATTGATACTTTCTTATCGATTGCTTTGATAAGTAGTGTTGCTTCAACCCACTTAGTGAAGTAATCAGTGGATGTAATGATGAACTTATGTCTGCTAGATGAAGAAGGATATATTTGACCTACCAAGTCAAAGGCCTATTATTGGAATGAACAGTGTGTGATAAAAGGTAACAACTCTCGAGGAGTGTGGATTAGGTTACCATGCAATTGGAATTTCTTGCAGGGCTTGGTGAACTGAACAACATATTTATCCATGGAAGGCAAATAGTACACTACCCTTAGGAGATCCACAAATACCTTCATGGAATTACTTTAGCATAAATTCAGACTCTTCACACTCTAGAAACCTAAGGAGAGTACTGTCTAGACCTTGTCTATACAGGTCATTAGCTATGATCAAGTAACATGATGCATTTCTTATAAGATTTATCTTCTCATTTCTAGATAGCCCATTAAGAATTATTTGTTCGCAAAGGTAGGAATATATCTATTTGTACCTAAAGGATTTAGTGCCCATAATTGAGCACACTATTTGGGACTTTGGGGAATCATAGGATGGAAAAGGGTGTTCTTTCACTGAGAATTCATAGAGAAACTGATGCTCTTCTAGCTGTAGCATTGAGGCCAAAGTAGCCATGGAATCAAATTCTTTGTTTTATTCTCTTTGGATTTGATGAAAGGTGATAAAGACAAAGTACTTCTTTAGATCATCAACCATCCTCTTATATGGAGTGATGTTTTTATCTTTAGTCTGGTATTGATCATGTACTTGGTTGATCACTAACTGAGAGTCTCCATAAATGTGCATTTCTCTGATTTTCCATTCGATAGCTTACTTTAGTCCATTTGCCAAGGCTTCATACTCAACTATATTGTTTGTGCAAGGAAAGATAATCTTGTAAGATTTAGGGAGTTTGTATCCTTGTGGTGTTATAAAGAGTACACCAGCTCTAGACCCTTGGTGTGTAAATGAGCCATCAAAGAACATTTTCCATGGGTGCTCTATCAGATGTAGAATAACTTCACCAGGAAACTCTATGATTAGTAGTTTAATATCTTGAAGAGGAGCATCTTCCAGGTGATCAACAATAATTTTCTCTTTGATATATTTTATGTTTATGTATTCGATATCAAATTTGCTGAGTATCATCACCCATTTTTCTAGTCTTCCAGTCAAGGTTGCCTTGTTCAATAAGTACTTCAAAGGATCAACTTTTGTAATCAGCTTAACCAACTAAGCGATCATGTAATGTTAGAGCTTTAGCAAAGAAAATATCACTGCTAGACAAGCTTTTTCAATGATTGTGTAATATTTTTCATAAGAAACCATTGTTCTTCTTATGTAGTAGATGACTCTTTCCTTTCCTATTTCATCATGTTGTGCCAGTAAATTGCCAAGAGACATTTTCATAGTATATATATAGCAGGAGAGGTTTCTATGGTATGGGTGCCATTAACATAGGTAGATTTTCTAGGTACTCCTTAATCTGTTGAAAGTGATTTTCACACCCCTCATCCCTTTTGAATGTTACACCCTTATGTAATGTCTTTGTAAAGGGTTGAGCTTTATCTGTGAGCTGTGAGATGAATCTTCTGATTGACTGTAGCTTCCCTTGCAATGTTCATATTTGGCTAATATTTCTTGGTGGTTGCATTTCCATAATTGCTGTCACTTTTTCTATATCGACCTTAATTCCTTTTTCCAAAACAATATACCCAAGGAGATTTCCCAATGTTACACCAAGACACACTTCTTTGGGTTTAATCTTAAGTTGAATTATTCCATCCTGTCAAATATTTCTGTAAATCGACGAGATTTGTAGTTCTTCTTGCTGATTTTGCCAAAGTGTCATCAATATAATCTTCCATATTCTTATGCATCATTTCATGGAATATGGCCATCATAGCTCTTTGGTATGTTTCTCCTACATTTTGAGACTAAAAGGCATAACTTTCTAACAAAAAGTACCCCAATTAGCACACGTAAAAGTTGTCTTTTCTTTATCCTCAGATGCTATTTTTATCTAATTATATTTTGAGAATCCATCCATGAGATAATACATCTCGTATCTTACTGTGAGGTCCACAATCATGTCGATGTTGGGAAGTGGGAAATTATCTTTTTGGGAAAAGGTTTGTTTAAATCTCAGAAGTCTGTGCAGACCCTGATTGATTTGTTAGTCTTAGAAACATGCACAATGTTTGAGATCCAGTCGGCGTATGCTATTGCTCTGATGAATTTTTCTTTTAGTAACTTTTCTAACTCAATTTTGACTAATAGTGCCACATGGGGATGTATTTTCCTAAGCTTTTGTTTAACTGGTTTGATGCCATGAGAAATAGAAAAGTGATTTATTATTAAGTCAGTATCAATTCCTGACATGTTTGAGTAGGACCAAGCAAATTTGATCTCTTTGCTCATGAAAAATTGAATGAATTGTTGTTTCTCTTCTTCGGACAAAGACTATGCCAAATATATTAATAGGGGTGATTCTGTTGTTCCCAATTTGACTGACTATGTAGGTTCTATAAGTATTGATGACCACTCTTGAAATTGATTAGGAAATATATCAAGCTTACCATCCTCTGGCGCCTCTAAGAGGTTTTCACCATTGGATACGTGATTTGTTTTTACTATTTTAGGTTCTGACAATTCCACAGTGTGGTTTTCACCACCAGAACGCTTTTTCTTTTTATCTTTCTTGTTAAGACTGAGAAACTTGATATCCCCCTCTATCATATTTACACTCATTGCACTGGTGGAAGAGGTAAGAGGTTCAATAGAATTTATGTAACAGGCCAAGGTATAGTCATTTGGGAAAGAAACTAGGTTTATAGGCTTGTTTGGATTCCACTCAATAAGTTTGGGGTGTATTAGGGACAAAGATCCAGTAGGTTCTAAAGATAGCATCGCGTCATGATGATCAGGGTTTCCAATCGGTAAGAGAAGATCTACTACAACACTCTCCGAAGGAATGCCTAGACCACGAAGTTTCCTAACATCACTATCAGAGTCGTTAGTATTTCGTGAATCTAACCCATTTGATATGATGCTAGCATTTTGATTCTCCTCCTAGGTAGTCACCCATTCTAGAAAATTTCTTAAAGGAATAATCTCAATTTTTTATGTGGATCTAGTTCCAGTATTGATATTTCTACCACTATCCCCAAAGTTCCAATTTATGTTTTGGGGAAGGATTTTTGTCAGGGTAGCATTGGAACTTTCCCCTTGTTCAAATTGAGGTGCATATTTATGAATGACATCAATCTCAATATCTACTATGGCATCTGAGAGGAAATCCCATTCGTACTCATTAGAACTTGTTTCTATAGAATGAGGCATATCTAGTACATGAGTAGGGGAAACTAGTTGCCTCCATTTAGGATGTCTTCCTTCTACGTCATTCTCTATACCTTGACAAAACTCATACTCATGAGAATCTATTTGAATGTCATCAAATCTACCTAGGTACTATGCTATGGTCATGAAAAATCCTCCGTCTTCACTCGATCTTCCCTCTTCTTCTTGGTCATCTTAATATCCTTGTGTTACTATTTGTTCTTCATCTCCCTGTATGGATGTAGGGTGGGGTAAAGATATATTTATTTCTTGCACTATTGTGTCCATGAAGTGAGGTAAATCAGGTATATGAGAAATAGTAACCAATTTCCCCCTGTTAGGGTATATTTCCTCTTGTTCACCTTCTTGTTCTAGTTCCAGCTCGTCTTCAAGTGAATTGCTTTGTTATTTTTGGCTCACCACTTCTTCTTTAGTCAATTGATTCTCTTCATGTGATTGATGGGATGCTGATCTATTTGGTTCCAAAGGGGCTCTGAATTGATGTGGAATATAAAGTTCTCCTTGGTAGTTGAGATTCTCTGTTTGTATATGTAACAACCTTTCAAAAGATAACCATGTAATCTCCGCCTCCTCTTCATTCTAATAATCAGAGTCCTCTATTTGATTGAATATAGGACCATTTCTAGAAGAAGGATTGGTTTTTTGTTGACGGTATCCTAGCCCTATTTTATCTATTGGGCTCCGGAACTCGGTGTGTATGGGCTCTATCAATCCTTTATTTTTTCCTAGGGATCCTTTTCCTTTATACCCCATTTGTTTCATGAGTTGGTATCCCTTTCAATACTTATGCGGGGAGATATCAACATGTTTGACTTCTTGATGAGACTCTTTCTCCCTATAAATCTAGGCAAGAAAAATCTTTTCTTCATTTTCCTTTGAAAGAGAAACATAAGATTTTACCATACCAGTCCCTTCATGTATTATTAATGTATGGGAACTAGAAGGATTGAATGACGATGAGGGATTTCCATAGGACCTGGGGGGTTTAGGAAGATTGTCCATAGATGACAAGGAATGTAATTGATACTCCCCCATTTTGGTGTCTTTAATTTTCAATTTCTATTCAAATTTCCTTAAGACTGGTGCTTTGGAATTCTCACCTCTTGTCCAATAGATGCTTCCTTGTTATGTGGAACCATGCTGTCGGCTTGCTTCAAATTATTGCAAGAGTAAGTGATATTAGTTGAGATAGAGATCTCCACTCCATTGTGTGGGAATTTCACACACTAATGATATGTCGAGGGGACAACCTGTATGTCATGGATTCAAGGTCTCCCTATTAAAATATTGTATCCCAGAGGTAAATCTAACACTTGGCAAGTTACGTCTCTCTCAGTTGGTCTGACCTTGATAGGTAGCACAAATAATCCCTTTGATGACATATTTTCTTCATCATATGCCTTTATGGTTATTTTCCTCTTGGGATCTATAGTGTGCTCTAAGAAACCCAATGTTGTTACAAGTTTTAGATTATAAATATTCAAACCGACACTTTTGTCTATCAAGATGCAGTTGACTCTATGCTTTTGGATAAAAAATTCTATATGTAAGGGTTGATTATGCAGATGATTTAGCAACTTATCATCTTCTTCTAAGAATGATAAGTAGTGAGGCAAGGTCAGGTGGCCCATAATTGTTTAGAATCGATATAAACTGAGGTCTTTTGGTACAGTTGTTTCTAGAAGGGTAGTTTTGAGAACCTCCTTATGCGATGGCGAGATTTTAAGCAATTCCATAATGGAAATTTGGGATTGGGCTCTTTATAACTGATCAAACAAGTTGTAATTCACAACTGGGATCAACGAGACAAATTGATTTTATGTCAAAGGTTTTTTTATTGATGCAATGGGTTGTTTAGATGAGGAGGATACTCCCTTAAGAATGACCTTGGATTGGTTCCTTGTTATAGCATTCATGGATTCAAAATCCATCTTGTCTTTGATGATAATTACATTGACTGATTGATTGCATGGCTCGAGCATGTGGATCACATTGTCATTATTAGCACATGTGGAATTTACCATGGCTCCTTGATTCTTTGATAATTCCCCTTGTTCATAAGAGGGTAGAGGTTTTTTAAAATCCCTGTGATTGTTGTTTGAATGATGTTCATCAACTATGATGGTTTCATTATCAATCAAGTCTTGTATGACGTATTTTAATTCCATGCATTTATTAGTCAAATGTCCCTTGCTTTTGTGGTATTCACAAAAGTGATTATCATTCCAGCATTTGGGTTTGATTGTTGGTTCCCAATACTTTGACTCTGGCATCATGATGATTTTATTAGGAAACAAAGTCTTTAGTGTGGCTTCAAGTGGTTCTCCTAGAGGAGTAAAGTTACACTTGGGCTTGGGTATCCATGGCTCTTTTTCCTTCGATGCATTTTGGTTATACTTTGACGTTAATGAAATATTTGGATTGTTCTTAGCAGCCTGGATGCTACTAGATAGATTGAATATTGGTTCCTTGCGATTAAAATCAAATGAATCAACCACTCCATCATTGATCGTATTCTCGTTCTTGTTCCAGTATTTTCTCTTGTCCTTACCATTATTTTTATTAGGGTTGTTTGAGGATTTAGTGTCTTTGTATAAGGTGAGATCACCTTTGTTCACAAGAACTTCAATTCGGATGACACTTTCCACCAATTCACTAAAGGTAACTTGATTTTGCATCTGGAGCGTGTAGTTCATCTTGGGTACCAAGTTGTTAATGAAGATATCTATTTTCTCCATTTCTACGATTTGTCTAGGATACCTTGCAAAAAATTTTCTTCATCTTTGATGAAATTTAAAAAAAGGTTCACCATTGTGTTGTTTGGTGTTACATAGATTCAACATGGTAACCGTGTGTAAGATGTTGTAGGAATAATGATGGATGAACTTCTGCACAAGATCATCAAATGTTTGAATGCCTGGTGAGAGGTTGGTGAACCATTCTAAGGCTTGGCCACTAAGTCTCCAATAGAATAATCTCGTTAGATATGTATTTTTTTGCATAAATTCCATGCTAAGGGCATAAAATTATCTCACATGGTCTTGAGGGTAACCATCCCCATTGTACTTATCATACTTTGGAATCTCGACTTTGGGAGGAAATGGTGGCATGTGTAAGTTAATACAAAATGGGAAGGGACATATAGGCTCCAATGAGTGTTTTTTAGAGGATCATTCTTTCAATTTCTTTAGTTCTCTATGTTCACACCTAATGTCTTGCAACTATTGATTGAGAAGGGTGATAGGAGATTCTTCATCGTACTATATGAGTCCTTCAATACCAAATTAGGGAAGAAGTTTTTACCCCTGTAGATGCTAGGTGCATGAAGTGCTTATCCTTGTCTAGCTGCATGAGGGTTTGCATCATCTTTTGAAAGTGTTCGTCCTGTTGAGACCTTCTGATCTCCTCTTCAGTAGGTTCCTCAATCAAGGTGGAAATTCTAGTATGGAGGCTTTTCCAACCTTGGCTAGATCCCCAATTGTATGCTGACATGATTGACATGTATTGATATTCAATATGGTTTGATTGATGTTGAGGGCTTGACATTTGAAACAAGGGTATTGACTGATATATAGTTGACATGTCTTGATTTGGAATCTTTTGAGAAGATCTTGGATTTTGATAGGACAAGGGTCCTAGAGTGGAATTGTTGATAGATTTTCCCTTTGAATTGAGATAAAAATTTTGTTGTTGGATTTTGGTTTTTACCAACATGAAAGATAATTTTATTTGAGACTTTGAGATGACTAGAATGATGGGTCAATGCCAAATATTTACAAATGATCACTTGTCCAAGAGATTGGTAAGAGATACGTTAATGAAAGATTGTTGATCCTAGTACAAGGTATCATGATTTGAGACCTAAATGTATACTGGATGACACTTGTGACTGAGCTGATTGTGATTGAATTTGGGTGAGATAGACCATAAAAAGTAAGACTATTCAATAATCTAAAACAAGAGATGAGGATAGGTCAAGCCACTATGTCAAGAACTGACAATTGTTGTGATGAGGTATAATGATTGATACAGGCCACACAAATAAGCAATAAGATGAACATAAGGACATCAAGGATCAAAGAAAATGTTGAATTCCAATGCAGGATCATACAACAATTTCCATGTCCCCATACAACAATTATCACCTCACCATACGAGTTGCTTCTCTCAGAGTATTTTTTCATTCGACAATTCTAATGGGTCAAAATGACAGTGTAATGCAGGGAAAGTTTGCCACTTGACTTGGGTGAATCTTGGACTAATTTGCACAATTTTGAGGAGATAATGTGAATGTATGAAAGTTTCTTATGTTTTTTTGGTGTCATTTTTAGGTGATACAAGAACATAAAGCACAAAGGATTGAAAATCAAGCACACTTTCTAGCCCTAGAGTCAATTGTCTTAGTGATAAAATCCACGCTCGTTAACTTAGGTACACACCTAATAGCTAATTAGAATACAACCACCACCATTCACGCAATGGGTATAATGATGCTATATTAGCTGACTATAAATGATAATTGGGGCATGATATGATGAGTGTCTTAGGCAGTTATTATCTCCCTTGCACTTGGATTATCCACTTTCAGAGGTGAATCAAGTGGCTACTACTCTACAGAATATAGTAAGGGTGTCTGTTCAAGTACATCCTTTGTGTCTATACAAGCACAATTCATGCCTATAGCCCCACAAAGTACCATGTCACACTTAGTCATGTGAACGTGATTAAGACCCTATGGACCTACTATGTTTTAGACAAGAGCCAAGTATAAGCTCAAATGGTACTCGACTTCTGAGGCTTTGGCCCTAAGAATAAAAATTGATTAATGTGAGTTGGAGTGGTGTGGATTATATCTTGTTCTTACGTGGGTCATTCTTGAGAGATTTTTACCTCAATCGATAGGACCATCTAAAAGGTATGCATGAAAGAAAATGGATATCAAAGTGAAGGTCTGGATTTCTGATTCTTCCTCAAAGAGGAGAAGACCACAATCTCCTATTTCTCTTTATTTTTCCCAAACACATCAAAAACTCCAAATTTTGCCCAAAACTAGATTGCTTGCCTAAGATAAGTCAAA
Source organism: Thuja plicata (assembly GCA_018584345.1). Taxonomy (NCBI): domain Eukaryota; kingdom Viridiplantae; phylum Streptophyta; class Pinopsida; order Cupressales; family Cupressaceae; genus Thuja; species Thuja plicata. The sequence continues at coordinate 2,401,738 of MU228426.1, read as the reverse complement.
CATTTCTAGGTTTCTAATCTTCCCTAAAAGGAAAGAGAGTATAATCCCCTAATGTTTAGCTTGCTTCATACAAGAAATCTCCTAATTAGACTAGGTTCCTAGATAACCATTTAAAAAGCATGATCGTTTGGTTGATGGAGACTTAGGAAACTTGCAAACACCACAAGGTTAGTAGTCTTAGCCAACTTCTTTCTTCTTCAAAACATCCTACAAGCTCAAAGAGATTAGTAGTTTTCAATAAAGAGTGTTTTCTAGTGTCACTTTGTCAAACAAACCTTCTACTAAATGTCCTACAAAAACATGTTAAGCTTTCAAATGAGAGAGCCAAAAGACCAAAACAACCATATCAGAGGTTAGAAGCCAAAAATCAATTGAAATGAACCCCTAAAAGTGCTCTCTATTTTTGAAACGACAGAATATAGAGGATAAAATAGCATCAAAACTCATACAAAAATACAAGACTAAGCATATGACGAAATAGGGAAAGAAGATCCCTCGTATGACAATCCTTGTGGGTTAGTGCAAAAATATAAATCAAATTCAGACTCGTATGAAAATACATATATCTTGAAACGACGAACTAGTGGCTACTATTTTTTCATACAAGAAGGTATGGAAGGCCATACGAAAATGAGCGCAGTTTCAAAATAATGTAAAAAATATCAAGAATTGGGGCCCAATACTAGTTTATGCCCCACGATGGGTGCTAGAGATGTGTGTGGTAAATGTGCTCTTCAACCTACAAACAACCAAACAATCAATAAACCATTAGCTCAAGGGTTAGTGACCATCAAATTGAAACCTATCATTATGCAACTACCCCCAAAATTGGCTTATTGCTTCCTAGATGAAGTGAGTTTGATTCTCAAATAGATGCTCGTCAGATTGACATTTAGAATCAATGACTAGACAACTCTGAAACAAAAGATTCAAAGGGTGGGCATGATGCATGAACTTGCATACTTTTCCTTCAAGACCATGAAAATGAAATGCTAAATGCAGCTAAGGTAAATGCATGAGAAAAAATGAGTTTAAACTAAGAAATATGCAGTAACATGATAATAAATTGAAGCTAAGATTATATTTAAGAGTAAAATGTACAAAACTAACTACCATGAAAATTCATTCTCACAATATGAGAAAAACCTAGGATCAAAATGACATTATGATATTGCTTCTAAAACTTTGCCTCTCTTTTGAACAAGGAGATTTATGCCTTTTATAGGAATTTCCTTGAAATGGATGACCAAGATTTAGCCTCGAAGGGCAGTTGAGATGCATTTCCCTTCAATCCATGTGAGCTTGATCCCCGTGGAAGATTGTAGATTGGTCAAATTTGTACTTGTTTGTGGGATGGTGAGACAAATTTGGTAATTATCCCCTTTTAATTTATTTATTTGGATTTTTATGTGGCCACACATGTGTGAGGATGCATGAATGGGTTCTTTTAATAAAAAGTGCTATAACTTTTAATTAAACCCTATAGTTCAAGGAATTAAATGATTTAAGCTTTGATTGGGGATTTGATTTAACAAGTTGATTTAATTATGCAAGCAAGTTTGATTAAATACTTACATAATTAAGTTCTAACAATAAATTCCTTTGATTTAGGATTTTTAAGGCCAATTAATTGAATTAGGGGCTATGGGTTTACTAGACTAATTTTAGGTGATTGTAGTTATATCATTGTCATTAATCCTTTCTATAAATATAAAATTAAACCAAAAGTCTCAAGGATTCTCCAAATACTGTGACTAGCCCTCAATTTCCCACAAGAGATGGGATCCACCCTTTTTAGCTTCCTCCCATTTTAACGTCTAGTTTTGGGCCCCTCAAATTTGTAGATTGAATGAAGGAAGTAGGAATATAAGGCCATTTTAATTTGAGAAACTTTAGAATATCAAAAGGATAAGCAATGCATGAATACACATGTTAGAAAGAAATATGGGGAACACACACCAAAGTTTTGAACCTCAGTGACTTTCATAGTTTTGTAGTTTGTACCTCAAACTCAATCCTATTAAGGGAATAAGGAATTAGATCTAGATAGGAGATCATCTACTTATTTGATTATAAATGAGAGATCATATTATATCAAATATAGAAGCAAAAGTATTTATATTATTTATATGAATTTGGTACATCATATGAATCCTTATATATCCTTATATCTTTATATACATTCACACCATATACATTCATCCTATCTTTTATTACATTCCTTTCTTATATTCTATCTCCTTACCTATCCTTCCCCATCTCTCATCTATTGGTGATTATTTTTTATAATATATTTATATCTAAGAGATGAGAAATCAAACCATATATAATATCCCTTCTGATCACTCATTATAAAGGTTCAAAAACTAGGCATAATCCTTTAACTCAGAGATTGGACATCCAACTAAGCACTTCATCCTCTTTATAAGAAACTCATTTAATATGTCAATCCCAAGGACATGTTACTTGAAATGGGCCAGAAAAATATATGCACCAAGCACTTTTTCATCCAATCACTCTATAATCATTGCAGGAAACAAATGCTGGAAAGAAACTATTCTATGGCTGCAGGAAGTAAATGCTTTGGAAGGGAAACTCTACAATTACTACATGAAATGAATGCATGAAATAAAGCTAAGCTATTCCTGTGAAATAAAATACTTGAAAGTAAATTATGGAAGTGAATATTTCTAGAAGAATGGAAGAGTGCACAAACTAACTACAATGCCTTAGTTACTTTGCTATTTGGCTGCATGAAGCGATAGCTGTCCTGTGGCTTTGGCTGTAGGAGCTGTTCAGCATAGGAATTGAAATGATGGAAATGCAGGAAAGAGAACTAAAATAAAATGAATCTAACTATGGATTCCTCACAAGGTGGCCCCCCTTGGGTGAGTAACCAAAACACTCAATTACACAAAATTAATCTCAACACTTCATTTGCTCATTAAAATGAATAACATAGTACAAATATTCTCATAAATAGTAAAATAACAGAATTGAACTATATTGCAACTATCATAATAATGCCCTCCTTCTCACACAGGAGCGGGGATTTATTTAAAGGAAAACATCTAACTGCTAAACTCAACATGCCCTAAGAAAAGGTGGAGCTTTTATTACAAACAAGTAACATAAAGGAAAGCTAGAAAGCAGGAAATGGAATTAGTCTAGAAAAGAGGAAAGAAATGCTTGGACAACAGATCTAACTTCTCACTCTCTCCTATATTTCATCAGGGAACTTATTTCATTTTCCAAGTCTTCGCTCAACCTTCTCCACCTGGATCAACCGGAAACCTTCCGCTACTGCTACACCAATGTTCCATCCATGTGCGTCTGCTGTAGGACTGAGTCAAGCATCGAACACATGGATGTGCTCACCTAAACAAGACGACGATGGCTACTTTGATGCACTGCATTTAAACTATCAGGATAAAAGCATTCATGGAAAATAATCATTTAAAGTACATATGCATTATCTATTTCTCAATCAGTTAATTCATCCATAAAATATGATCATGATATCATAGTAATAAATAGAACATATTCATCCAGATAAAGCATATTAATTAATCATATTTCCATAGCATAGGTTCAGTGGTTGACTACCACATATTAATAGATTTAGAGCATAAAGTCTTGGAGTAAATAAGAGAAAACATGGCAAAAGACCAATCAGAAGTTCTCCTAAGGTATCTAAAGTATGCCATTAAAATGGCCTATCATTTTACCCCCTACAAAGACTAGTGCCAGTCCTCAGGCACTGAGATGTTCTAGATCTTTGCAAGAACCCAGAGGTCTCCTTCCTGTGTCTCTCCAATCATGGAGGTGCCCACTCACAAGTAAAATCCATTTTTCCTCTCCATCTTCATGCATCTGCTCAGTTCCTATTGCTCATTCAGTTCGTTATCCACACAACTGTATAGCGGCCATAAGAGTAGAGGAGGCTAAAAGGTAAGTGAAAACCATCTTTTGAGATGTGGCTAACATCCCAAGTGTATATACCAGTGAACACACTGCATTGTAGCACGTAGATTGATCACACTGTGTGGTTCTACCTTTTTGAGTGCCATAGTTAATTTCCTTATCTATGCCTTAATCCATCGACTGCTTTGTCCCCATCTGCTAGTGACAATCTCTCAAATGCCATGAAAACTTCCTCATGACTATCTAGAATTTTTTTCTGGATGCAGAATCATGAAACCCATAAACAATTTTTATCCAATCACAACAAATCCATCGAGGTGATCGACTTTCAGGACGAAGAGGCAATAAAATAGACTGTTCAAGTATTATGTACCTATGCAATTGTTCTCCATAATTAATCTCATTTTGGGTCCAGGAAAGGAGGGAAGACAAATGAATATCACCAACAAAAAGTAGGGGATTCCAATCAGTGTTAGAAGGAACAACATAATTGTGAATATATAACTCACATAACAAATTTTGAACACAATCAGGTGATGTATTATATGTGGCCACAAATTCCTGTCGGGTTCCTATGCCTGACTTGAGATCCCGGAGGACTCTCATTAACTTAAACAATAGGAATTTCTCCTTAAGGCATAGGGTATAAACCCTTGGTGGCGGTTTGCACTCTATTAAATCCAGAACTATGTCTGTAATGTCATTTTTTTTACTCTATAGGAATTCAATTTCTTACTGTTTCCTCTTGAGTTCCCTTCTCATTTTTTCCTTTTCTAACCCTTGCATTGACTTTTGATATTGCATCTCATTAAAATAGTCAACTGAGAGAGCATGAATAGTTACCTCTTCTGGCTTCTTGTGTGGGACCGGCTGGCTACTTGTTGGCCTTCCTCTTTCTTTGCACAAATTGGCACATTATCTGGAACATGGGCCTTTTCCCCGTGATTTCCTTCTTGTCGAGAAGAAGATTATTCTCTGGCTCCTTTGGGTTATGCTAACTCTGGAATTATACACTCTGCTTCTTTACCCACATCAGCGGCTGCAGGATCATGTTCCATCATATCCTGGCATTCTACAAACAGACTGCTTGCTTGCGGCTATTCTTGTGAAGGCTCCTCAGAGGAGACATGAGAAGAGTCAACCGTAACAAGGGAATCCTTGCTGTTTGTTTGTGTTGTGTTCAAAAAAACACTTCTTTGTAATGTATTATCAAGAGAAGCTACATGACGCTTCTGTGAAATTTTTCTTTTCTTGACAAGTGTGGCTGCAAGAGAAACAATAGTAACAGGAACATATTGACTCATATAGTCTACTATCTTGGCCTTACCCTTACCCTTTTTATCTTTTTTCTCATCTTTTAGGGTCAGAGAAACTATGGGAACCTTGGTTTCTTCACTCCCTAAGGTAGGGTTTGGATGGCTAGGTGCCACATTCTCCACATCAATTCCTGAAGGATAAGGATTCTTAAAAGGTTCTTCTATCTCAAAAAATTCCTCATCCTCATCAGGGTTATCCCCTTGTTGTTCTTAAATTTTGGGCCGTGGCCCCTGTCAATGTAACTGAATATGAGGCACTATAATAAATCCATCCCAGGACATGGGAGAGACATCTCGCAGTGACCTTTCCACCAAGATCTTGATTAAACTATGGTCGGTCACTGCATTTTGCCGCCCCTTTCGTACCTCTTCAACACTTAAATTTAAAAGGGCATAAATAAAATTGGGGACATTTACCAAATGGTCTTGCCATAAATGAATCAATAATTTGAAGTGTACTGCATGTAGAAAGGAAAAATGGCCCTCACAGGTAATGTACCTGATAATATGAACTTCCAACTGAGGACACTCTCCAAAAAGAGATAACCGCTTAACACCCTATTTGTTGTAATCTACTGGAGCATCTGTTGGTAAAGAGAATTCTACTCTTGCTGTGCATGCATCGTGCCCATGTGGAAACACTTCTCCTGTGGAAGGAAGTCCAAAGACTTTGACAATTCTTGCTTCAGAAGCTTCTACTCGCAACCCTTTGATATACGCAACACCATTGTTATAAGTCCTCAAGAATTCCAGTGTCATGGCTTCATCATGACCATTCAACCTTACAAAGTAGATTAGCCACCCAACTCTATTAAAAATATGAACACTATCCTGGTCTGGTAATAATGCCAAGTGGTTTTTTGGTTCATGCCATATAGGAGAACCACCCATCCTAATGTTTTAAAAATTCAATAATTTTTGAAAAACTATGAAAAACCCTCTTATTCCACTGCTACTATTAATTTTGTTTGCTGAAATGCCACTGTTGTGCCCAGAATTTGAATAAAGCTTTCTATTTTTTTGAGTAATGCAGACAAGACAATTTTTTTTTGAAATAGTGCTGTAAATATAAGCTGGGAGTTTGAGTTTTAAAAAGACAAGGCTCATTTCAAAATGTTACACGTAGGGATTGTCAAATCATCAATTTTGACATGACAACATAGTGCAATTTTTGGTAGCAAAAATATTAATGAAAAAGGATGGCAATCATGACAACAAATTTGAAACTGACAGAATATTTGAGCTGATGGGATAGCTCATTACACACAAAACCTATTTTCTGCCCCCTACAAAAAAGGTGATAAGTGTCCACACTTGCGTGGCAAAAAAGTATGGAAAAATCATGGATGAAACTATATATTAATTACAATGTATCATAATGATATTAAATGAAGAATTTTTTTTTTGAAACAATAAATTAATGCATACCTTTGATTATTATACCTTGATATGCCCAAATCTGGAAAGATTTGATAACGTGGGTAGAAAAAAAATTTGAGCTGGCGCAATAATAAGGTGACGTGAATATGATGATGCTTGAAAAAGTAATGAAAAAGGTGATGGGATGACATTTTTATTATGGACAAGCAATTTTTGTGGGAAACAAAATTTTTATTATGACTACATGTGGAAAAATGTCAAAAAGACAACCAGAGCAAATAATTACTCTGGTTGGTTGCACGAATGCCCTCAGTAGGAAGAGGTCCTTTGGCTGTAGGAAATTCTTCAGCTGGAGGAGGTTCTTTAGCTACAGGAAATTCTTCAGCTAGAGGAGGATGTTCTTTTCTTGTAGGAGGTTCAGCTCGGAAAGGAGAAATCTCAAACTACCGTAGGAAATTGACCTTTGTCTCAGGTTCATGGTATAGGCGAAGCCTATGACCATTCACCAGTAACTTGAAACATACAGGGTCGATGGTGGATAACTGAACTACTCCATTAGCATAAATATGTATAATCTCATAAGGGACAAGCCAATGTGTTGTAATCTTACCTTGGGTTTCATGGAATCTAACAAAAGAGCCCAATCGCCAGGAGCAAACTATTTGGTAAGGATATGAGAATCATGCCACTTTTTCTGCTATGTCTGAACCAATTCAATGTGCTCCAAGCCAACTTTCCTTATCTCATCTAGCTTCTTATGCTGCAGGATCCTGTCATGTTGTGCTTCAGTAAGATCAATGTTGAGCTATAATGTCATACGTAAAGTTTTATGTTCAAACTCAATCGACATCACAACTATTTTTCCATATACCAACTCAAAAGGAGTAAACCCTATTGTTGTTTTCCATATAGTTTGATAGGCCCATACTAATTCTTGGAGGTGACTGCTCCAATCCTTCTTGTGTAAATGTACTGTCTTGGCGAGGATAGCTTCTATCTCCCTGTTGGTGATTTTTGCTTGACCATTTGCCCGCGGATGATAGGGGCTAGATTTTTGGTGGTGAATATTATACTTGTTCATCAGAGTGGTAATCAATGTAGAGGTAAATTGAGATCCTGGACTAGTGACCAACTCTCTGGGTCCACCATAGCACATGAATATCTCCTCATACAGAAACTGTGTGACCCTATTATCCCTAGCATGCTTCATGGCTCTAACTTCCACCCACTTGGTCACGTAATTAGTACATACAAGGATGTACAAATTGTCATCTGATGCAGGATTGATGTGATGGACAAAATTGATTCCCCATTTATCAAATGGAGTCACCGCTAATTGAGGAAAGAGTGGAATTTCATCAGATTTAGTAGGCCACCCCATCCTCTGACATCGATCACACTTCCTAATGTAATTGGTTGCATCCTTGTAGAGGGATGGCCAGTAGTAACCAGTGTTAAGTACCTTCATGGATGTCCTTTTGGCAGAAAAATGTCCTCCAAAGGGCTCATCATGACAAGCCCATAGGATGTTATAAGTTTCATCCTCCCAAATAAACCTTCTCAATATTTGGTCAGGGCCAGTATAGAACAAACAATCAATAATCCATGAAAATTTGGAATTTTTCTCTATTAGTAACCGCTTTTACTTTGGGGAGAAGTGTGGATGTAACTTTTGGGAAACTAGATAGTTAGCAATATCGGCATACCAGGGAGCTTGAGATGCAATGGAGAATAGGTGGTCATTAGGGAAACTGTCATCAATGGCCATAGGTTCATCAACATTCTATAGGCGTGAGAGAAAATCAGCCACCACATTTGATCTTCATGGCTTATCTATGATGGTAATGTCAAACTCCTATAGTAGCAACAACCACCTAGCTAACCTCCTTGTGACTGTAGGTTTGTTAGCCAAGTATTTAATATTTGCATGATCCGTATGCACAAATATTTGATAACCAGTAACATAGTGGAATTTTTTTTTCAGAGCATAGATAACAACCAATAGCTCCTTCTCAGTGACTGTAGAATTAAACTCATCACCTTGCATATTTTTGCTAATGAAATAAATAACATGTTATAGAGTACCTTCCTTTTGTCCAAGAACTACTCCAACCACATGATCAGAGGCATTTGTATGTATGTGGAATGGGAGGGTCCAATTAGGACCTCACAAAATAGGTTCCTAAGTTAGAACAAACTTCAGCTGCAGGAAGGCTTCATCATAGTTTGATGTCCAGATAAAGTTAGCATCTTTAGTGAGCAGTGAATACATAGGACTGGCCATCTTGCTGACATCCTTTATGAATCTTTTGTAATACCTATCATGACCAAGAAAGCTTCTGACATCCTTCTGTTTGGCTGGGGTAGGCAGATTCACAATGGCTTCAATTTTGGCTGGGTTACCTAAATGCCAAGAGCAGATATATAGTGACCAAGCACTACTGCTTCCTGCATTATAATAAAATACTTCTCACTGTTGAGAGATAGGTTGTGTTCTTCGCACCTGGTGAGGATTTTTTCCAGATTTGCCAATGCTTCCTCATAAGTTTTGTCATAAGTTGTAAAGTCATCCATGTAGATCTCCATACAGTCATGGAAAATGTCAGAACAAATACTGATAAATGCTCACTGAAAAGTAGTAGGAGCATTGCAGAGGCCAAATGGTAGAAATGAATAAGAAAAAGTCCCCCATGGGCAGGTGAATGTGGTCTTTTCCTGATCCTCTAGAAGAATCCACATTTGATTATATCCATTCTACCCATCCAAGAAAGAAAATTATTTCTTTCCTACTAGAGAGTCCAGAACATGGTCAATGAACGGAAGAGGGAAATGGTTCTTTTTAGTGGCATTGTTAAGTGAAAGGAAGCAAAGTGTGCAGAAAATAGTTCCCTACGCTAAACTCCTTGGGATAGGATCATACAAATTTAGATTTAACCCTTATCAATTACAAAATGATAATACAATTAACTTAGATGTTACTACAATAACATGTATACATAGAAAAATGAGAATGAAACAATGATTTACCCTAGGGAAAACCTTTTAGTAAAAAACCCCATCACTCCAAAACCTGCACAATGTATTAATCAAAACTATTGTTGTTTACAATACACTTGCAATGCAAGTTCTTTAAGGAGATAATCGACACTTGAAGACAAATCCAGCAACATAACAACATTCTAACAATACACTAACTTCTCCCTTAGTGATTTGCAACCCAAAAATGCTTATATCATGCACTTCCCTTTTTAGGGCAACTTTCAAAGACAACCGTATTAGGGTTTTACCACTCCAAAAAAATAGGAACCCCAAATTTTTTTCAGGTCGATGCCCCAAACCCCACTCATTACAGAAGAGTGTACAGTACTCAACATGATCAGTTGCCACATGTCTTGCATGTCTTCACCCATCATCGAATCTTTCACAATTAGCTCTTACAAATATTAATGACCGTCATAAGAATCTGTCATAACCGTTTCAGTCATGATTACCTTACACATTGTCTAAAGTGCCGACATTTGGAAAATAAACTCTACCATAGAAAGGGATGCCTAGATCCGCCTAGACCAAGTTTGATCATCCTTGTCATCTTCCAAGTGGAGTGAAGACACAACATGTCCACTAAACTCAATGACAGAACATATATCAAACTTAAATACATTATTTGCAAATAATTAATTACAAAACAAATGATATCAAATGTAAGGAAATATACAAGGTTGATACACCTTATTCCTAACATTCTCCCACTTGTCGAACACCTTGTAAGAGCCAAAGGAAATAATAGGATTTAACTACTATAGGCCGAGAGGCCCATAGACTCCAAACACCATTTGAAATTCTCTGTGCCCACAGGTTTTATCAATGCATCCACAACATTCTTTACTGTATCTACCTTCTCCAAACTTACCTTTCCATCCTCTACCATATCTCTCACAATGTGAAACCACACATCAATGTGCTTCATTCTGGTATGGAAAGTTGGATTCTTCACAAGGCAAATAGCACTCCAACTATCGCAACAAATTGTAATCTATCCTGCATCGAAAAAAACATCCGAACATTGTCTCCTAAGCCAAATGGATTCCTTATAAGCATGAGTAGCTTCCATGTACTCTTCTTCTGTCATGGACAAAGTGACCACAAGTTTTCTCTTACTCATCCAACTGATGGCACCACCAAACATAGTGAACACATAGGCACTGGTGGATCTCCTACTGTCAATTTCACCTGCCCAATCTGAATCTAGAAACCCACGAATACAAACTAAATGCGGAGCTCCATAAGAGTTGCCATGATAGCATATGGAATACTCTAATGTACCCTTCAAATATCTGAACACTCTCTTAACTGCATCCCAATGTACCCGTCCAGGTTTAGCCATAAACTGACTCAGGACTCCCACTGCTTGGACAATGTCTGGTCTAGTACATACCATAACATACATAAGGCTGCCAACTGCACTCGCTTAAGGTACTTTTCTCATGTCCTCCACCTCACTAGGAGATTTTGGAGAATAATCCATAGATAACTTTATTCCCATAGAAATAGGAACACACAATGGTCTACAATCTTCCATGCTAAACCTGTCCAACATAGACTTCACATACTTACTCTAACTCAACCAAAGTTTTCTATTAGATCTATCTCTGCTGATTTCCATACCCAAAATATACCTGGCTACCCCTAGATCTTTCATCTCAAACTATGTTGACAACTAAGAATTCATATCAGAAATCATACCCATACCCTTCCCAATCAACAACATATCATCAACATATAATGAAATAATAAGAAGGCGATCATTGTCAACTTTGAAATAAACATAATGATATGATTTTGATCTCAGAAAACCAATCAACAACACAAAGGCATCAAATTTAAGGTACCACATCCTAGGAGATTATTTCAAACCATACAGAGACTTCTTTAATCTACAAACCAAAGACTCTTTACCTTTCTGAATATAGTGCTCAGGCTATGACATATAGATCTCTTCCTCCAAATCACCATGAAGGAAAGTTGTCTTCACATCCATCTGTTCTACCTCTAAATCATACGATTCTACTAGAGATAACTAAAATTTAATGGATGTAAGCTTTGCAACAGGAGAGAATATTTCACCATAATAAATCCCCTCCACCTGTGAATACCCCTTTGCAACCAATCTGGCCTTGTACCTCTCAACACTGCCATATGCAAAAAATTTCTTCTTAAACACCCATTTGCTTCCAATAGGTTTCCATCCTTTAGGAAAAGGTACTAGGTCCCAAGTTTTGTTCTTGTCCAATGAAGCCATCTCATCATCCTTGGCCTTAATCTAGGAACCTGCATCTTCCATACCCATAGCCTCTTTCACAGATCTTGGCTCATCAATGTTTGTAATCAAGGCATAAGCACAACTGGAATCTAACATAGAAATTCCAAACCTCTCTGGTTGCTTTCTTTCTCTCATGGATCTCTTCAAGGGCTGAGGTTGAGGTTGTTCTACCTCTTCTTCTAAATTTTTAGATCTACTAGAGCTCTCCTCATCATTAGATCCATCATGGTCTCTCTGTTCAATCTTCTCAGGGGTAGGAGGCAACTGGACAACATCTTTCATTTCTTTTTCATCTGGCTGTAGCACAATAGGAGAAAGTGTTAGCTCTCTAAAAATAACATTTATGCTATACAACACCTTACCAATCATAGGATCCCAAAGCTTGTATCCTTTCAAACCAACACTGTAGCCGATGAAGATACATTTTACAACCTTGTTGTCCAACTTAGATCTTCTCTCCTTAGGCACATGTGCATAAGCTTCACAACCAAAAATACGAAGATGTCTAACTGAAGGCTTCTTACCAAACCACACCTCCATGGGTTTCTTACCAAAAAGCGCTAATGTAGGAGATCTGTTAACCAAATAGCAAGTAGTGGCCCCAGATTCAGCCCAAAACCTTTGTTTAAGGTCAGCTCCACTAAGCATACACTAGCCTTCTCCATCAGTGTCCTATTCATTCTTTCTGCAACTCCATTTTTCTATGGGGTATAAGGAGTTGTCGTTTTCCTCTTGATCCCTCATTATTTATAGAATTGTTGAAACTCTGCCAAACAAAACTCACCACCATTGTCAGTTCTCACACACTTAATTTTTTTATCAGTCTGATTCTCTACGAGAGCTTTAAATTCCTTGAACCGACTGAAAACTTGTGTCTTGCTTTTAAGGAAATAAATCCATGTCCTTCTACTGTAATCATCTATAAAAGATACAAAATATACACATTTGGAGAGTGAAGGAACTTTAATAGGACCAAACACATCCGAATGGATAAGATCCAAAATACTAGAAGACTTGTGAGAATTGGAGTAAAACTAAACATGATTTTGCTTACCATAAAAACAGTGTTTGCTGAAGTCAAACTTGAGATTACAATCATTTATCCCCTCAACGAGGTTTTTATTTTTTAGGGTTCTGAGACCCTTCTCACCAATGTGGCCAAATCTCATATGCCACAACATTGTCTTTTCTACAGGAATTTTTCCTTCCAAAGTGTTAGCACCCTTAGGCATACTTGCTGCACTACCATTAGAACCCATTACCATAGACTTCTTCACTGCTAGTTCAGATGGTGGAGATGAAGTGACTGCTGCTCTCTTCCTTGAGATAGAAGAACTATTGCACTGTGAAGTGCAAGCATCCAGCTGAAATAGGGTACCTCTCCTAGTACCTTTTGCGAGCACCATATCTCCTCTAATCATCTTGCATCCATCTTTCAAAAAAACAAATTGCACACCTGCATCATTCAATATACTTACAGATAATAGGTTTCGTACCAAACTCAAGATGTGCATTACCCCATTGATCCCCTTTACTCGTCCATCAGGGAATCTGATAGTGACTCTTCCTCGTCCAACTATCTCTAGGTGAGAATCATCACCCATGTACACCTTTCCACCATCAAACTCCTCATACTTTGAGAAACAAATTTGATAAGAGGTCATGTGAAAAGAAGCACCCAAGTCAATAAGCCACACATCATCAGATGCATGGGTGGCCAAGGCCATGACAAAAGCATCTCCATCTTCTTGAGATTTTTCAAAATTTGAATTTGGGATTTTATTCTTCTTCATTGGCTCTTTGTAGTCCTTATGGAAGTTCCTAGACTTACCATAGTTCCAACATGTTTCCTTAGACTTTCCAGGAGTCTTAGATTTCCCACGGGATTTGGATCTACCCTTTTTAAACTTCTTGTCATTTTTCTTTCCTCTATCTTTGGATCTACCACGAACAACAAGGGCTTCCTTGGTTGAATCAAAGGTATTTCTTTGCATCTCCTTAGATAACAACAAAGACACCACATCATCCATTTGGAAAGTTACAATAGTACTCCCAAGGGCCATCACAAGACGGTCCCATGAATCCGACAAGGAACATAGCAGGGTCATACATCGATCCTCCTCCTCCAACTTGACACCGGTTGATGTCAACTATGCAATCAACATGTTAAATGCATTCAAGTGATCTACAATGGATCCTCCTTCCTCCATTCTTAGAGAATACAACTTTTTTCTCAAAAAAAATCTGTTCACCAAGGACTTGGCTTGATACACAGACCCAAGCCATGGCCATAATTTGTTTGTGGTCTTCTCCTTGAAAACATTCAGGAGAACAAAATCTGCTCGATAGAGTCTAATGAGACCCTTAGCTTTTTGATCCTTGAGATCCCAATCTTCTTGAGGCATGTTTACTAGTTTGATATCATTTTCAACCGCCTCCCATACATCACATTGTATGATCATGTCTTCCATCTTGAGTTTCCACAACTCAAATTTTGTGCCATTGAACTTTTCCACCTCCATTCTACTGTATGAAGAACTTGACATCTCTTCCTACAATAAGGTTATGAATACTCTACAAAAATACTCCCATTGAACTAGAGATTAGCTCAAAAAACCCATACCCTAAAAAATAGAACCAAAACTGGCTAGGCTCTAATACCAAGTAAAAGGAAACTAAGTGTGCAAAAAATAGTTCCCTATGCTAAACTCCTGAGGAGAGGACCGTGCAAATTCAGATTTAACCCTTATCAATTACAGAATGATAATACAATTAACTTAGATGTTGCTGCAATAGCATGTATATATAGAAAAATGAGAATGACACAATGATTTACCCCAGGGAAAAGCTTTCGGTAAAAAACCCCAGCACTCCAAAACTTTCACAATGTATTAATCAAAACTGTTGTTTTTTACAATACACTTGCAATGCAAGTTCTTTTAGGAGATAATCAACACTTGAAGAAAAATTTGGAAGAATAACAACATTCCAACAATACACTAACTTCTCCCTTAGCGATTTGCAACCCAAAAATGCTTATATCATATGCTTCCCTTTTTAGGGCAACTTTCAAAGACAACCGTATTAGGGTTTTACCATTCTCCAAAAAAATAGGAACCCCAAAATTTTTTTTGGGCCGATGCCCCAAACCCCACACATTGTAGAAGAGTGTATAATACTCAACATGATTAGTTTCCACATGTCTTGCATGTCTTCACCCATCATCGAATCTTTCATAATTAGCTCTTACAAATATTAATGACCGTCATAGGAATCCGTCATAACCATTTCAGTCATGATTACCTTACACATTGTCCAAAGTGCCAACATTTGGAAAATAACCTCTACCATAGAAATCAATGCCTAGATCCACCTAGACCAAGTTTGATCATCCTTGTCATCTTCCAAGTGGAGTGAAGACACAACATGTCCACTCAACTAAATGACAAAATGAATATCAAACTTAAATACATTATTTTCAAACAATTAATTTAAAAAATAATAATATCAAATGTAAGGAAATATACAAGATTGAGACACCTAATTCCTAACATTAAGCTCTTTGTAATCCACACATACTCTCCACTTTCCACCTTTCTTAGGAACTATGACTAGTGGGTGTTATGCCCTGCATACCCTTCCCTACATTTTGTAGGAAAAATGTTAGGTCCCCCCTTTTTTCTTTTTGTCTTACTTTCCTTTTTTTCCTTTTGTTTTCTCTAGCCTTTGCCTCTGTGGGGTCCGTGTTGTGTTCTTTTTGGTCTTCCTTTCTCCAGGGCATGGTACCAAAGTGTTTGTCTTCTTCGTTCCAGCTGGATTTTGGACTCTGGGATTCTCTATCACCATTTTGTCTTTTTCTAGAGGGTGCGGTTGTATGGAATCCCTGGGAATGGAGTCTGGAGGTTTGCCTTTTTTGGGGTTTGCAGAAGGAAAGAGAAGGATATGTTTTTACCCTAAGGGTATAAATAGGTTTCACTAGTCATTATTACATTTACCGTGAAAAATTTATCGAGAGCGATTAAGGCGATTAAACAATGATTAATTGCAAATTTCTCTCACTACTTAGTAGTGCTTAAACAATGATTAACAGTGGTGCATTCATGGTCATTTTAGAATGGTTAGTTGCAGAGTGCCTACTGTGCTTGTTCTCCTGCATCCTTCGTATTTTAAGGTAGGTCCTGCTAGTTCTTCCCTCATTATTTCTAGTTTTGCTTTTTTTGCATTTTGGTTTGTTTTTTCTTTCATCCTCATTTCCATTTTGTGTTCGTTCCTAGTTTTTCATTTTTGTTCTCATTGTCACCTCCCGTTAGTGGGATGGCTGTACTTGAGGGTTGTCCGCCCTCTATGCAGATGTAAAATTAGTGTAAATGCTTGTATATACCCTGTATATTTTTGTAATTATATGTAAATAAATTTATATAGGTTTTTGTTTTTGGGTCAGCCCTCGTAGTGCTTCGGTCCTCGTTGTGCTTCAACCCTCTGTGTGGTTTTGTACATTCCTTATATATCCTTCCTTCCAATTTGGTGGTGAGCTTGTCATGCTCCACACATCAAAACCCAAAATTCAGAGCTCTCCTGAGAGATGTCCACCTGGTTCAAACTTGACACCTCACCTGTTCAAGCCATGGTGGGTTTCTCTCTCCTCTGTCAGCTCAGCCTTAGTGGTAGGTTAATTCTCCCACATGCGAGCATTCAAAACTGGCCTAAGTGGCATTCATGCTCTTGCGTGTTCGGATAGCTGTCGACACTAATACCATTACTCAATTTATTGCATGACCATGTGACGCTCCCATGTCAGCCGAGTATGGCTAATTTCCGGTCATGTCAATAACGGTTAGTTTTTCAGACTCCGCGTCCCAAGTTTCCCTTTGGTTTTTATTTCATTTCATCGCATGAGCTAGAATCCCTAGAAGCCTAGGTATAAATCAAATTCTAAAGTCATTTCATTATATATATATACACATATATATACATACATATATATATATACATACATATATATATATATATATATATATATATATATATATATATATATCTTTTCAGGATTTGATACAAACTAACACCCTTTTCAGGATAGATGTGAAGCGGTGGTGAAATCTCCATAATCTAGAATTTTATTATATTATCTATACTGACGGTTATCCAGTCTTGCAGGTTTCCGAGAACTCACCCATCAATCATGTCTGAAGCATCAACATCTTCTCCACCCAGGAGCACGGAACTCCCCACTACTGCTTCAACCAGAGTAGTTGTAAGAATAAAGGGTGAGAAGGCCTCAGAAAAGCTTGCACTGTCAATGAAATATCTGAAGGGACAGGCCATTCTGGGATCAAAGGTTGATTCCAAGCTTTAATTGGTTACCAACACATGTCTCACAGCATGGGTAGAAATTCAGGCCCTGGTAAAATAATGTTCATACAGCGGAAGGTCAAAGATCTGATGGAAATCAATGTGGCCACCTTAAGAATATTTAAGGCTGTCTACTTCCCCTGCTTAGTACAGGCTCTGGAGCTCATCCCCACACTAGTAGAACACTACAACATAGCTGATTGAGCTATCATGCTTGCTACTCCTGTACTGATGGGTTATCCAATGCCCATGGTGTCTCTGGATGCCGCAACATTATCTTTGGGATTAGGGATCCCCCAGTTTTCCAATGCCATGGTTATCACCCAGACCCTGACACTAAATAAATTTGAGTAGCTCCCTCAAGAGGCTTGGTAATACCTCAACACCAACTGGCTCAGGAATCCTAGAAAGGATTTCAAAAAGATGAAGCTAGAGATCCCCCATAAAAAATTTAAAGAGAGTATACAAATGGAGATCATTGCATTATGCAGAGTCTTTGGAGAGCCCCATACCTGGGAATTCTCAGCACAAATCTATTACTTCTTGTTTGGCATCACCTCCAACAGTCAGACTTTTGATTGGGCAACAATCATCGCCAATCACGTGGATTCCCAGCTCGTTAGGGTCACACAGTCCTTCAAATTTTACATGAATTTTTATGTCTTGAGGCACTGGCACAATAATGCCCTATCACCAAGGGATTACTCACTGTCCGTGAGCTCGAAACTGGAAAAGGCCAGAATTCTTAGTGGGACTATTTCCAAAAAATTCAATGGGAGGCCATTTTTCCCAGCTTTTGCAGAGTAAATGATGCTTTCATTTACTACAACATTCTTACACCCACTCATGATTCCATATATCAATTTTCAAAAGAAGTGATGACTCTGGTCAATACTTATGGCCATTATTACCTTCAATTTCAACAACACACCTACATTCAGGTGACTGGATTCTTCGGGAAACCCTACCTATTGCCCAAGCATTATGGGGATAGTATAATTATTTTGGAATATTGTAGACAAATTCTAGAGCTGCATGCCTTCTTCAAATTGAAGAAGGTTACTAACATTCCGTTCCCAATAACCTACAGATACTATACTTGTAGCCTTGCAGTGGCAAAGGAGGCTGATGGTGAACTTAAGTGTTTAGGGCTGGCATAATTTTATTTGGAGCGAAATAATTTTGATCTGCTGGAGAAGATAACAATGACACTTCCCCAGGTAGCACACCCTCATGAGCTTCACTTGGAATATTTTCAGGAAGACTTCCAGGATGATTTTGAAGTTTGAAATAAACATTTTGTCTGGATGACATAGGGAATGATGAAGCACCTCAAGCTTCAAAATTTTCCCAAGGACTTTTCAGACACCGGGTCCACAAATGACCCACATTACAAAGAACAGGGATTAGAAAAAATGTCTCTCCCTCTGGTGGATTAGGACACCTCAGAAGGCCCGATGATTGAAGATATCACCTACAATGTAATTGAAAGTAGCCATGCGTATTTCTAGAAGGTGTGTCCAAAAAGTACACGAAGATTTGGCCCATCCTTGTTGGGATCAACTTCTAGGGTTGGAACCTCTGTGTAAGGCACAAATAGAGGAAAGAGAAAAGTTGGGACCCTGCCCCAGGTCCCATCCATAGTTCCCATCGTGAAACAATTGCAGCTTCAACTGGAAGTATCCCACAAGATGAAGGAGGCATTAAGCACCCTACTGGGCATTCCAGTTATTACAGAAGAACCTGCCCTTCCTTCTAGCTCCCCTTCACTTACAGAACTAATGGTCTAGGTAATAGGGACCGGAGTGGAGGAGGATCGTACAACTATTTTGGATGCCGAGACCCCATTGGTAACTAGGAGGAAGAAGAAAAGGACAAACAATTATCAACCAAGGGTGGAAGCAGAGATTGGGATGCCCAACATCCCTGAAGTAAAAATTGTTTCCTCAGACTCCCCTGAGCAAGACAATCAGCCAAAAAATCCCTTGGAGACCTCCCCTCCGCATGATGACTTTGATGATATATTTGGGACAGATGAACTTGTGAATTTGCAAGGGGATATCGGGAGAGCAATGGAAGAGATCACTGCCCAAGAGGAAGTAATGATCCCCGCTAAAGGGGAAATACTAGAAAAGGAAGTTGCCACAGAGAAGGAGGTCCGGGAAGAAGAGGAAAAATAATTGGAATAGGTGGACATCTCCTATGTCCAGGAAATCCCAGTCTTGGAGACTAAAACAAAGGAGAGGCAAGTACAAAATGTGTAGTTGGCTTCAGCTGGGGGAACTAGACCTACAAGAACAACTATAACCTCAACTGCCATGCTCTAGACACCTCCTTTCACCTAGGGCAGCATGACATTTGGCCAGGTGATCCCGATGATATTATAAGTAGATCAAGTGTGGACACCTTCGCCACCTCTGGAGGATAAGCCGATGGAGGAAGATGTCCCGAAAGATGGTGCCAGAGAAGAAAAACAATAGTAGCAGCAACAGGAGGGGGAAAACTTTGGTGATATAGATGATGTTGGTGCTGGGGGAGATGGGCTCCCCAAAACCATAGACGAGGATACCACCAGAGCAGAAGTTACTGAATCTCCCAGGGAACAGGAAAAAGAGAAAGAGTCTGATGTGGCCATAGATACCGGAGATACACCACCAGACTTCAAAGAAGGCCCTGATACTCATGCCTTAGCAACAAAATTGCCCTAGCGGAAACAATGGTTGGTGGAATCCAAGAAGAGAAATGCCCTGGTGGAGGAAAAATACCATCTCTCCCTGGCTGAGATGATGGCATAGGCACAAGGCGCCCCCAAACAGAAGAAGGCCTGGACCGTCCACTCCATTCGGACTGGTTCGGGAGGAAATATAGTTGCAGTGGTTGCAACCACTCCCCTAGATACAGATGTGGTGATAGTAAGGGCCAAAGATTATGCAATCATAGAGGTGGCTCTGGGGAGGAGAGATAAGCAAGGTGAGCTAGACCTGCTAAGAGAGGCAACCCAGGTAGTTGAAGCCCACTATGACAAATAGGCACTAAAGTTAAAGGAGGAAAGAGAGAAAAATAAAAATCTCCCCAGACTTCTTGCAGAGCTTACAAAACCATTAGCTAAGATCCATATGGAAGCATCCACCTCTGGACCATCAATTTTGTAGGGTGACTTGGATGCTCTTCGAGCCATGAAGAAGAAGGCATAGGCTGTAGATGTGTGGATCGCAGAGCAGATCAAGGCTGTAAGGCAATTCTTAGAGGCATTACTCCCAGACCTTTATCTGGTCAACAACCTCTTGGGCTAGGTAAATGGTGTCATCGTCCTGTGGGAAGGGAACATAGGAAAGTATGAGGTGTGGAGGACCAGATTAGATGAGGTCATAAAATTTAAAGAAGAGGCCATCACTGAGGTAGGAATTTTGGGAGAGGAATCCTTCAAATTCCTCTAGGCCCAATACTCTAGACTTGGCCTCAAGATTGAGGTAAGCAAGCAACTAGTTATGATCCTCAAAGAGAAGGTCACAACGGTTTGGTATCCTTTGGACGTATACAAAGCATTCATTGGAAGGGTTTCACAAGTTGATCCCTTCACCACTGGGACTTGTGCCCTGGAGGACTATATCCTCAGCAAGTTTGATGAGTGGATGGAGTCCCGGTATTAGTATGCCGGAGACTTCGATGCAGGGAAATTGTCAAGAATATCTAAAATAATGCTCCAGGCTCATGACTTCGTTAATCTAGTTGATAAATTCTAGGACGGGGCTAGAGATATTGAAGAGAAGTTTGGAATTATCCACGACCGGTGGAACAATATCAAAGATATAGATGGAAATGACATTAGCCAAATTTTGGAGGCATTCAAGAACATGGGACAATAGAGTTCTCCTTATTCTGGATATTTTTACTAGTAGGGTGGATTTTTTGAACATTCATTATTCTTTGGTGTAAGCTCCCGGACTCTGGAATTTTGGATCCAAAGTTTTGTATTCATTCAGTGACCCATGTCCAGGTTCCCCAGAGCCGGCCAATCATTATCTAATAGTTAATAAAGGGGTCAGAAGGTAGGTGATCCCGATAAGGTATGTCAGATAGAGGGATGGCTCTGATAGGTGATTTTCCCAAGGCGCCATTCCAACATTAACTAACTGGTGCATCGAAGATAGTGAGCTGCATTTCACATTAATGAGGCATGTAGCCTTGAACTCTGGGAAGATCAGATTTATTCTATTCTTTCTCTGGAACTCTTCTCGAGGCCAATTCTTCCATCCTTTCTTCTTGTCTTCTTCCTCTGTCCTATCATACGTTTGTTCTTCTTGAGGTGATTGTAAGTGGTGCAGGTAGTACCGACCACCAGATATTGTATTTTAATAGTTGAGTGTACAGTTAGATTAGGTTAGTTTTAGGGAAAGATTTGTGTATAAATAATAAGTTCGACCTCATTTCAAGGGTAAGCAAAATTGATGATTTTGCAGTCCAATACTATTAGCATTTAGCATTTCATTTCTTAGTAGTTGTAGAGCTCAATGCTCAGTAATTCTTGGTAGTTAGATGATCCCTTGGAGCCATTGATGTACACACCAGTGATGTTGGAACAACCTGTTAATGAAGAAGGAAGAGTTTCTAGCAATGATGTTGTTAGTGTTTTGATCTCCGAGTTAGCAATATCTCTTTCATGCTGTTTGTTTCTAATGTCCTTTTCTCTAGTGTTTTATTAGATTAGATGATCTCATTTCCCCTTGCTATTGAATATGTATGAACTCATGGTTATGTATGCATTCAGTATTTAGTGTAGTTCATTAGAGAATTATTGATGTTGGAAATATATTGCATGACTATAAGTAGAAGTAACGAACTCCTAACTGTGGTCTATCTTTTGCTATTTTTTTGGTAAATTCATGCATGCTTGCAGGAAACCCCAACCTCCTAACGAAATCCCTGGAGAAGATGAGTCAAAACCAGCTATCCCCCTAAACAAAAATATTCACTTTCCCAACTTATCTCCCCACATCATTGAGACCTGACACTCAGGTGCTTGAAGGCCTAGAGAATTTATTCCTTGGACAACCTTTATAGGTGAAGTTGGCCGGTACCTCGGTACCCGGTGACAAATCTTCCTCTGTTGATGAGACCGGTCACAAAGTCCTGTCAATAGAAACTGGCATTAGAAGGAGGGCTTGAGCTCTTCCCCTTTGGAATATTTTGATTTCACACCGCCTAAGGGTTCCCCAAGCCATAGTTTTAGAAGTCAAACTTTTAGCGGGATATGGTATTTTTCGCCCTTGCATTTTGAAAGAATCCTTTGATTAGCCCCAAATCTTGGAAATTTTGTTGAGCTCGAGCCTCCTGCTTGAAAGAAAAGACCCCAAAGACCAAGAAGTGTGCCAACCTTATTTGTGGATTTTCTACACCTCAGAATACCCAAGCTCCTCAGATAACCTCAGGGATCAACGCTCAACCTAGACAAAATCTAGCAGCCCCAATGGAAAATTACTTTGGTAACACTGGGTCCCCAATGGGGAAGTTCCCCAGTGCTACAAATGATCTTCCTTTGCATCCAGAGAAGATCTACCCCAGATATGAGAATGTAATCCCTAGAACATTAGAAGAACATCTCCAGGCCTACAAGGATGCCATGAACTGACACCGGGTACAACATCAGGATGTTGTGACCCGAATGTTCCCTCTATCCTTAGGACATAATAGTTAAACTGGTACCTTAATTTGTTGACCAAATCCATTAATAGTTGGTAGGATATGGAAGACGCCTTCTTGGTATCCTTCCATGTTCATGTGGACCCGACATGGTCTCATAGCCAATTTATCTCCATCAGGAAGGAACAAAATGAACCCCTAGCCACATTAAACACCGGTTCCAGTGTGACTTGAAATAGTGCACGGGCCCCTTCCTCCCATCCACTGACGTGGCCATCCAGACATACTTGAATGCTCTAGATCCTATTGTTGCCACTCTCCTTTGGAGAACCACCACCGCAAATGACCGAGATACTATGGAAAAGGTTTACAACCTAGCCCTAGAGTTGTCCAGCGATTTGAGAAAAGCTCCCGGTGGGATTGGATAAAGACACCATTCAACATGATACCCAATGGAACTTCTTACATTGGGGGATACAACCCCAATTAAGATATGGTGCCGCAACGATGACCATGGGCTCACCAACACTAATAGACCAGCAAGCCCAGTACATTTACCCATCACAAGCCCAAACAATATCGGGTCTAGAATTTGTCCCCTAGAACCAGCCAAAACAGATGCAACAACCATTGACACAAACCTCAAGAGTACCTTTCTTTAAGTTTCCCATGGCTGGAGGATTGTCGTCCTTGACTTTGAGAGCTGCTGCCGCTTTTCCTGTGAACCAACCACAACAACTATCACACTATGACACGAATAACTAGCTATCCATCGAGATTGAATCCCTCCAGTGATTGGTGTCCTCTCTAACTGTGGACATGGGATAGATGAAGGTGGGGCCTTCCCCGTATCACAAATCCAATTCCTAGAGAGGGAATATTTTCTTCAAACAATGAAATACCAATTCTGGAGGAAGAAACTACAACAACGGGCCTCGGCCCAATCAACGATAATGGAACAATAATGCAAACACCAGAGGTCCTCCTTCAAGCCAAAACACAACTTAGGGCAGTGTTAGACCCAGTCATTCTGCACAGCTTGCAGAATTCCACCCCCTGACCAATTGGTGTAGATTGCTTGACACCGAATCTCATTCTGAGGTGAACTGCACCACACTAGAGAAGATCATCATGATCTCCAAGTTGGATAGACAACAACCCATCGATCCTACTCCCCTAGTAACATTAAAATAAGAGCCTACTCATGGTACCTTCACCTGTGAGACCATCTTCTTTGGGATAGATGAAGAGGGAAAAGAAGAACCCAAGTTGCAGGGGTTCTTTGATGAATCTATCCTAGCCTTTGAGGCCAATGTCTTTACCAGCCCACAGACTCCCAACAACACTTAGAACCAGGCTGGCAAAGGGCTAGTTTATACACCAATGCCTCCCAAGAATACCTCTCCCCAGGATAACACAAGTGATCACTCCTTCCCACCGAAAGGATCCAATTCTAACCAAGCTAAGGATCCGGCTGAGGGAAGCCAACTTTACTTGGGGGGAAGGTTTGACATCACAAAGGCATTAGAAAGGATAACCACCTCCATGACCTTGATGGAGGTTTTGTTGAATTTCCCCTAGCAGAGGAAGTCCCTCCTAAATCTCTTGGGAAACCTGGAATCCGTCAGTTGGCCACCAAAGACTGTCACATTTGACGATGCCAACTTAGCTGTCTTCCGAAGAAACATAAAGGATCCTCCTTTCTTACTAGGTTTGAACATACAAGGGAAGAACCTATATAACTTCTTGGTAGATTCTGGCACTTCGGGAAACATCATGCCCTCATATATATGCCAGAAGCTCAGACTCTTTCCCACTCCATCCAAATGCGCAGTAGTCCAATTGGACAAAACTGATATAAAAATGGTAGGTAAGCTAAAAATGTATGGATTCAACTCATCTAAGACCCCCTAATATAAAGCATAATAGACATCTAAGTGGTGGACATCCCCGAAACTTATGGGATGTTGTTAAGTCAGAATTGGTCTAAGGCCCTTAATGGGTATTTCTCAATGGACTTCTGCCACTTGTGGCTCCCTTGGGAGGGGCAATTGAATGAAATATAGGTAGAGAGAGAACCCATGATGTAGCAGGCCCTCACCAAAGTCAAGAGGGTAAATGAAGTCCTATTCTCTAAATCTTCCCTCGGGGTGTATCGATCTAGAGATCTTGACCTTTGATTTCCCCCTGGGGAGGATCCCATAGTTGTTCAGAGAATCCAGGACCTAGAAAAAAACTGAGGTGTGAGGTAAACTCACAAGGTAGCATGACAACCCCCGCCACACTCTTGCCTAGCACTTGGTGCTGGGTACACTACCAGAAAAATTCTAAACTAGAGTGTGAGCCTTGCATTTCCGCTGCTACCCGCTATATCAATGCCCTCTGAGAGAAAGAATGCAAAGAAGATTCTCTTGAAATTAGTAATCATTCCAACGGTATGCCTAAGGTGCTGCTTGTCCAAGAATCCCAACCAAAGGCTTCTCTGGAGGAAAACCTCACCCATGTGCCATCATATTCAGAGGAAACTCCTCCCAACCCTCCCAAAATCAATCCAAATACCAATTCTCCTTCCCAGCTGTAGAGAACGAACAATGACCTATGGACCTTGAATTTTGACAGATCTCGATCTAAACAAGGTTGCGCGACCAGAGTGGAATTGATCAACCCATGGGGAAAATCCTTCCTCGTGTCTTACAGGCTACAGTTTAACTACATGAATAAAGTCACAGAGTATGAGGCCTTAGTCCTCAGACTCCTGTTCGCACTGAGAAAAGGAATCACTCACCTCTGGGAGATGGGTGATTCAGAGTTGATTGTTAAACAGGTCCAGAGCCAATACACTTGTCACAACAAAGGGTTGGATGCATAGCGCAATCGGACATGGAGCCTCATTGAAGATTTTGATGCTTTTGGAATCAAGCTTATTCCAAGAAAATAATTCTATTCCAGATGCCCTTGCCATGTCTACTAGCACCCTTGAGCTAATGGATGGCTCCCGGCTCTAGAAGTTTTCTGTTGAGATGGTCCCCACCCCATCCATCCTGGACAATATCACCCACTTTCAGGTTTTCAAGGATGAACAACATATTCTGGCCTTCATGGCCAATGTGGGTGTCTTCGATGATCAGATAGTGGAAGAAAGAGATCATGACAATACTGGGCAGGGTGAAGAAGATGATGGGATTATCGACTTACCAATTTGGGACGGTAGCTCTTGAATGCATCTTTGATTCAGACCGTCGGGGCCGAGAGAAGATATCATCCTCCTCTAAGGGAGGAAAATTTGAAAAGGTTAACATCAGCCACACCGATGAAGAAAAATTTGTACACATTGGCACCTCCTGCTCCCTAGAGGAGAAGGAGAAGATTCTTGGGGTTCTCTAGGAATACATTGATGTAATCGCGTAGGGGTACGAGGATCTGAAAACTTAAAACACATCCATCATGACTCATACTATCCCACTAAAACTAGATGGTAAGCCTTTCTAACAAAAGAAAAGGCCGGTGAACCCATTGATTGAACCTCTAATTCATTAGGAGGTTCAAAAACTACTATCAGCCCAGATTATCTTTCCTATTTGACACACAACTTGGGTTGCCAACCTTGTCTCCGTGCGAAATAAAAATGGTGAGATCCGCCTTTGTGTGGATTTTTGAAATTTAAACAAGGCATCCAAGAAGGATAATCACCCTTTCCCCTCACTAGATGAGGTATTATTAATTTTTGATGGATACCAAATGATGTCCTTCCAAGATGGGTACTCCGAGTATAACCAGGTCATGGTGAAGTACGAAGACATAGAGAAAATGACGTTCACCACCAAGTGGGGAAGTTTGCATACCAGAGAATGCCCTTTGGCCTCATTAACATAGGGGCAACATTTCAAAATGCTATGGAAATTGCATTCGAGGGCCTAGTTAACAGATGCATAATCATCTACATGGATGATTTGACCATCTTTTCCTGGGACATGCGTGATCACTCCACCCACCTCACCCAAATTTGCAAGAGATGTCACTAGTATGGAAATTCCATCAACCCTAAGAAATGTATATTTTGGGTCACTAAAGGGAATATGCTTGGACATATCGTATCTGAGAAGGGTATATCCATTGAACCTGAGAGAGTTGAGGCACTACTGAATCTACAGATGCCCGAAAGTAAGAAATAGATGAGATCTTTCTTCGAAAAGATAAACTTTTTTTGGTTGTTCATCACTGGATTCACTGAGATAGTAAAGACACTCAATGACATGATGAATAAAGATACAAACATTGAGTGGAGCCCCAAAGCGAAGCGAGCATTTTCTTAGATTAAAAAGACCATAGTGGAGGCACTAGTCTTGGCAAGTCTGGACTATTCCCTCCCATTTCATAAATAATCCTTTGCTTCCCCACATTCCGCAACAATAGTCCTAACCTAGAAAGTTGAAGGGGAAGAACGACCCATTTCTTTTATGAGCTCCCCCTTCGAAGAGGCTGAAGTTTGATATTCATCTTTGGAAAAGCAAGATTTTTCTCTAGTCTGGGCCGTGAAAAAGTTCCAGGATTATATTCTCCGGAGCAAAGTGCATGCTATCAATCTGGCCTAACTGTAAAATCCTTGCTGCTGTAGAGTGAACTAGGCAAATAAAAAGGGAAGTGGATGGCCATCCTCCAAGAATACGATCTAGAAATGCAACCCATGAAGATAGTCTAAGGCCAGGACTATGTAGAGCAATGAGGGAAGGAACTCCAAACATTGAATGCCAAATTTATACAGTGGAGTCCGTCACTCAAGACCTATGGTATACCAATTTGGTTTACCTATTTCTCAACAACAGATGCCCAGAGGGGCTTCCCCAAAAAAAATTTCATGCTCTGCGGCTGAAAAACACAAATTTAATGATAAAAAATGGAACGCTTTTCCACAGGAACTATGAAGGGATATACCTCCGGTGCATAGATCAGGACCAAGCTGCTAAAATAATTGAAGAATTTCACAGGCAGTTTGGAACCGGGCATGGCTCAGCTGATGCCACTACCCACCAGATTCTCCAGGTTAGACACTATTGACCCTTTATCTTTAAAGATGTCTACACTCACATTAGGAAGTGCCACACTTTCCAAACAATGACACATCGTGAGTGGAACTCGGCTATGCCTTCGCAGTCAGTCTTCAAAGTTAGACCCTTCACCCAATGGGTGTTTGATTTTATCGAGGAAATAAACCCAAACTCATGCACCAACCATCGGTACATTATGATTTCTACCAATTACTATACCTAGTGGTATGAAGTGATTCCTTGAAAAAACAACATGACAGATGTAGTTATCAACTTCCTAGAAGAAAACGTAGTCACCCATTTCGGAATGCCATTTGCTATAGTGTGTGACAATGGTACAATATTTTCTTCAGTGTAGTTACTTGAATGGACCTATGAAAGGAAGATCACCTTGAATTTCTCCAGCAACTACTACCCCCAGGGTAATGGTGTGGCTGAGTTTACTAATAAAAATCTGTTGGAGGTGATCAAACATTCGTTAGAACAAAACCCTCAGGACTAGAACCAAAAGCTTAGGTTCACCCTTTGGGTGGATCGTATCAGAATTAAAGCAGCCCTGGGGACTTCCCCATTTCATCTAGTTTATGGCTAGAATCCAGTATTCCCTATCAACTTACAAATCTAGCTCTTACAATTTATGCAAGAATTTAACGACCGAGACAACATTGTGGAGGTTTGGCTTCTGAACTTGGTGAGAATGGAGGAACAAAGAGATGCAACGCTGGAACATTTTGCACATCACCAATTAGTAGTTAAACAATGGTTTGACCAGAGAGCCCAATATAAGGCCTTTCAGATTGTGGACCTGGTCCTCCTGTAGGACAAGGCCCAGGAAAAGAAAGGAAAGCACACTGAATTTCAAAGGCTCTGGCTCAGACCATATTTGATAGTTGAGATCTACGGGCCAAATACTTATTGCCTCAATACTATGACCGGAGAAGCCATCCCATTTCCCATCAATGGATATTTTCTCAAGCACTAATTTAAATAAGGTAGGTGGTAAGTTTGTCCGAAGTAGTATTATATGTAAAAATTTGTTGCTTGTAAATATCTTTCCCGGTGCTCCTTTTAGAGTGCCTTGTCTTTGTAAATAGTTTTTTAGCTATCCTTCGGGACATCGCCTCCCTTTCCTTTTTCATTTTTCTTTGGTTTTCTTTTTTCTTTTTGCATTTTTTTTCCAGGTTCCTGGTGTTTCACCCTCTTCTTGTAGATAGGCATGCTTCGCATGACATCTAGTCCTTGGAATGGTACCGTATGCATTTCGGGTAATTTGGAATCTATTGTTGGCATGATGGAATTTGTCTGCACTTCAGAGTTGTTTTGTGTCTGGGAAAAGGTTATGGGCAATCTTTCATCTGATTCATATCTCAATAGTCTGGACATCGGTTAACAGAAAATCTAAGAAGCAAGTAATCACATAGTCCTTGAGGGAAGATCGGTTGCACTAGTTATTGACCAAGTCTAAAAATCATAAAATATCTCGAGTCTGGAATGTTCTCTCCTATTCAGTAATTTAAAGAAAGTGGCAAGGTGAAAGAAGTACCATTGTTAAAATTAGATAAGCTTAAGGTTCATGGTGAAAGGAATACCGCCTTCCCATCTTCAAAATAAAATAAATAAAAGAACTGAAGAATATAGAATTCCAGTATCCAGGGGAACGTGCAAGATTTGCAATGATTTTGGTTTGATGTGTTCAGTGCCTCCTCTCTAATTCTCTTAGAAATCATCGGCTTTATTTTCTTTCAAAGCACACACCTCACAACTGACGAAGGGCCAAAAGATCGAATCAATGATGAGTAGGGTTTTCTTAGATACCTCACACCTTACAAATTGGATACTCCAGGTAAAGATAAGTTCTAGTTTTGCTAACCAGAGACTCTGAAGTTTTCAAATGCGCTAAGGCATTCGTCCCAGTGAGTCACCATTTGTTATGCCCTGCATACCCATCCCTACATTTTGTAGGAAAAATGTTGGGTCCCCCCTTTTTTCTTTTTGCCTTGCTTTCCTTTTTTCCTTTGTTTTCTCTAGCCTTTTCCTCCATAGGGTCGGTGTTGTGTTCTTTTTGGTCTTCCTTGCTCTAGGGCCCAGTCCCTGAGTGTTTGTCTTCTTTGTTCCAGCTGGATTACAAACTCCAAGATTCTCTGTCACCATTTCCTCTTTTGCTAGAGGGTGCGGTTGCATTGAATCCCCGGGCCTGGAGTCTAGAGTTTTGCCTTTTTTAGGATTTGTGGATGGAAAGAGTGGGATATGTTTTTACCCTAAGGGTATAAATAGGTTTCACCAGTCATTATTACATTTACCATGAACAAATTATCCAGAGTGATTACCTAGAGTGATTAAGGTGATTAAACAATGATTAAGTACAAATTGCTCTCGGTACTTAGCAGTGCTTAAACAATGATTAACAGTGGTGTGTTTGTGGTCGTTTGAGACTGGTCAGTTGTAGAGCACCTCCTATGCTCATTCTCCCACATCCTCTGCATTTTAAAGTAGGTCCTGCTCGTTCTTCCCTCGTGCTTTCTGGTTTTTCTTTGTTTGCATTTTGGTTTGTTTTTACTTTTGTCCTCGTTTCTATTTTGTGTTCATTCCTGGTTTTTCATTTATTTTCTCATTGTTGCCTCTCGTTGGTGGGACGACTATTCCTGAGGATTTTCCACCCTCTTTATAGATGTAAAATTAGTGTAAATGCTTGTATATAACCTGTATATTTTTGTAATTGTATGTAAATCGCTGTATATAGGTTTTCATTTTTGGGTCAGCCCTCATGGTGCTTTGGCCCTCGTTGTGCTTTGGCCCTCTGTGTGGTTTTGTACATTCCTTGTATATCCTTCCTTCCTGTTTGGTGGCAAGCTCATTGCACTACACACATAAAAACCCCAAATTTGGAGCTCACCCAAGAGATGTCCACCTGGTTCAAAATTGACACCTTGCCTGTTTGAGCCATGGCTATTTTCTCTCTCCTTCGTCAGCTCAGCCTTAATGGCAGGTTAATTCTCGCACATGCAAGCATTCAAAACTAGCCTGAGTGACATTCATGCTCTTGTGTGTTCGGACAGCTGTTGGCATTAATACCATTACTCCCTTTTTTTGCATGACCATGTGACGCTCCCATGTCTGTCTGTACGACTAATTTCCAGTCATGCAATTAACGGATTGTTTTCCAGAATCTGGGTCCCAAGTTTCCCTTTGGTTTTTATTTCATTTCATCGCATGAGCTAGAATCCCTGGAAGCCTGGGCATAGATCAAATTCCTAAGTCATATATATATATATATTTTTGGGATTTGATGCAAAGTAACACCCTTTTCAGGACAGATGCGAAGCGGTGGTGAAATCTTTGGAATCCAAAATTATATTATATTATCTATACTAACGGTTGTTTGATCTTGTAGGTTGCCGAAGAATTAGCCATCAATCATGTCTAAAGAATCAACATCTTCTCAACCTGGGAGCCCAGAACTCCCCAGTATTACATCAACCAGGGCAGCTGTAAGAACAAAGGCCGAGAAGGCCTTGGAAAAGCTCCCACTATCAATGAAATATCTGAAGGGAGAGGCCATTCTGGGATTGACGGTCAATTCCAAGATTCAATTGGTTACCACACAGGTGTTAGAGCATGGGCATAAATGCAAGCCTTGGTAAAAAAAATTTTCATACAGTGCAAGGTTAGAGATCTAATGGCACTCAATGTGGCCACCTCCAGAAGCCTTAAGACCGCCTGCTTCCCCTGCTCGGTGCAGGCTCTGAAGCTCATCCTCACACTAGCAGAACACTACAACACAACCGTCTGGGCTGTCATGCTTGCCGCTCCTGTGCTGATGGGTTATCCAACACCCATGGTGTCTTTGGATTCCACAACATTCTCTTCAGGATTAGGGATCCCATAATTTTCCGATGCCACAGTTATCACCCAGACCCTGGCACTGAATGAATTTGAGAAGCTCCGTCAAGCGGCCCGACAATACCTCAACATCAACTAGCTCAGGAATCCCAGAAAGGATTTCAGAAAGATGAAGCTGGAGATCCCCTGGATAGAATTTAAAGAGAGTATATAAATGGGGATCATCACATTATGCAGAGTCTTTGGAGAGCCCCATAACCAGGAATTCTTGGCATGGATGTATTACTTCTTGTTTTGCATTGCCTACGACAGTCAGACTTTCGATTGGGCAACAATCATTGCCAATCACATGGATGCCCAGCTCATCAGGGTCACCCAGTCCCTCAAATTTTACATGAATTCTTATGTCTTGTGGGCACTGGAGCAACAATAGCCCATCACTAGGGGATTACTCACTATCGGTGAGCTCGAGACTAGCAAAGGCCAGAATGCTCTGTGGGACTATTTCCCACAAATCTAATGGGACACCAGTTTTCCCAGCTTTTGTAGAGTAAATGATGCTTTCATTTACTACAATATTCTTACACCCACTCGGGATGCCAGATTTTTGGCAAGTTTACATTCAGGGTGTACATGACTAATTTTGTGTTGTCATTATGGCAACAAAGTCATATAAAGTTTTGACAAGTAAACTTTGAAGATTAAAATTGGATAAGTATAGAAAATAGAACATTACAGAGATATATAGCTGATCAGAGCAATAATGCACGTGCGTATGATCAAATCAGACTATGCACCTCCATACTTAAGTTTTATGATATTTCATTAAGCTTAGTCTATAATGAAAGTACGGAGAAGTTACAGCAAGTTAAAATGCCACTAGCAGTTCAGAAAATAGAGCATGAGGCCGACTTCAGATTTTGATTAGCGTATAATATTTTATTTTTCTATGGCCATGCACCTATTGTAATATGATTGTAATTATGTCTTTAACACTCATATAAACACACTCAAGCCAAATTGTTTGGAAGCATTGTGTATATTTTTTTTGGGCCGACTAAGGTCTTGTTTTTGGTCGCGTCTATTCAGGCATGTATATATACTTGACATGGAATTTTGTATTAAGTGTAAGAGTGGAAAATATACAGAAAAGATATCCAGAAGAACAATACAAGTAAATCAGTATAAGATAGAGCTCTTTGAGAGATTAGAGAATCGATGCTTAAACATAACTGATCAGACAACAGTGTCATTACAAAATTTTATCCTTGATATAGTGTATATCTGATATCTGAAGGTTGTAGCCTTCATCCTATTGAGCAGTGAGCTCTGGCAGTGAGCCATTCACTTTTAACAGGGTTTTTTAAAGACTCCTAATAGGGTCATTGTACTTTTATTGTAAAGACTGCTTCTAATAGGGAAAATGAACTCTAACAAGTTCATAAGACTAGTACAATCATTTGTGGGTACTAATTCCCACCGGGGTTTTCCTCTGATCAAGGTTTCCCCGTAATCATATCTTGTGCTATGTGTTATTGTGTTATGCCTCATTTGTTATCTATTTGATTTAAGTTTCAATTTTTTAAATAAAGATAATTGACAAACATTGATTCACCCCCCCTCTCAGTGTTTCTAACAATTGGTATCAGAGCTCTGGTCCTCTGAAAGAAATTTTAACCACTTAAGGAGATCATGGATTCAGCAGAAGAGAAACATCTGAAAAAGAATCTTTAAGCAGCCCTTGATGATCTTGATATATCTGAAAAAGAAAATGAAGAACTTAAACTAAAAGTTGATGGTTCCCAAATTCTTATCAAAAAATTAAGAAAATATCTGAAAGATTGCTCTACAAATGATTTGGAAAAAATGTTCAAAAAACTGAATGAAGAAAACTTGTCTCTGAAGAACATGATTGAAGATCTGAATGAACAACTTATAGATAGCCTAACAGCTATTGAAGAAAAGACCAAAGAAAGTAAACAATTTGATGAAGAACTCATGCAAGAAAATATGAAGATCTTGGAGTTGGAAAACATCAAGAAAAAGATAGAACCTGAATTGACAGAAGTAAAGAATCATATTGAAAAACTTCACACAAGTTCTGATCTAATTCAATCACAACTCTATGCACAAAAGATAAGAAGAGACACTACTAGTGTTGGATACAGTATAGCAGAAAGTGAAACCAATACAATACAAGAAAGCAAGAAAGTACAAGATAAATATATAGAAGTAAAGGCTACTGAGAATCTTGCAGAAACTAGAGAAGAATCATCTAAAGATGAACACAAGATAGTTAACCAAAATTTTTATGACTGTAACAAGCATGGACATTTGGCAAGAGATTTTAAAGAGGTAAGACCATTCAATGGCTATTGTTATTCTTGTAATAAATATGGTCATAGGGCTATACAGTGCAGAACTAGTCAAAGAAATCAGTCACAGAAGAACCAAAGAAATTTGAATCAATACAATCAGAGAAATCAACTTCAGAGAAACTATTAGAACATTACATGTCAGATATGTAATTATAATGGACACACAGATAAGTAGTGCAACATGATAAAAAATATCAATAGACCTCCAATCATTTGTCACTCATGTAATAAAGAAGGACATATCACAAGGTTTTGCAGGTCCAGAACATAAAAACAAGAAAAGCCTAAAGGATCATTAGTTGAAGAATCTGGAGAAGTCAACTTTGTAAAAGCTACAAAAGATTCAGGTAAAATATGGGTTGAAGTAAAGAAAGATGATGATGTTAACAATTTAGTAGATGCATCCACAGTCAACACAACTTATACTTTTGGTTAGATGACCCTCATGGTCATAGGGGATGCTATTCAAGCTCTAAACCCCTGTGTGGCTGGTATACTCAGCCCTGAGTATGCGGCTATGGATTCATGTATTTAGTCACAAGTTGAGATAGTATTCATGGATGCACAAATTGTACTTCGACAAGAACAAAGATTGAAATTCTTAGTGTAAATCACGTTACGACATCAAGCATAAAATATAGTAACTCTTTATAAGTCAGTAAAATATATTTTATCTTCACCTTTATATTTGAAATCAAAGCATTTGGAGAGCACATGAGAATTTAGCATCAAAGAATTAAAAGATAACCGTTGGTTGGTTAGCAAGGCGAATCGAAGTTGAAACGGAACCCTAGCAGACACGTCGTTTCAAAATCTCTGTGAAACCCTACTTAAGAAAGTTACAAGTAAGTAATGGCTACTCCTATAGTGTTTGACATCTCTGAGAAAAAGAGATATGTGTTTAAGAAGCATCCATTCAAGTCTGTGCTAGATGATGTAGAAGGGGCATTCTCCAAAACTCCACTAGGAGTCATGCATGTTGAAGACATACATGCTTACATTTATTGTAAGAAGGAGTCTGTTGGTGAAAACAACATAACAACACTCATGGCATCAATGATGAAACCAGTTTACTCATTCAAGGATGAATACTTACATCTCATTGATAAGCCTATTTTTGAGTATACAAATGTGCGTCAGTTCTATGAACCAGAGTGGGTTAAAATTATACTTAGTGGGATTAATGATGATCTGTATTGGATTGGTGAAGTTCCTGTATGCATTAATGCTAATCTCATTCATGAGATGACTAGACTCTCCAAGGTTGAACCTATTCTTCCTACTAGAAATGATGTAAAGAATTAGGTTGAGCATGCTTGCTTATCTAGAAGTGATAGGCGCAGGATGACTGTTGATCCCATTGTGGAAGAAGACATCAAACTTATCACCATGATACTTGGTTACAAGTTTCAGCATGCAAGCAAACTGAATAGTGTATATGTAGCTACTATTTTGGAAGCAATAAGGATGAAAAGAGATAACACACAATATAATCTTTGTGATATATTGCGCGCACAATTAATTGAAAACATTAAAGATATCAAGCATGACAAGAGAAAAATATTCATATTTGGCTTTTTGGTTATCTACTTATACTTCCACATTGTTGGTAAAGTCTCTAATCTTTACCTAGACAGGAGAAAACCTACTATGTCACAAATTTCATTAAAAGATACATTAGAAAGTAGTGTAAAGGACTCTATGGATATGGAGATCAAGAAATTTAGGATCAAGATGCATAAGAGGTTTAGAATACCAGAGAAGATAGTTGAGAAATACAATGACACCATATGCTTCATGGTGGAAATTGACTGTACTTGCATGGAAGTAGTTGAGCCAAGAACCAAATGGATTCACCCACTTGGTTATGAAGTTGAAGAACATGTGTTAGAAGGGTATGCACAAGTTATTTTGTCTGCGCCTAAAGATCCAAAAGAGCCAAGATGGGGAACATATAGAGAGAAGAAAAATCAAGTTGATTATGTCTTATACAGTGCAGATAATAAAAGGAAGACATCAAGGATTACATATAACATCCTAAAAGTTCATGGGGTCACACAAGAAGACCTAGATAAAGATAGGGAAGCTAAGATTGCAAGAGAGCTTAAACAAACACATAGAGAAGTCAAGATAGAAAAATTAGATGATATCCACAAGAAGAAAAAGAAGAAGTCTGATGAAGGTACATCTGTGCCCTAAACTACTAGTGACCTAGAATCCTCTCCACCTTAGTACCAAGAAAAATGACTAGAAGAAGGAAATAAAGTTCCCATAGGTCACCCATCTTCAAGGACAACACGGAGCAAAGTAAAGAATACTCAAGCCCGTCCTGAGGTAGGATTCAGACCTAGTCTGACAGTTCTAAGAAACAAAATCATTAATGCAGGAAGACTAGATTCAATTACAAATATCTGACAAGTACCAAGAGATAGATAAGTCAGAAACACATTCTATGATTATCTCTCATATGATCAAATTTAAAAGATAATCAATAGAAGAATATGTGAGGATTACAGAAGAAACATTAGACAGTCTTCTCCCTGTTTTCTCACATGATGAGAAGGAAATACTATTAGATTTGGTAAAACCTCATATAAGAACCAAAAAAAGAACTCTTCACATTATGAAGAAAGAATATGAATTGGTTGGTAAAGAGACTGAAAGAGAATTCAAGCAAGTTTTTTTGGATAGACACATGTATCCATCAACAGAGCCTACAGCCAAAGTGACTCCAGTTCCTTCCAAACAAGACAAAGAACTAGAGATTCTTAATGTGCCTGTGATAGATCCATAGAATTCAAAGCCCACAGTTACATCACCCTCTGATACAGTCAAGGATTCAGATGAAACCATTGTAATAAATGATGTTGAGATCACCATGTCAACCTCAGAAAATGACTTAAATAAGTTTGAGAAAGAATTTGTAAGTACTGAAGAAGCTGAGAAGGTATGAACTGATAATACTTCTTTGCAGCAAGAACAAGTTCCCATAGGAGAAAAATAGGTCAAGATGAAGAGAGAAAGGATGAACCTAATGAACCATCCTCTATGGAGATACTAGTGAAAAGTGAATATATGGTTGTTAGCCATGATAGTCAAAATGTTATATTCACTCCATCTATCAAACCATCAGTATCATTGTTGTTAAGCTTGATCCCTGACTCAGCAAACCTAGATGCATGGGGAGAAGAAGACCTGATTAAAATAAGTGTATTAGCCATGGATAAATCTAAAGAGAAACAATTTATGAGAAACCCTCTCTTTCTGGAGTCAGTAAACATCTTGAATAACCTAGTGCCAACAGAAAAGAAATTGACAAATACTCAGTCAGTTGATGATGTTGATAACATCTTGACTTGCTTCAAAGAAAAATTTACAAGTTTAATAGATTCAATTACTAAAACTGTAGAGGAGAAGTACAAAAAGGAAAGATTAGATGAACTAATAAAGAACTTCCATTTAGATCTAAACTCATTGAAGATTGGTCAAACAATTCTAAAAGAGTTACCAGCAAAAGGAAGGAAGGTGATAGCAAATTGTATGGACAGAGGCAAATTCACTTCTAAGCACATTAAGAAGATTGAAGAAGCAAAGTGAAAACATCAGGAAATCAGTTGAAACATCCTCCCAAGACATCAACATATGCAACAACATCTATCAAGGGTAGATAGACAAGATTGAAAAATCCAAGATAGAGATTAACAAGATAAGGACCAGACAAACCCAGCTAAGAAATGCACTTGTGCCCTCCTTAGCTATTTTAAATGAGAACATAAAAAAGATAGATGAAACCATTGTCACATATGATCAAGGCCCTTGCATAGATTTGACAAAGATGGAGAAGCTCACATATGCATTATGTGCCCATCTTCAGACTATTGATGCACTCAAGGCATTATGGAAGCAAGAGATCAATAATCTTCAGATTGCATACCCAGATGTGTACTCAGACTAAGTAGTTAGGTTTTTCATTTTTGGCACCTTTGTCATTAATGTCAAAGGGGGAGTAGTGTATAGATAGGAGTTCAATGTATATAGCCAAAGTTATGATGTACAATAAACTTACAGTTTTGGTTGTTAAGTCAAAGTTTAAGCAACTTGGGCACATTCCTTTGTTGCCATTAATGACAAAGAGGGAGATTTTTGGCAAGTTGACATTTAGGGTGTACATGACTAATTTTGTATTTTCATTATGGAAAAAAAGTCATAGAAAGTTTTGACAAGTAAACTTTAAAGATCAAAATTGGCTAAGTATAGAAAAATGAACAGTATAGAGATATATAGTTGATCAGAGCACCAGCGCACATATGTACGATCGAATCAGACTATGCGCCTCCATACTTAAGCTTTATGATATGTCATTAAGATTAGTCTATACATGCATGGTATGGTATGACAGTACAGAGAAGTTACAGCAAGTTAAAGTGCCACTAGCAGTTCAGAAAGAAAAGCATGAGGTCGACTTCAGATTTTCATCAGCGTATAATATTTTATTTTGTAATGGCCATGCCCCTATTGTAATATGATTTTAATTATGTCTTTAACACTCATGTAAACATGCTTAAGACAAATTGTTTCGAAGTGTTGTGTATTTTGTTTTTGGTCTGACTAAGGTCTTGTTTTTGGTCGCATCTATTCATGCATGTATATATACTTGACATGCAATTTTGTATTAAGCTTAAGAGTGGAAAATATGTAGAAAAGATATCCAGAAGAACAGTACAAGTAAATCAGTATGAGATAGAGCTCTTTGAGAGATTAGAGCATCAACACTTAAATGAAATTGATCAGACAATAGTTCATCCTAAATATAGTGTATATCTGATATCTGAAGGTTGTAGCCTTCATCCTATTAAGCAGTGAGCTTTGGCAGTGAGCCATTCACCTTTAACAGGGTTTTGTAAAGACTCCTAATAGGGTCATTGTACTTTCATTGTAAAGACTGCTCCTAACAAGGCAAAGGAACTCTAACAAGTTCATAAGACTAGTACAATCATTTTTGGGTACTAATTCCCATCGGGGTTTTCCTCTTATCAAGGTTTCCTCATAATCATATCTTGTGTTATGTGTTATTGTGTTATGCCTAATTTGTTATCTATTTGATTTAAGTTTCAAGTTGCTGAAATAAATATAATTGACAAACACTAATTCACCCCCCCTCTTAGTGTTTCTAACACAAATATCGGCTTTCACAAGAAGCGATGACTTTGGTCAATACTTATGGCCATTATTACATTCAATTTTAGCATCACACCTACATTCGGGTGACCGAATTCTCTGGGAAACCCTACCTATTGCCAGAGCATTGTGGGGATAGGATAATTCTTTTAGAATACTACAGACAAATTCTAGAGGTGTATGCCTTCTTAAAATTGAAGAAGGTTATTAACATTTTGTTCCCAATAATCTGCGAGAACTATACTTGCAGCCTTGCAGTGACAAAGGAGGCCGATGGTGAACTTAAGTGTTTAGGGCTGGAAATTTTTTATTTAGAGCGGAATAATTTTGATCTGCTAGACAAAATAGAAATGAAACTTCCCCGGGTAGCAGACCCTCATGAGCTTCACTTAGAATATTTCTAGGAAGACTTCCAGGATGATTCTGAAGTCCAGAACTGACATTTTGTCTAGATGACACAGGGCATGATAAACCACTTCAAGCTTTGAAATTTTCCCAAGGACTTTTCAGAAACCGTGTCCACAGAAAACCCATAGTACAAAGAATAGGGAGTAGAAAAAATAGCTCTCCCTCCGGTGGACTGGGATAGCCCAGAAGGCCTGACGATTGAAGATATCACCTACAATGTAATTGAACACAACCATGTGTATTTACAGAAGGTGTGTCTGAAAAGTACACAAAGAGTTGGCCCATCTTTATCAGGATCAAATTCTGGGGCTGGAAACTTTGCATAGCACGTAGATAGAGGAAAGAGAAAAGTCAGGACCCCATCCCTGGACCCATCCACAGTTCCCATCGTGGAACAATTTCAACTTCAACTGGCAGCATCTCACCAGATGAAGGAGACATTAAGCACTCGACTAGGCATTCCAATTATTACAATAGAACCTACCCTCCCTTTCGTCTCCCCTTCACTTGTATAACTAATGGTTCGGGTAATAGGGACCAGAGTGGAGGAGGAGTGTGCAACTATTTTTGATGTTAGGCCCCCATTGGTAACTAGGAGGAAGAAGAAAAGGATAAACAATCCTCAGCCAAGGGTGGAAGCAGAGCTTGGGATACCTAACATCCCCGAAGTATAGATTGTTTCCTCGGAGTCCCCTGAGCCAGATAATAAGCCAGAAAATCCCTCGAAGACCTCCTCTCCGCATGATGACTTTGATGATATATTTGGGACAGAAAAACTTGTGAATTTGCAAGGGGATATCGGGAGAGCAGTGGAAGAGATCACTGGCCAAGAGGAAGTAATGATCCCCACTAAAGGGGAAATACCAGAAAAGGAAGTTGTCACGGAGCAGGAGGTCCAGGAAGAAGAGGAAAAATAATTGGAATAG
The DNA here is from genome assembly GCA_018584345.1 of Thuja plicata. NCBI lineage: Eukaryota > Viridiplantae > Streptophyta > Pinopsida > Cupressales > Cupressaceae > Thuja > Thuja plicata. Next base: position 2,361,031 of record MU228426.1, on the reverse strand, counting down.
GTGGACATCTCTGATGTCTAGGAAATCTCAGTCTTGGAGAATGAAACAAAGGAGAGGCAAGTACAAAATGCACAGTTAGCTTCAGTTGGGAGAACCAGACCTACGAGAACAACCATAACCTCAGTTGCCATGCTCCAGATGCCTCCGCCCACCCAGGGTAGCATGAGATTTGGCCAGGTGACCCTGGTGATATTACAAGTAGATCCAGTGCGGACACCTTTGCCACCTTCGGAGGATAAGCCGATGGAGGAAGATGTCCCAATAGATGGTGTCGGAGAAGAAGAAGAAGAACAACAACAACAGAAATAGGAGGGGGAAAACTCTGGTGATATAGATGATGTTGGTGCTAATGGAGATGTGGTCCCCGACACTAGTGATGAGGATGCCACTAGGGCAGAAGATACTAAAAATCCTAAGGAATAGGGAAAAGAGAAAGAGTTCGATGCGGCCGTAGATACCATAGATACACCACTAGACTCCGAAGAAGACCCTGATACTCATGCATTACCAACAAAACCTCCCTAGACACTACAATGGCTAGTGGAATCCAAGAAGAGGAAGGCCCCAGTGGAGGCAAAATCCCATCTCTCCCTGGCTGAGATGATGGCACAGGAACAAGGTGCCCCGAAACAGAAGAAGGCTTGGACCCTCCACTCCATTTGGACCAATCTGGGAGGAAATACAACTGCAGTGGTTGCAACCCCTCCCCTAGATACAGATGTGGCGACAGTAAGGGTTGTAGATTATGCAATCACAGAGGTGCCTCTGAGGAGGAGAGATAAGCAAGGTGACCTAGACCTACTAAGAGAGGCAACCCAGGTAGTTGAAGCCCGGTGTGACAAATAGGCACTGAAGTTAAAGGAGGAATGAGAGAAAAATGAAATCTCCTCAGACTTCTCATAGAGCTTACACAGTCATTGGCCGAGATCCATTTGGAAGCCTTCACCTCTGAACCACCACTTGTGCAGGGTGAATTGGATGCTTTTCGGGCCATGAAGATGAAGAAACAGGCTGTAGATGGGTGGATCACAAAGCAGATCAAGGCTGTAAGGAAATTCTTAGAGGCGTCACTCCCAAACCTTTATCTGGTCAATAATCTCTTGGGCCAGGTAAACGGTGTCATCATCTTGTGGGAAGGGAACATAGAAAAGTATGAGGGGTGGAGGATTGAATTAGATGAGGTCATAAAATCTGGAGAAGAGGCCATCACCGAGGTAGGAATTTTTGGAGAGGAATCCTTTGAATTCCTCTGGGCCCAGTACTCCAAACTTGGCCTTGAGGTTGAGGTAAAAAAGCAACTGGTTATGACCCTCAAAGAGAAGGTCACGACAGTCTGGTATCCTTTGGACCTATACAAAGCATTCATTAGAAGGGTTTCACAAGTTGATCCCTTCACCACCGAGACTTGTTCCCCAAAGGAATATGTCCTTAGCAAGTTTGATGAGTGGATGGAGTCCCGCTATCAGTCTGCCAGAGACTTCAATGGAGGGAAATTGTCAAGAATATCTAAAATGATGCTCTGGGCTCATGACTCCGTTAAGCTAGTCGATGAATTCTGGGATGTAGGTGGAGATATTGAAGAGAAGTTCAGAATTATCTGTGACCGGTGGAAAAGTATCGAAGATATAGATGGAGATGGAATTAGCCAAATTTTGGAGGCATTCAAGAACATGGGACAATAGAGTTCTCTAGATTCCAGAGATTTTTACCAATAGGGTGCATTTTTTGAACATTCATTATTCTTTGAGCATAAGCTCCCAGACTTTGGAATTCCAGATCCAAAGTTTTGTATTCATTCAGTGACGTGTGTCCAGGTTCCCTAGAGCTGACTAGTCATTATCCATCAGTTAAAAAAGGGGTCAGAAGGTAGGTGATCCTGATAAGGTATGTCAGATAGAGAGATGGCTCTGATAGGTGATTTTCCCAAGGTGTCATTCTAGCATTAACTACCTTGTGCATCAAAGATAGTGAGCCACATTTCACATTAATGAGGCATGTAACCTCAAACTTTGGGAAGATTGGATTTCTTCTATTCTTTCTTTGGCACTCTTCTCGAGGTTGAATCTTCCATCCTTTCTTCTTGTCTTGTCAGACCTCTATTCTTTTCAAGGTGATTGTAAGTGGTGCAGGTAGTACCAACCACCAGATATTGTATTTTAATAGTTGAGTGTATAGTTAGATTAAATTAGTTTTAGGGCAAGATTTGTGTATAAATAATAAGTCTGACCTCATTTCAAGGGTCAACAAAGTTGATGATTTTGTATTCCAATACTATTAGCATTTAGCATTTCATTTCTTAGTAGTTGCAGAGCTCAATGCTCAGTAGTTCTTGGTAGTTATATCCTCCCTTGTAGTCATTGATGTACACACCGATGATGCTAGAACAACTTGTTAATGAAGAAGGAAGAGTTTCTGGCAATGATGTTGCTAGTGTTCTGATCTCCGAGTTAGCAATATCTCTTTCATGCTGTATGTTTCTAATGTCCTTTGCTCTGGTGTTCTATTAGATTAGATGATCTCATTTCCCCTTGCTATTGAATATGTATGAACTGATGTTTTTGTATGCATTCAGTATTTAGTGTAGTTCATTAGAGCATTGTTGATGTTGGAAATATATTGCATGACTATAAGTAGAAGTAACGAACTCCTAACTCTGGTCTATCTTTTGCTATTTTTTTTGGTAAATTCGTGCATGCTTGCAGGAAACATCAACCTACTAATGAAATCCCCATAGAAGACAAGTCAAAACTAGCTATCTCCCCAAAAAAAAATAGTCACTTGCCCAACTTAGCTCCCCGCACCGTCGAGACCCGACACTCAGGTGCTTGAAGGCCCAAAGAATTTATTCCCCAGAAAACCTTTACAGGAGAAGTTGGACGGTACCCCGGTACCTGGTGACAACTCTTCCTCTGTTGATGAGACCAGTCACAAAGTCCCGTCAACAGTGGGGAAACCCACTGGCTGTCTGAGATAGGGTATATGAAACCAAATTTAAGCAGTTTTTGGAGTTCGACTTTAACTATCTCACGGAGGGTAGGGTTAACACACCTTTTAAATTGCCTTATTGGGGGTTTATCTTCCTTTATATAGATCCTACGAGGGCATAAATTTGGCTCAAGACTTTTCATATCAACATAATCCCAGGCAAAAGCTGTAGTATGGTTCTTCAGTAACTTGGTCAACGATATTTGGTGTTGAGAAGTAAGTTTTCTATTAATGTTCAAGCAATGGTCACATGAAACTTCTAGTTGCTTAGTGAGCTCGACCATAGATTCATCTATTAATGAGGGCACTTGGATCTCATAGGGAAGCATTTGGTGATAGAGCTGATTGGATGCAGGAGAAGATAATTGATAGTCAAAGTACAATGACTATAGGGAGTGGTTTTGGAAGGAACTATCCAAAGGGTCTAAGTTTGATCCATATGGTTGTGCATGATGTTGGTGATTACTTTATCTTTCTCCTGAAGCTGCATGAAGGGATCCCTTTTTAACATCATTAATTGGAAGACTGAATTAATAACTTCATCTTCCTCTCCTACATCTGGCCATATGGGAGAGGCTAAGTCCATCTAAGGTTGAGTAGGAGGATATAAGGCCAAGGTTTTGGTGTGCTGACCATTAGAATGGTCATATCTCCTAACCGAAAACTGATATAGGAATCAATGGTAGCCATCCAAGGACATCCCAACATAATTGGATAGCCTCCTAGGGTAGCTTTTGGTGAGAGGATCAATAAATCTGCGGGGTAGGACCAAGACTCAAGGTTAACCACAATGTCCTCCACCACTCCATCAGGCTTTATAGTCAAACTATCTGCGAGCTGCAAGACAATAGGTGTATTTTAGAGGTTGGTGATACCAAGGCATTGCATGATTTCCTTGGTCATGACATTAATGGTGGCTCCAAGATCAATCAAGGCATTTTTTATAGCAATCCCATTAATAATGAGCTTGACAATAGGGCTTCCAGGGTCATAATATTTTGGGATGATAAGATTCCCTAACATGATGTTTTCCAATTTTCCCAGGACATGGACAGTCTGGGGATCCTTCTTCTTGTGGCCAGGATTTTTAAAGAGAGCATCCTTCATGGATTTTCCATAGGTGGGAACATCTTTGATTTCCTGGAAAAGGGGAATTTGGATGCTGACATTCTTTAGTTGGTCAAGGATATTGAAAGTTGCTTCGTCAGTGGTTTTTGGATTGCTATGTTGCAACCTTTGCAACTTTCACTTATCACCGGTCATATGATGACTGCAGCCACTATCTATGATCTAAACATCATTTTTGCTAATTTTAGATATGAGAGCTATTTCTACATACCTTTCTTCATCATCATCTGAATCATCCTTTACAGCCACAAACACCATCTCGATGTCTTCATCAGATTCGGTGTCAGTATAATCATCCTTGCATTTTTCTAGGTAGCTGACCTTCTTTCCTTTATCCTTATAGTCTCGGGTATCTCTTCTTTTTGATTGTTGGTAGCTTCTATAATCACCTCTTTCAGACTTCTTCTCAAAATATTTGTCATTACTTCTGTCATCTTTTCTTTTGTTAGTATATCTTGCATCAAAATGTCCAATCTCTTTGCAATTAAAGAAAATAAGTGGTAATTTACCTTTGTATTTACCTTTGCCTCTCTGCATTCTTCTGGCCATAAGTGCTTCAATTTCATCAAGATCATCTTCTTCATTTTCACTATCACTATCTTTTATCATAGTGTTTTTGTGA
>MU228426.1:2345149-2355643 GCA_018584345.1 Thuja plicata | reverse complement strand
TTTCTTCTAAGCACACAAGCTCTGATACCAATTGTTAGTAATAACTGGGGGGGGGGGTGAATTAGTGGCCTCAAACAATTTCTTGAATCAACCCTTCAACTCTTATAACCACTAATTATTTCTCAAGTTATGTTTGTCCTACAAGATGAAAGCAATGAAATACTTATAATGATTAACTGTCTATTGGTTTTCCTTGTCTGTCCTTATTGTCCTTGATTACTGATAAGCAGAATAACTATTTACCGAAATACAATAAATATATAGAGTATGCCGATAAATCTAGAATGAATTATGTAAGATACAAAACAGGAAAGAAATGCATCATACACACATATAACACATGGATTTTAATGTGGAAACCCTGTTAAGGGGAAAAACCACTGGGAGCGGTACCCCAAATTTTCACTCTTCTGAAGTGAGCCCTGTTAGGAGCCAACCTTGTTAAAGGTTACAAACACACTGTTAGTTATGACCTTGTTAGATGATTTTATACATATAGGTTGTCACTTAGTATCAGGCATCTAATGCTACCATGCTTGAATTAGCCTTTCTCTTAGATTGTCAATAGGCATCGGGCATATCCAATGCTACTTTCATGAATCAACCTTTTTGGCACTCCTTGGGATGTACCTCAATATATAGAAGACTGTTAAGTCCTGCTATGTTAAGAGACTTGATGCTTCAATGGTTAAACTGAAATAAAATGATCTATTTCTAATACAACTTGAATTGCAGATTTTTAGATCTATTTAAGTACATTACCTCTCTGATCAATGTATCAATTCAATTCTTTTGTGCTCCATACTTTCTACTCTGTGATGTTGTGCTTACTATTCATCAATGTCTGCAGAATTCCTTAGCTCTCCTTCAGCTTGATTGATTAGTACTGCATGAAGTTTGTTCTTCATCAGTTTCTTTTTAAAATCCTCTTTCTATTCACTCCCCTTAATCCCCTTTTCATGTGATACAAAAAATGAATTAAGCTTGTCTCTTATATAGACATGATATGCACTGTTTCTTGATTCTTGGCATGAAAAATAATCCAGCCAATTTGATTTAAAGCATAACTCTTGATTTGTCTTGTAGTTATCTTCATGCCAAATGTATAAATCAACTTTAAATCAATTACTTAACTCTGGTCGAATAAAACAAAGAAAACAACTAGTTAAGTCTATCTTTAGCTGTTGCCAGCTAGATATTTTGTCATTTTCTAAACTCTCTATTTCGTCGGTCAATTCTTCATTTAGTTGTCGGTGACAACTGACAGTTCCATCGATGTGACTCCACTTAGCTTCGGGATCTCCGTCCATCGGGTATCATTGGATTTTTGCTCATTGGGAAACTCTGTCTTCAGCTCGTCGGGCATCCTATGGTTTTGCTTCATTGGGCAACACTATCTTCTACTCATCGGGTATCACTGTGACTTTTCTTCTTTGCCTTTATCGATGGTGTGTACTCCATCGGTGTTGTCTATCACTTAGTGAATACTTGACTTTTATGCATTGCTGAAAGCATAACCTTTATTCCATTGATTCTCTAAAGTATTTGGCATAATGTAAATGACCGTACGGATGATATCAAGTTGACATAAATGAAAATACAAACCATTAACTAATTTAATGCCTTGCATTATCTTCAACTAATCATTATCAAACATTTAATCAGTTACATGTCATCACAGTTTGCATTTGCAGTCTCTCTTCTTCTGTCTATAATGTGGGAAGAATTTCGCTAGCATGGCCTTTGCTTCCTCATGTTTCTTCTTAGCTTGCATGGTGTCCAGCTGAGTGGCCATGTTGTTAATGATATCTTTCTTGAAATCAGACAAGAGATTGGTTATCTCTGTCCGTGAAGCACCAACACCATTGGAATTTCCCAAGGTGGACCTATATCCATTTCCTTTCTTAATAGCAGCTCTGGAGTACTTAAGGAAGAAATTACATATATCATCCCATGATTCCTGGGTGATATGTCCTCTAGCCATCAAGTCCAGTGCCTCTGTGCATCCATCATGAATGCCTCAGAAAAAAGCAACTTTTGAGATTCTTCATTAAGCTCATATTGGGTATTATTCTTCAAACTGAACATGAACCTTGAGACATAGTCCTCAAGACTCTCATCCTCCTTCTATGACATTTTAAAGATGTCATCCCCTCTCATATCATTTCCTTGACAATACTCCTATTTTAGCAAGAAAGAATCCTTCATTTCATCCCAATTGTGGACAACATCGTGTCCTAAACCCATAAACCATCACAATGCAGACTCTTTAAGTGTTGCAGGAAAATGATTAAGTCTATGGGCATTAGTGGTGTAGTCATAGCTCCTACAAATGATATCAAACTCAAAGAGAAAGGTATCTGGGTCCTCTGTGACAAGGCCATAAAATTTTGGAAGAGCAGAAGAGGTAATTTTCTTAAGGTTGTTATTACCACACTGATCGGAGATGGGAAAATGAAATGCAGTAGGATTGTCCATGCTTCATGGCCGCTAAGGTGAATTTTGAGGTGGGTTTTGAGGGTGGTAGATGACTAACTTCCAAGGATTTTATTCTCTAGGATTCTGGAATACTAGGTTGGCAAAGGCTTTAGTAAATAGATTGGCTTTTGGTTGTTCCTAGAAGAACCCACAAAAGTCACCCTCAGAAGTTGAGGATGATGAAAGGCCTTCAGGAAGCTCAACAATAGCATCAACAAACTGGCTTTCCTCCTCAAATAGGTTACTGGATTAATTTGGCAAGTACCTTCCTCAGGTGTCTCTTCATCTATTACGCATGCAGATAGTATGGAATGATGTGAATAACCATTTGTTTTTTCAAGATGAGGCTTAATATACTTAAAGCGGGAAATGAAAGCATGAAAGAAAATCCTAGGAATGGTTGAATAAGAGCCAGGCTTAGCACCGTCCCTAGTAGAGGTGCCAAAAATGATCGCTCGTTATAAAGGTTTAGAACCTAGGCATAATCCTTTAACTCAGGGATTGGACATCCAACTAAGCACTTCATCCTCTTTATAAGAAACTCATTTAATATGTCAAACCCAGGGACGTGTTACTTGAAATGGGCAAAAAAAATATATGCACCAAGCACTTTCTCAACCAATTACTCTATAATTGCCGCAGGAAACAAATGCTGGAAAGAAACTATTCTATGGGTACAGGAAGTAAATGCTGTTGAAGGGAAACTATACTATTACTGCATGAAATGAATGCTTGAAAGAAAGTAAAGCTATTGCTGTGAAAGAAAATAATTGAAAGTAAATGATGGAAGTGAATACTACTAGCAGAATGGAAGAGTGCACAAACTAACTACAATGCCTTAGTTACTCTGATGCTTGGCTGCAGGAAGCAATAGTTGTCCCGTGGCTTTGGCTGCAGGAGTTATTCAACATAGGAATTGAAATGATGGAAATACAGGAAAGTGAACTAAACTAAAATGAATCTAACTATGGATTCCTCACCAAGTGGACCCCCTTGGGTAAGTACCTAGTACACTCAATTACACAAAATTAATCTCAACACTTTATTTGCTCATTAAAATGAATAACAAAGTACACATATTCTCATAAATAGTAAAACAACAGAATTGAACTATATTGCAACTATCATAATATTCCCTCCTTCCAATGTAGGAGCAGGGCTTTATTCAAAGGAAAACATCTAACTTCTAAACTCAACACGCACTAAGAAAAGACAAAGCTTTTATTACAAACAACTAACAGAAAGGAAAGCTAGAAAGAATGAAATGGAATTGGTCCAGAAAAGAGGAAAGAAATTATTGGACAATAGATCTAACTTCCCAGTCTCTCCTAGATTCATCAGGGAACTTATTGCGTTTTCCAAGTCTTTTCTCAACTGTCTCCACCTGGATTAACTGTAAATCTTTCGTTACTGCTACGCCGATGTTCCATCCATGTGCATCTGCTGCAGGACCGAGTCAAGCATCCAACACATGGACGTGATCACTTGAACAAGACGACGGTTGCTACTTTGATGCACTGCATTTAAACTATTAGGATAAAAGCATTCATGGAAAATAATCATTTAAAGTACATATGCATTATCCATCGCTCAATCAATTAATTCATCCATAAAACATGATCATGATTCCATAGCAATAAACAGAGCATATTCATCCAGATAAAGCATATTAAGTAAGCATATGTCCATAACATAGGTTCAGTGGTTGACTACCACATATTAACAATTTTAAAGCATAAAGTCTTGGAGTAACTAAGAGAAAACATGGAAAAATACCTATCAAAAGTTCTCCTAAGGTATCTAAAGTATGCTATTAAAATGGCCTATCACCTTCTCCACATGCTATCTTCTCAATCTCATGCTTTGTTGGCTCGATTTAGCACGATGTGGTAGGTTCTCCTAGACTGTGTCTAGCTACTCCTTTCCATGCCAATATCGTATCCACTTTCAAACCCTTAATTTTTCCTCAGGCCAACTCTAGATTTTACAAAATAATATCTTTATATATATCCATTAGGATCTCAAAATAGTTGTCCCATTGGGTTTTTTCCAACTAAAATTGTTGAATGTGTACTTGTATTTGTAGCAATAGCTTTTCTACTTCTAGGAATATGGTAGGATTTTAGATTTTCTAGGCTAAGTGTTGTGCTTCTTAAAGAAGACTGGTAATATGTGCCAACCTTATATTGACTACATTTTTCAGCCGATGAAAATAGTGTCGGGTCTTGTCCCTCTAATCTTGGAGTTTCTGAAATTGTTAATGTAGTGCTTCTATGTATACCAAAAATTTGGCCATCCAAATCTTGTAAAGAATCGAGGTTAGTTGATCTCTGAATTATATGAAGCTTTAATTAACTCATTTGACTTGTGATTAGTGTTGAAATATTTGGCTAGTGTATACAAAATTGACATAGGCTATCTAAATCTCCCTTTGTATTTTTCATGACATTGATTCAATTTTCTAAAGAAGAGAGTATGAGATCACATTTCTTCCTTTCTTCATCCAATTTTTTATTTTTATTTTTGGAGATCTATGGTGATTTGATGTCTCAAGGCATCCTGATCTAGTGTTGTATCCTTTAATATTTCATCAATCAAAATTCTCAACTATATCAATATAATAGTTCTGAAGAGTCCCCTTGAATTTGAGGGAACTTGGTTTGTATCTCCTTCACCAAACCTTCTAATTGATTGGATTTCTCCACATCCCTTTTTAATATTGCATCCTTGGTTGTTTGATGGAATATATCCCTCAACTAAAACTTATGCAAAGGCGAGTTTCTCCCTAAATCAACTTGTGATCCCACTAAAGGTAATTATAATAGTTACGAAGATGTCACAAGTTACATCTGCTTCTACTTGGCCAAAATGTCCTTGATGGGTCATATATGAGAGGATGTAGAAAATTATAATAGTTATGAAGATGTCACCAGTCATATCTACTTCTACTTGGCCAAAAAGTCCTTGATGGGACAAATATGAGAGGATGTAGAAAATGGGGGTTTGACTTTGGAGGCTAAGAGGACTATTTTGAAAAAAATTCTTTATATTTTTCTTCTTCCTCTTGCAAGTTTTGATAAGTCATTGTAGTTTATTAGACCTTAATTTTTCCTTAATTTCTTGTGTAACATCTTGCTTCTCTAACATTAGTTTGTTCAATATTTTCTTAGTCTAGATCTCTTTTATTTGAATATTCATTATTATTTTCTTTTGTGGTGGTGTAATGATAGGGGCAACTTCTCTAATTTCTAGATCTTTTAAGTTAACCTCCTCCATTTTTGATTTCTTCCTCTACAAATTGAGTGCGTTGTCCACAGAATCCTAAAATCTATCCATTAAATATTTCTATGTTTTGTTTTAAGTTACCACATGTATGGGATCAATGCATATCGATGATTAATTGTCATCTCTAGGTATAAATAAACACTCCAATATCTCCTACTTATCAATTGATGAGCTAAATGGGATCTTTAAGGAATGGTTCATAAGGCACAACACTTGCTAAATGTTTTGAAAATGAGGTAGCAAGCTAAGAAGGCTTAATCATGGAGGAAAATCCATGGTTAAGCATGCTTGAGATGGAGTTTACTAGGATGGGTGACCTCCCAGAAAGGCCCAATGCTTCACCTCTATGAGAATCACCTAGATGCAATGTGTGCTAAGTGTTCCATTCATTCTCATGAGAGATGGGTTCTTGTGAGCCACTACTCATGAAAGATGGGTCAATGAGTTTGGCTTGAAAATTACATAGTTGAAGAAGAATAAGAAGAATATTAGCTACCTATTTGAAAGAATCAACATAGACAAGAGTAACATGCCAATAAAAAAGGAGACTGCCGAACACACCTCCAAGGAAAGAGTCCTTTTGAAGAAAAAGATTCTAAAGCTTAGTTTAGATGGGTGTAGAGTCGAAAATAAAGAATAAAAAATAAAAATAACAAAGGGAAGTCTCTCTGCAATTAGTAGAAGAGGACGGGGACATATTGAAGGATACTTCCCTTGTTGAGAAAGTTTGACCACATGTAGATGGGGATCAACTTTGTAGTGGCTTCTTCCAGAAGGAAGTATTGTATATGACACTACAAAATTATACCAACATTGTAGTACTAAACAAGTTAATCTCATAAAGAGCCATAATATGATGCATGCTAGCTTCCAACACAAATTTGGAGGATCTAATGAATTTCCTTCCAGTGTCCTTACCTACCACTAAAGGAAAGAAGAAAAAAGTAGAAAAATAAGAAGATACAATAAGAGACTCATCATTGGGAAGAAATCCCCTATTGCTTCCCCTCCATAGAAGAAAAGGATGGTGGAGTTCCAAACAAAAGATATTCTAGGTAAAAATAGAGGTTGGATAAAGTAATGTTGGAGAAGTTAGACATAACCAAAACAATGTAGACAAAGAGATAAGGGAAGCTGCCACTAAATCCTACCAACAACTATGTGAGGAGAAGCAAAATGTAAAACCACTTCTTCAATTTAAACCCATTTAAATCCCAGGACTTCTCTTCCTTGACATTTAGATACACTTCATCCTTTGAAACATCACCAATACATTCTATCAAAGACTTATTGGCTCTTTAAAGGGAGATTCAACTTGTTGTCTTACCGCGAATGCTCCAACTCCCACTGGTAGGCTCTTAAGTGGACATATATAGCATTTTTTTCTACAAAAGTTTCAATTTGGGAACATACTACATTGAATAGAAAGAGAGGATATTTTCAAGAAACATGTGGGTGATTCATACCAATTAGAGGACATTGTGAAGGAAACTCAGGATAATTTTCCTCAGTTACAAGGGCACTCTCAACCCATGGAAATGCAACACAAAATATTAGTGGATGAGGTTATAAAAGACACACAACTGCAAAAGATCACAACGTGGTAATAAATATTGGTTGAGTTACAAAAATAAGAATAGATGAGGAAAGGAAAAAGTTTTCCACTGCCAATTGACTATGGAAAATCATATTAGCACACTTAAAAATAAAGAGGGTGACATCAATGATCTTTATTAGTTTTTTGTTTACATTGGCCTATAGTGAAAATCTTATCAAGGCCCCGATGGATCAATTTGAGGTACAAATACTTCAGAGGGATCCTATATATGACGCCCTCTAGGATATAGATAGATATTGGAGTTGACAAAAAACTATCAACCCTACAGCTCCCAAGAATCATTTACATGCAAACACCTGTCACAGAAAGAGAGAAGCAAAAGCTATGAAGGCCAGAAACAAGAGACCCGTGGAAGAGGAAAAATCCTCAATTGATTCAATAATAATGGAATGTAATTACAAAATACAAAGAGATCAATCCTTATAAAGGAGACCGAACACCAAAATGTGGAGAAACCTAGGTTGCATGAATAATTAATAAAAGGACTAATTATAACATGCCTAAAATTTAGCTTAAGTAAACTAGAGATAAAAAGGCGACTTAATAATTAAATCAATAATGATTTAATTAATAAGTAAATAAGGTGTCTTAATAATTAAATCAATGCTGATTTAATTAATAAGTGAAAATATCATTTTACTCTAACACCCCCCCTTAAGATAAACTTAGGGAGAAGCTAAAAACCTAGAAACAACTACTGAAAGAAGGAAATGGGTCCCGACAACAAGGCCTAATTAGGTACCCAAGAACAAAAAAATTTGTATAGAGGAGAAAAATGAGCAATCCCACTGGGAAAATTCCCTCTCTGAAAAGACATGAAGACTAGTGAAGGACTGAAGAAGCCTCCAAATAGAGAATGCCCTAGACGAATATGAACAAAGGAAGAACATGTAGAACACCTCTGAAGCATGAAGCTTCAAACACTATCGAAGAATACACTATTGGAACCTCCACTGTAATAGAAAATGATCAAGTAGAGAAGACTGTAAACAAAGCCCGAAGAGATGATCAATCAAAAATAGAATGATGGCTCCAAAAAAGGAATGAAAGAGTGTCCATATGGTAAATGATACATCTCACCAAAATGCATAGGTACCTAGCCACTACATCCGCCTAGTATGTAGGAACAAATACTGAATACATAGATCACTCCATCAAACCAAGGAAACATTAGAACCAACACGAGATACCCCCCATAATGCAGAGTCAGGAGAGGCATGACAGGTACACTAAAGCAGACTACCAAGAAAAACTGCATGATGAAGAATCGGGAACATATAAAGTGCAATAGAAAGTACAAACACATATAACAAATGGTGTCGTGGAAGGATCACTCTCTTAACACACATCATGAGGATAATGTCATGGAAGGAACACTCACTTGAAAAAGGTAAAACAAACCCTTTATGACACTTTATAATGTAGTGTGAGTACAAAAAAACACAAAAAAGTCCAAGATCCCAAACATGCATTAGATGACACTTTCTTCCAGTGCGTTTGCAAACAAGAAAGGCTATAGAAATAGATTTCTACAATGCACAAGAATTAAAAGAAATTTGTAGAAACATGAATAAAAACTAACATGGGTCACCCTATGAACGAAAATGATCCCAGGACTTGAAATAACCACCAGATTGCAAAAATGAAAAAAAATAAATATAAAGTACCTAGAGAAGATTATGGGTGTGAGACCCATAAAATAAGATAGAGCACATAATCATCTTTCCAACGCCATGCGAAAGTAAAAAAATAGAGTCTGGATGAGCAAGATATTGCTCCCGGAGTGCAAAAAATAACCCTGACTTTGACTGGAAAAAATAGATGCAAGACAGAAAAATTAGGAAACTAAACCCTAAAAATAAGGTTGGTCTTGGAACCATCTTTCCAACGATATCTCATTTGGAAAAAAATGCCTCAGTTTTCTCAAGATACAAGCAAAAAACCGAAGACTACTCCAAAGCAAGAAGAGAACCAAGAAACCTAAATTGCCATGCAAAAAAAAACCCTACTTTTTTTTCAAAAAAATGGTGAGGTGAATTTTGAGGTGGCACCAAAACTGAGGTGGCGGGAAACCCAAGGCATTTTGCCTCAAAAAGTGTGCCAAGTTTGTGCATGCAAAAAGGAGGGCCCATATTTAAACTGTGTCCAAATTAGACATGCCTTATATGGAAATGGGGTTTTTTGGGCCTTCCAATCTCAACTATGATGTCAGTTTTTCCCCCAAAGTGCTCTGAAAATAAACTCCCCCCCAATCCATGAAAATATGAGACAAAAATGTCTTGAAAACATAGATCTGAAGAACAAGGCCAAATCTCTCATGAAGAGAACATGAGCATGAAGGTCTGGAGCTCTGATACCATATTGGAGTTGATGAAGAACTATCAACCCTACAGCTCCCAAGAATCACCTTCATGCAAACACCTATCACCAAAAGAGAGAAGGAAAAGCTATGGGGGCTAGAAACAAGAGATCCGTGGAAGGGGAAACATCCTCAATTGATTCAATAAGAATGGAATGGAATTGCAAAATACAAAGAGTTCAATCCTTATAAAAGAGATCAAACACCAAAAGGTTGAGAAACCTAGGTTGCATGAATAATTAATAAAAGGATTAATTATAACATGCCTAAAGTTTAGCTTAAGTAAACTAGAGATAAAAATGTGACTTAATAATTAAATCAATGCTATTTATTTATTTTTGTTTAGATTGACCTATAGTGAAACTCTTATCAAGGCCCCGATGGATCAATTTGAGGTACAAATACTTTAGAGGGCTCCTACATATGACACCCTCTAGGAAATAGATAGATAGTCCCATGTGGAAATTGAAGCACTACACATACAATTCCAATAGCCAAGATCAAAGGAATCAATCAAGTTATAGTTGTGTGCATAAATGTTGTCACACTTCTATGAATCATTCCATTCAAGGTTGCTCAAGAATGAGGCGTCAAATATCGATCCATAGCTCTCTAGTCATGGATGTGTAAAAATATAAAATGAAGGCCCTCAAATTGACCTAGTTGTGTCTATTGCAAATACACCATGAAACGAGAGATTCGAATGCATGAAAATGAAATCTAATCTAAATGATAACAATGCATATTAGTCTAT
>MU228426.1:2322595-2338743 GCA_018584345.1 Thuja plicata | reverse complement strand
AATACCCTTAACACATATGGACCAAGAGGATGGTCTTACCCAAATTATATAAATTGAGATTGAAATTGTATGAAAATGGATGGACAAGAGACTACCAAAACTCTCTAGGTGTGTTATCAAAGAATCTGAAGGTATATCTTTTCAACAGGGACGGTTTCTAGCTCACCAAGCGCCAAGCAAGGTCAATTGTGAAATCAAAGATTTCTAATCCAAGAGGTCAAACAAAAGAATCCAAAGCTAAACAAGCTTCTAACAACAGGGTAAGTAATCCAATCAGATTCGGATCAACCTAGAAAATTGAAAAATGACAGGACAGCAGGCTAAAACGAGCTCAAAAATGATAGCAACAGTGCACTAGTAGATAGTTTCGCATGAGGAAAAGACACAGAACTCAGATTTTGATTGTTTTAAATAACCAATTAGGTGCATTAACAGATTTTATCATGAATCAATCACGCAATACAACAATCAAGGAGTTCAAGCAGTCAATGTCTTCAAACAATGAGCAAGGGACAAAGCAACCTTGCACATGAACAAGATAGTGTCATCGTATTTATACTCCTTAAAGATTCTACTTGTGTATGTTCTTGAAAATGTTTTAGCAGGCACTTAGAACATAACAACATCCTATCAAGCTATCTACAGGGATATACATAGCTCTTCTAAAGGGAGTCCTCAATATACGCAAGGTACTTGAGGCCCAAATCCATAGATGAGAAGGAAGAGGACTTTAATTAAAAGGGAGGTTAAATCTTTTAATTAAATAAGAGGAATTTTATTTAATTAAAAGAGAGATTAAATCTTTTAATTAGATAAAAATGATCAAACCTTAGGAAATATTGAAATAATTGAATTAATTACAATTTGATCAAGGAAATTGATTTGAATTGAAAATATTCCAAAGCATTGATTCAGAAATTTGATAAATTTATAAAATAATAAATGGGGCCCAAAGTCTAGGTGACCATTTTAGGGTGCATACAATAGTACTCACCAACTAAGGGAAGTAGAGAGTTTACGAATGACACATATTACTGGTGTACTTCAAGAGGCTCAACATTTAACGCAGAAGATCTAAATTTCAAACACCCCTCCAGAGGCAAAGTGTTTACTTGTATAGGTCCAAGTGTAGAGTCAGTAATTGCAACATGCCAAAATGGGATACAAATTTTTCCACTGTAAAGGATATTTACAAAGATATTTTATTGTATAACATAGTTGACTTGAGGACAAGCCAACATTTTGAAAGGGAGGGTGATTTTGTAGGTAAGATGTAAGTGTAGATGCAATCGACAGAAACCTACCACACTTTACCACAAAAGAGCTCGAGGAGCTTGAGATTGAAAATATATCATATACGATAGGAATAGAATAGATAGATCACATCCCATCTACTAGATATATGCATAATAAAAGATATATGTAACAAAGTAGGAGTATGCTTGGAAATGTAAGAGTAAGAAAAAGTATCTATAGAAGATAGAGGAGATGATAAAAAACATATGTATATGATGTAATATGAGATATAAGAATCAGATGAATGTATATGGTTGATCTTGATAATATCAATATACTATAATTCTATATATTTTACGTTGTCTATTGAATGTTTCATGATTTCATATTTTGTTAACTAGTTAGTGCTAAGTCTGGATTATCTCCTAGTTGGCTTTGTATAATTGAGTCTAAGGTATAAAAACAACACACAAAAATTACTCAGGGCTTACAACTTTGATCATTGTTCCTCATTTTTCTTGCTAACAATCATTATCCCTCACATAAGAAAAGCAATCATCTTGAAACAAATATACAAATTAAAGTCCTCTTAAAAGGATGGAGAAGCACCCACAACTTAGTTCATGGAGGCTGAGCTAGCTACTCATGAACCCAACTCACTCTTAGAACATGAAGCATTATCAATGAGGAAAAATGATGCAATATCATCAAGGAGAAATGAACAGGCACCAATAAATAATGATGGTGGTCCACAATACTAGATTAAATTTTTTTTGCACATCTTGATTTTTCCTGAAACCACACATTTTTCAAGCCTTAATAGGTCTCATTTAAGGAATTGATTGAAAATGGTTAGATCAAAGCTTCTTAGATCAAACTCTCTTTGCTATAACCTCTCTGCTCTTAAATCATACTTGCAATGAGGTCTCCTTCACAACTATCAAAATGTTGATAAAAAATCACTTTGACATTAGCTTTTGGAAGATCATCAAATGAATTCATTTAGAAGATTATTAGCTTTCCAAAAAGTATAATTTTTAATATATTTAGTTTTATTAATATATTTTCTTTAGGTACTCATATCTTCAATTCAACACAAAAAAGTCAATTCAAATACATAAAAGAAACAATTTTGCATTACAAAATATGCTTATGTCCAAATCACAGCTACTCCGACTTAAAAAATTAACTAAAAATACTTGCAAAAAAATATATTAAAAAATATCCACACCCTAGATATTGATATGACAAATCTATGTTTTAAAATTATAATTTTATTCTTGCTATAAAAAAATGCTATGGATTTAAAAGTAAATATCACTTCTAAAAAATGTTGATTATGTAAAAATTAAGTTATTAAAATTATATAAAAATATGCACAATTTTTTTAAATAAACATATTTAAAATCTACACAAAAAACTCACAAATGATTAGTTTACTTCATCTTCAAATTCTTAATGATTGTTATACATATTAGAAAGTGAAGATTTATTACAAAATATTGATTTAAATGTCAGAGTTGGCCAAAATGTGTAATCCATTATTGTGGGATAGCCCATGACAATAAATTTTAACCCTTGACATATGTATGAAGGTACTGTTAAGATAAATGCTCACAATATCTATGATAAATATTTTGTCAATAAAGTATAATCAATGGGTGAGTGGTTTGAAATCAATATATATTAAACATGAAGGCTCAAACCCTAACATAGATATGTCTGAAGCACAAACAAAATTAGTAAATTCAAACCCTAATTGAATATTTATTAAACATATATCAATACAGATAATATATTTGAAGTTGTAATGAGGAAGGAATAAACTTTAATGGTGAAACCCTAGGGAATGTAAAAAAAGTAAGGTTCATCATTGTATACAAGGGAATAAATCATGTGCCTCACTTTAAAATCTAGGCTAATTGAATAAATAAAGCGTAACCTTATATCTATAAATTGAGATTGTTCAAATAATTAACTACTTGATTTAATTGCATAAACAAAATAGATTTAAATGTGACACTTAGGTTAGAGTCCCATGGACTAGGGCTTACTAAACAATAGAGTTGGAGTTGCTAATTTTTTTAGGGAATACTTGAAAGCTGCTGGTCCCATGAATTTTGTAGCGTAGTTCAACTTAAAAGTTTAAGTTCTGAAATTTAAGGAAGTTGGTGGTCTCATGAATACAATACCTTTGTCTTCTATACTCTATGGAGTGATAAAAATAAGTAAAAAACAAAATTATTTCCCTCCAAATTATTTTTTAATGCAAATCTATATTAGATGTTTGAGAAAATAACATTCCTAAGCTGGTGGGGCAACTTAGATAGCTGCACCCCATTTTCACCTGATCAAATATGCAAGCCTAGAAAGCACGAGCTCCTATTTTCTAGGAAAAAAGATTCCAAATAATCCTATAGCAATTTATTTTCCTTCTTGAGACCTCCTCTTCGTGAAGTATAGAAGCTTAAGCCCCCCATGGGATCCTATCCCTAGCTTGATTTTGGAGATAGGAAAATAATTTTGAAGATGTGAGGAATGTATTTTCTAATGCACTAAAAGTTAGGGGTCTAGATTCAAATTAGTATTTTAGAATATAGAAATTCAATATAATTATTTCTAGTGTACCTAAGTGAACTTGAGCATGGACCTAAATCTATATCTACAAGAATGAATTGGCAAAAGTTTGATTGTTGAAATCTTATTCATCTCAATCTTTTAATTTTTGAAGTGTAATAGAGAACTATTAATGCTTACAAACACCTTTAGAAATCTATTGGATTGTAAGTGTAACATTCTCCTCATATCTCTAGGCGAACCAATTCAACAACAATGAACGAAGATTAAAGACAATAAGCAAGCATGCAATATACCTATCAGATACACTATTTATGTGACAATTTAAATCCTTTGGAAATTAAAATCTAGATGCACCCCTTTCTCTCTTAGATTTCTTTGTATGATTTAGACATACTATTGTCCTAGCATGTAACTAACTAGTGATGGAAGGAACCTTAGATTAATAAATTTAAATTTAAAGGTTTAGGGTTAAAGTTTGTAATTATAAAATTGACTTGAGCTGATTCCATGCTAATGGATTTGAATCAAGTAATGAACTATTAAATATTTAGGTTTGGAGATGATAGATGATGGGTATAGACTAGGACAATAATTTGTCAACTTTCATATGAAATATCTCATCTTAGGCATAAATTAATAAATAAAGGACAAACCAATCATCACATGTTTTAAAACATAAAGAATAAGAAAAAAAATATGGAAACATCTAAACTCTTACCCTCCCCAACTCAAAAACAAAGTCCTAAAGCATCTCATTTATAAGAATTTGATGTGCTATTTTCCTACCATGACTAGATTTTTAATGGTCAGACACTTCAAAGTTTCCAAAAGATAATCATAAATTACAATCATATAGACACTTCAAAGTTTGCATCCTTCCCCTCAATCCAAGATAGGACCTAAAATTGTGAGAGAATTGGCCAAGTGGTGGAGAACTTGTGCTCTTGAAAGAGAGATCACGAGTTCAAACCCCATGGTGGGGGCAAGGTATGTATGCCTCGTTTGTAGCATAGTTAGGTGCCTTGCATAAGGAATGCAATATAAAAGAATCTTTCTTTCTGTAAGAGTAGTCCGAGGTAGACTCAAATATAGATTGCCCGGTATCATGTAATATAAAAGAACCTTTCTTTCTATACAGAATAGTCCCATTTATAGACCCAAATATAGATTTCCACGTATCATGCACTATAAAAGAATCTTTCTTTCTTTATTTAAAAAATTCTCTCTTATCAAATTTCTTATGCTTACCTTTAGATTTCCTTGTACCGATTGAATTCTACTTTAAACATAATTCTAGTCTCACTGAAAGTTATTGTGAAAGAGAGATGTATAATCTGATTTGCTCAATATACTTTTTACTGTATAGTGTATAGTGGTTCTTAAAGCCTAAAAATGAGGCAAACTAACAATTAATGCCCCTCAAACATGTTTGATAAGGCTCTATTTGAGTCTTTGTATTTGATACGTCAAAAATTCTGTCCTAAATTTTGACTAAGTATGTGGAAAAATCTTGTGGGAGCATTTCGTTTTTGCTTATGTTTGGGTAGGTATTGAAAGGTCAGTATTAGATAAACCTTTTATTACCCTTTTTGGTAACATTAAGGGTTATTGGATTCTTTGCAATTTCAATAATAAAAAAAGATGGAGCTTCCACACAGACAAACTCTGTACTCACCTGTCAATACGCACCATAGCTTGCGTAGTTTAAGCTGATTAAAAACATGTCCAAATTCGGTAATTAAATGTACCACTCCAAAGCCTGATAACTTGGAGTGTGCTCTGACATCATGCAGTGCGACATGGGCACCTGGAGGTCAGGCAACAATGTCTTTACACTAGGCAAAGCCCAATTGAAGGATGCCATAGTGGGGACACCTCATAAAACTCTACTTTACTGTCATCTGGCTAAAAGGAAAAGTTGGTCATTAAACAGGATATTTTAATTTAATCTGCATTATGAAATGGGGAAGATTAATTATGGACAAACCAATGTCTTTTAGGAGCTGGCTTGGATTGTTGTCAGCATAAATAGAGGTGGGGTGGCAGTAGTGCAGTCAATTGTATCATTGTTCAATACTGGGCTGATGATGTTTGGAGTCTGACACTACTAGTTCAACCAATCTCCTTCTTCATTCTTCTGCAGCTTCATGATTGTGAACAGCTTCCATGAATGAACATTTGTTTTTCCTTGATTGAGAGCTTGGCTGCTGATTTTCTAGTGTTATGCTCTAGTAGTCCTTGTTAGAATAAATTGCGTAGGCTTATGGGGTATTTTTTCTCATTACCCACCTGCCTCATTTTTGTTGTCTGGTGATTTTATTGTACTTTTCTCTCATTGCTTCAGAAGCATAAGAGCAATTTGTTCTAACAAGCTGCATTGCAGCATATCACCATTGTAGGATTTAGCCTCGTGCTTTGAATTTTTATTAGATCGAGGGTTTTGGTGTAGAGCAGAGGTTCTTTGACATTTCCAAGGAAGAGGAGATATTTTTTCTTCCAATTCCTCTCCTAATAGATTTGTTTGGCCTTGTCAGTGGGTGTCAGGTGGTCAGTTCGGAAGGTTTTGAAGTTATTGTTTGGGATATATAGGCTTCTGAGTGAGTTATCCCCAAAGAGTACCAAAAATATAGGGTAGATTCTATCCTAATCCATTCCCTTGAATTTTTCTAGGTCCAATCTATCTTTCATCGAGCAGCCAAGACCGAAGAAGCAGATTCTGTGCATAGTTGCCTCTTCCATCTGCAAAGTTATAGGAATTAGGCAAATTTGAAGCAGAGTAGAATTTAGCGTGCTATTTTTTTATAGCTGCAGATTTTCCTTGCTGTGTCATGGAAGAGCAGATTTTGGTTAACTTGGCAGCAGTTGTTAGGAAAGATTTTTCTCAGCACGCTCTGAATACTAGGCCTCTGTACTCAGATCCTGTACCTGTAGTAGGGGGGATGATGAAGCAACTTGAATCAGATTTTAGACAAAGAACAGAGGCACCATGGATACCTGAATCAGCTTCTTGTTCCACATTCTCTCTTTTGGATTCTAGAGAGGGAGTTCCGAATGTGATAGCCTGCACAAATTTGAATGTAGATGTAGCAGATTGTGGGTTATGTCCTGTAAATTCATCATGCATTCCATATTATTTCTCTAACTTGTTTTTAGGATTGCTCTCAGATGGAGACACCAATGGTGGTGATGATAATATGTACTGGTCTTTCCCAAGTTTTCAAGGGCCAGAAGACAGTACTAATCAACATCAGCTTGAGAATTTCCATGTTGGCAATCCCAGCGAGTTTCAGTCTGTGAATTCTTATTGTCAACTAACTCCACCTCAGATTGAGTTTCAGCTTCTGCAGAGACAGCAAGCTGAGATCCAGCAGCTCCAGTGGCTGCAATTGCAATCTGCTGGTGCTTCAGAATACAACCTTCAATCTCCACAAATGAGGAAATGGAAAGATTCAGCGGACTGCCTGCGTCCCAGATCACAGCCTATGAAACATGCGGCTAAGCAGGATGCGAGGCTCAAGAACAGTCAAGCCACTAAACTTTATAGAGGAGTCAGACAGAGGCATTGGGGTAAATGGGTCGCAGAAATCAGATTACCCAGAAACAGAACAAGGGTTTGGCTAGGGACTTTTGACACAGCAGAGGAAGCAGCCCTGGCCTATGACAGGGCTGCTTATAAGCTGAGAGGAGACTATGCCAGGCTGAACTTTCCTGACCTAAAATATCAATTGCATACGAATCATAATTTTCAGGATCCTAATATGCCATCTTCCACCTCCTCTGTATCCCCACTCTATTCAAATCCAGCTTTCATCAGCCATATAGGTGGCCTATCGCCAGCTCTGCAGTCTTCAGTGGATGCAAAGCTGCAAGCAATTTGTGAACGCTTGTCTTCAACGACTATGCCATTGCAGGAAGAGAAACCAGGTCCTGCAAGTTTGGATCAAAAGAACACCCCAGTGACACAGCCCATAATGCATCATGCCATTAAGGTCAAATCAGAATGTCCTGATTATGATGCCCATAACTCTGAAAGTGACAACAATTCTGGTATTACAGCACTTAATTCTGCATCTGCTTTGGCATCACCTTGTAAATCTGAGATGGATACTCTCTCTAGCATGCCATCATCCCCATGCTCTGCTTTAAAGATTGCTCTTGATACAACAGATACTCTTAGTAGATTGCCTTCTCTGGACATGGACATGGCTTGGGATGTGCTGCATTATTATGACAGTCATCAATGACAAAGAAGAAACCAAGCCAGGAAGAGTACAGTTGAAGATCATGAATGTAGGTTTGGATGGAAATTCCTCATCTAACTATAGAAACAAAATGTTGTTAATGTTTACTTTTTGTGGGTGTGTGTAGGACTAGGATTGATACTTAGATAATGTTGTATAGATCTCTCTTAAACAAGATCTTCTGTGAACGTATAACTACCTTCTGGAGTTTATGTCAGAGCTAATGCAATAGGTATAGATGATAAGATCATGTGAGTTATCTTATATAGCTAGAAGTATTTGCCTCTTGGTGGCATATACATAGGTTGTAATAATAACCATGGCTACAGGTTACCTTGGTAAAATGAATAGTGTGTTTGATTACCATGATTGGTTCAATGATCATACATCTAAAATCACATCTTATTTAGTCTCGATATGAATCACAGATTGTGAAAAACAACATTAAGCATCCCGGTCTTATGGTTAATTAATATGTTATATATAACAAAGTTGAAATATAAGGAACACGTAATATCAATCATATGCAAATTCTATAGTTCTGTGTAAGATAAACAGAACGTAAACACAATTTTTATCTTGCAAGATGGAAAATAGTGGTTTGTGATGATTATTTTTGCCATATATATTGGATTTCCTTCTCTTCAGTGGTTTATGTTTGTTTAAAGTTGAATATATATATATGACTGTTTAGTAATGGAGAAGTCATAAATTGAATTAAAGGAACTGTTTCAAATGACAAGATCATAGGATTTTCAAGATGAAAATTCAATTCAGCCTGGCTGAAAATTCCATGATCTAAAGTTCTTATTTATGAAAGGAGAATATATGTCAAAATTAGCACTTGAATCTTCAAGTCATTATAGAAACATACAACATTGAGCATGATACATGAGGTAGATTCAAACATGAGGAATAATAATTTGTCTATGTTGTTTTTGACTAAGTAGATTATGTTTGAAGAGATCATAAATTCTGTACATCAGATAGAACAGTTCAAAACATATGTTATAAACTTAGATGGGAGGAAAATATAGCTGCAGCCAAGCTGCCGAATGAGAAGCAATACAACTGGAACCAAGTTGCTAAGACCACAGAAGAGTGCCTGAGGATCCAGCCTAAACAATGCTAGACCCTATTTATTCAGTCTCACACCTTTCACATTAGGATGTGATTGGGAGAGAGATTTGGGAAGACCTTTCCTCTGTCTTTGAACAATTGTACAGAATATATTATCCAAGTCCTTAGTCCTTAGGCCTAGGTGAAGGTAACAGATTGAGGGGGATGACAACATGTGGTGGGATCAAGGAGAGAGATTCCCTCTCATCCATGGACACATCAGAAACAAAGAGCCGTCTAGTTGGTATAGCTAATCATCAATCAATAGTCTAAATTGTTTTATATAACATTTCCTTATTATCATCAGCGACTTTGAAGAAATGGATCTTTCCACCAATGGCTTACTATGGTGTTAGTATCAATGACCATTACCAACTATAACAATATCATTTGAAAATAAATTCAATAAAAAAATTTGTCATCCCAACAAGAGATTCAATTTGACAGTTAACTTGCTTGTCAAGTAGTTTTGTTGATAATTATCTATTTAAAATCACCTTTCAAATATTTAAATATATTATAGGTTAGATATGTATATAATTTTAATTATATAGAAATTTTGACAGTCTATCAATTTTTTCCTCAATCATATAGTCTTCCTCAAAAATTTAGGATATTTAAATATAATCATACAGCCATCAAATTTAGACCGTGAATCTAACAAACTTTTAAGATATTATAAAAGTAAATGAAGAAACCAAAGTCTATCATCTGAAAAGCCTGCCAACATGTTTACTGGCAGATGACCTTCCTCAATGAAATAAAGGAATAAGATTTTGTAGGCCTCCTTCAAGAGCTCAGATAACCTCTCCTTTGCATATAAAGCAAGGACTGCTCTTCAATGTCTTGATTCCTATTCCTCTTTATCTTTTGTAAATAAGAAAGATGCCAATGCACATGAATATACATCTTTTGTACCACTCACATCAACCCAAAAGGACTTTTGAGCAATTATATTAACCCGTTATCCGTGGCTGCAAGTTCTAAGCTGCAAATTTGAAATTTAATAGCCATTAGCAGTTATGTATTTTCCACCTTTTTAAGTTTTTAATGACAATCCCAAAGGTTAACAGGTGAGGCCTCAAAGACAAAAGTAATGCATAACAACTTAGCATTTTGCCCATTCATATCCTTGTCTATTTTCAAAATGCATTCAATTACATGGCTGTTGGTGACTTCTTTCTAGAGAGGAGTAAACCGGCGCCGAATGCTAAAAACAGGTAAGTTGAACCCACAAAATAATTGACATAACCATCGAGTACTAAGGGGTAGGAAATATCATCGCAAGGAATGAATGAAATTATTGGAGAATGACCAATGCACGTCATCCGAAGGAAGGGGCGAAATGATTATAGAATGTTAAAATTGTTTGTTGATGTCACCAAGACAACACATACAAGCCACAAACTTTTTGCGAAAACCACATTGACGAGGAAATGTCATCACAAGGAATGAATGAAATGATTGGAGAATCTACATCACAAGTAATGAATAACATGATTGCAAAATGTTATACCCACATGTTAATCCATTAATATAATTCTTAATATTATAAATATACAGACAACATTCCTAACCGTACACATAAATTTCATCTAAAACAGTAGAAGAAGTTGGGTAATTTACAAAGCCCTATTTCCATTTCCATTTTTTTTTCACATTCAAATCATAAATAATGATGCAACGAACAACCAAATGCAAAAGCGTCAATGAAAACCTGAGAAAGCTTCTGATTCGTTGCTTGGAATGTACGTTAAATGCCAACGCCTTGCAAAGCGAAGTTGCCCTCATACAAAAAAATATCTAAAAATATCAAACATGTTAATCCATTAACATAATTCTTAATATCACAAATATACAGAGAACATTCATAACCATACACATAAATTTCATCTAAAAATAATAGAACTTAGCCAATTTAGAAAACCCACTTTCCCTTTCAAAAAATTTTCAACATAAAAATAAAAAAATAATTATGCATCGAACAACCATACGCAAAAGGGTCAATGAAAACTTGGGAAAGCTTCTGATTCATTGCCTTGAATGCACATTAACTGTCAACACCTCGCAAAGCCAAATTGTCATTGTTTTACAAATGCAAACCGTATGAGGTGAATGTTACACCCACATGTTCATGCATTGACATAATTTTTAGTATTATAAATGTATAGAGAAGATTTTTAAACCACAAAAAATATCAGCTAAAAATATCAAAAGAACTTGGGTAATTTAAAAAACCCTCTTTCCCTTTCAACATTTTTTCACATAAAAAACAAAAACCTTGATGCAACAAACAAATAGATGCAAAAGAGTCAAGGAAAACTTGACAAAGCTTCTGGTTCCTACCCTCACCAACATAATTCTCTGCAACACAACCATAAGAAATGCAACAAAAACCCCTAAACAGGAGAGGAGTAAGCCGAAATCGTCGCCTAATACCAAAAATGGGTAAGTTGAACCCAAAAATAATTGACATACCCACCCAAAAATATTCCTCACATTCCATTGAATACACATTAACTACCAAATTCCTCTGCAAAACAACCAAAATCCTCTGCAACACAAACAACAACGAAAGAGGACCAACACAAAACCCTAAACTAGAGAGGACTAAACCATTGCCGAATGCCAAAAATGGGTAAGTTAAACTAACAAAACAATCGACATAACCACCAAAAACAAAATCAACACATTCCATTGAATACACATTAACCACCAAAATCCTCCGCAATACAACCAAAATCCTCTGCAACACAAACAATAGCGAAAGAAAAATAATATAATATTTCATTGAAAACACATTAATTGTTAAAATCCTCTGCAACACAACCAAAATCCTTTGCAACACAAGCAATAGCGAAACGAAAAAAACCCTGAACCAAAGAGGACTAAAACGACACCGAATGCCAAAAATGGTAAGTTGAACACACAAAACAATCGACATAACCACCAAAAATGAAATCAGTACATTTCATTGAATACACATTAACCGCCAAAATTACCACAAATTAACTGCCAAAATCACCACCAAAAATTAAATACTTTTTGGAAATGGACTAAGTGATAGATTGAAGTTAATTGGAAGAATTTAGCGAAAAGGGATTGGTTCTTTAATTATGTAAATTATCAATATGGTCTTAGTTTAATGGAGAAAGAAACAAAAGAAGATGGTGTGATAGATGGATGAAATGAAGGGATAATGGGAGTGAAGTGGTTGTGGAGACTATATTGACTACATTTAATATTATTATTGGTGTCAAGGTGAATGATTTTTCTATGATTTATTGAATATGCTTTCTTATACATGGGGATTCAAGTTTATTCATCTTGCTTTTGAATTATATCTAAATGAGGAACATGCATATGTGAAAAGTGTTATAAATCTTATTTTCTACAATACAGAGGGTAAACTATTATCCATAAAACCCCTTTGAATTTATGTGTCAAAGAGATGAAATTCACTTCTAGGATAGAATGGATTAGAACCATAATACAAAGTCACCAACTTATTATTGGGATCCTTGATTAAAATGAATTAAGTTAGTGAACCTTAGATTGAGGGAAATTTGGATTTATAGTGGATTTCGTTATCATATTGAACATGAAAAAATAATGATGAAAAGTGAGTAGAACCCCTCAAGAGAATGCTCTTTATGACAGGAAAATATTTGCATAACATATGATTGATAAAAAATTATCAAGACATTTAAAAGGTTATTTTGCATATGTTATGTCCCCTTCAAATTAAATCAATTTCAACAATTCTGAAGCTAAGTAAATCAATAGAAAAATAACATTTTTAATATTTATTTATCTTTAATAGAATTACATTATTTTAAATTATTTTTGAGCAAATTTAAATATTGAACTCTTGAAATCGACCAAATAGTCTACTGAATCTCACTTGTTATTGGGTTGTCCCTTTGCTCAAGAATGGTAGTGATGGTTGTGTTCTAAGTTTGGTTGGAGTGGTGCTCTCCCACAAGATCTCTTGAACCTTTTTTCAAAGTTGACCGGTCCTTAATCGCTCCTTGGTTTATGTTTGCATTTAAAAATATTAGTCCCTTCACATTACTATCGGAATTGTGGAAGGAGTGTAATCAATAAATCTTTCAAAATATAGATAGGTTTCTTCCATCCTCCTTAGACAAAGTATAAGCCTCCATTCTCAAATTCACTAACAATAGAATTCTTAATTTGGCCAATAATTCTACTTTTGTCTTCCTGAGATGCCCTCATGCAATAGAATTCGTTCGGTCTTTTTCTTCCCCTTGATAATGGGGCTAGTGGAGTTGAATCTCATTCTTTGCATTGTCTAGCAACTTGGAAATCAAATTGGTTGAAACTAAATTTTGATGGAGCTTCTCAAGACAATCTGGGCCTATCTTCTTCTTTTCTAGGAGAAGAGCACCAATAGTTCAGCATGTTCCAATAACAGTGCACTTTTTGTACAGCCAACCTCCCCAATTACTAATTTTAAAGGATCCAAACAAATGATAACTAAAATCCCATTAATAAATTTCACATGTACCAATAGGTGATATTTTTTGATTTTTTTGGTTCATGATTGGTCCATTTGTGCCCATACTGTGACATTTGTGCACGACTACTGGAACATTTATCCATAAGTATAAGCAATTTCAAGTGCACGATTATTGGGGTATTATAAATAATTTTTCATTTATTTAATTATCTATTTTTCACCTTCGTTTTCTATTATTTATCAAATATATATCTTTACTTATTTTATAAATTCATTAATCCTCTTCTTTCTAATCTCCCTCACATCCATCAACTCTTCAAATTTTAGGCTTTTGATAAATGCCACTTGTCTCTTCACTTTATTTTCAACTAAAAGAAGGGTAAAAGTTTATTCAATCACAAAAGAAATACAAACAAAGTGCCTATAATAGAGAGTACTAGAGAGCCCTATCACTGTCCACTAACTGATCCAAAATAAGAGCCAAATCAGCAGGAAGTTGCCCCTTATCCACTATATTCGAACTCTACATTTGATCCGAGGCCCATTTGGCCAAACAATCCACAACACCATTCCACTCCCTAGGAATATATGTGAAAGAAACTGAATCAAGGGAGTTACACAACTGAAAAATCTGTCTGATAACTAAATCTAAGTGCCAACTAACATCCTCATACTCCTACCTAGTTAAGAATTTTACCACCACCTTAGAATGAGACTCACAAATAATCATGCGCCAATCAAAAACATAACAACTATCTTTTTTTTTTTTTACTAAAGGAGGGGTAAAAATTTATTGATAACAAAAGAGAGCAGAACAAAACAAGACACAAAGAGAATTACAGAGCCTTGTCCTGGTCAACAAATTGAACCAGCCTCTGTGATAAATCAATGGGAAGCATCGAATGGTCAGAAATGTTCCAAGGCGGCCCATGCTCAGAGGCCCATTTGGCCAAACAATCAGCCACACCATTCCACTCTTGGGGAATATACATAAAGGACACAAAATCCAAAGAAGTACATAACTGAATGATCTGCTGAGCAACCAAAGCCAAATGCCAGTCTACTGTCCCAAAGTTCCTTTTGTTCAATAAATGCACAACCACCTGCGAATCAGACTCACAGATAATGCTCCGCCAGCCCCTATAACAACACTGTTGCACTGCAAAAAAAATAGCCAGAGCTTAACTTCCAGATCTCAAAAAGTGTCTCAATATATTTTATGGTTATAATGATTTTTTTATCTCATTGAGAAAGCTTATGATTGTGAGTACTTCTAGGAGGTTGATCATTTCAACATGATATTAGAACCATCTCACCACCTCTTGGAAGAGTTCATCATATTCTTGAGGTCTGTTTTTGATTTACAATTGAGGCACTGGGGTCCCAAATTAATTGCAAATAACATAGAGGCGATATATTTATGATTTTCATTAGTGTGGAATAGGGTGATTTATTGACATTTTGGCCTGATCTCCTTCATCATGGGAACATCTCGTAAAAGCCACATAAGCTAAACATGCTAAAATTTCTCCTATGTCGATTCTATAGTCATAGTTGGTCAACACTAAAGACTAATCGACCAAAAAGTTCAAGTAAATCAAGTAATCATGAACACAAAATTTCTATTTGTCTATGTATTCATTTATGACACATCTGTAGCATCTCATATATATTTTTGGCGATTGGATATCACAATGGCCTGAGACTAGATTGTCATTGATGGAGGCAAGTTTATGCCAGATCAATTTTTCCACTCAGATTATTTATTGGGCTGACTTTCTGGAACCGACACTCCATTTTCCTGATTGGCATTCCTTGATTGTCGATCCACACTGGCCATTGCTTATTTTCACTTTTCCAGAACAGTATTCTTGGAATAGACTTTTCCAGCATCTTTTGAATAGTTGTGTTTTGCTTTGTGTGAACACTATTGCAATTTCATATATTGTTTGGTCAGTGATGATATCGACTCTCTGTGCCAACTCTGATTTGGGGAGTTATTCCTGTTCGAGCCCAATATTCTTGGCTGGCTTATCCAAGAATGATTTGCTAAGTTATTATCCGACATTGGGAGGGCACTAAGATATTTAAGACTTTAAATAGTCCAACAACCATGATGTGTATTATGAGCGCAAGGCTTACGTGGGCATGTGAAGATTACAAAGCACAATTACATGTGATTTGGTGTTGCAATAGTTGGCTTGTAATGAGATTTTGCATGGTGTTCATTGATTGATTTTTAATCAATGTGCTTGGTTCTTGTTCACTTTAACGGTTTTGTATTTTTCAAAGCTATTTTTTGTGGTGGCATATCTCTCTGTTTTTTTTTTAAGAATTGTAATTGTCAAAATGGGGTTTTATGTCAATGGGCCCTTGGTCTACTGGTGAAGTTGAATGGCTCACAACGAGCCCACCAGGGATCAAGTCTTGCCGAGTGCAAGGCTCCGACACCATAAGGGATGAGGCTGGGATCGTGCCCCAGGAAAATT
>MU228426.1:2244425-2258430 GCA_018584345.1 Thuja plicata | reverse complement strand
AAAATATTGGCAACTTGCTTGGATGTTGGGCAATAGTAGATTGATGACTTGTCCATGAATGAGATCCCCAATGTAGTGTATCTGGATGTCAATATGCTTGGTCCTTTGATGATGGATTGGGATACATAAGATTTGAGTAGCACATTGGTTGTCTCAAAATATGATTGATGGTTGTTTAGATTGAATACCAAACTCAATGAGCAAATTCTGAAACCAAATAGCCTCAGTTTTGGTACTCGGCTTCAATAGAAGATGAACCAATAACAAATTGCTTCTTGCTCTCTAACAAACAAGTCTTGAACCAAGTGAGAAGCTATAAGTTGAAGTCATGAACTTATAGCTTCTCACTTGGTTCAAGACTTGTTTGTTAGAGAGAAAGAAGCAATTTGTTATTGGTCCATCTTCTATTGAAGCCGAGTACCAAAACTGAGGCTATTTGGTTTCAGGATTTGTTTCTTTTTAAATTCAATTTGCTTCAAAATTTCAAAATTCATTGGTCGAAAGCTTGCGTCGTGGGTTTGGCATCCTGGTCGAAATAGAAAGAGTTTGTTCAAAATGTTTCAACTATTCTGTGTCAAAATCTTGCATCGTGGGTTTGGCATCCTGGTTAGATGGGTAAAACATTTCGACCAACCTTGGTCGAAACATTTCGATCAAACTTGGTTGAAAATTTTCAAACATTTCTACTGACCTGGTTGAAAATTTTTAGACATTTTGAAAAACGTTTGGTCAAAGTTTTGAAAAATAATGTGGGCGTTTGAATATGCTAATTTCGACCAATTTTGTGTCAAAATTTTAGTGTTAGCAAGAATGTGTTGATCTTTCGACAAGAAAAATACCAATAAAGCAATTTGTGGGTCTTTCGACCAATCTGCGTAGATATTTTGACGAAATTTCATTGAAAATGGGGGCCAATTTTACTAGTGTTCGCTGATTCTCCTCTTTCCAATTCTAATGTGCCTTTTCATTCTTAAGAGAATACAATCCATGGTTGTGATCATTTGGAGAAATTAAAAACTTTAGATGAGGTTGCAATTGCTTCAGAGGTTCCTAATTCTTCATCAAAAGTAGTTGATCTACCTTCACCAGAGACTTCCATCAATTGTCTTCCTAATTGGGATTCCTATTTGTCATAAATTGATTCATTATTTATGGAATCCCACGTTTCAAATTTGGGATCTACACATTTGAGGGTTTAACTATCCTATTTGATAATAATTATAGTATAACAATTGTCACTTCATCTTTATCTTTGGATCTTGTTCAAGATCAATTTCCAATGGTTCATTGTTTGTCACCTTCTCTTATGAATGGGTATGTACCTTATTGGTTCTTGGCATCATCATCCAAAGACTTGGCAACACATGAGAAAATTTTAGAGACATCATCTTCCAACATTTGGATTCGCCTTCGTAGCAATTTTTTTTTAGAATGGGAAACATTCATGCATTTGTACTTGATTCTTTTTCTTCTCTGGGGAGAAATGTTGTTTGTAGACATGGGACTATGTTTTGTCTTCAAGAAGTCACTATTTTTGTAAGGAAATATTCATCATGGGGGGGATATGTTGTCTCCTTCCTTCCTTCCTATGGGGGGATATTTGATTGTATATATCCAATATATGTAGTCCTTGTGGGGTGTGATTGACTTCTCCATCCATGCATCTTGTTTGTTCTCTCTTTGGAGAGGAATTCTTTCCCACATGGTTTTCTCCTTTTCTTCACTTTGTGAGAGATTTCTATTTGATTTGTACATGAGTATCTAGAATGACTTAGTTGTCTAGATCCATCTTTCATCTAGCTCATATTGCATAATAATATTCTCCCTAAGTTGCACTTAAGGGGAGATGCTGGAGTAAATTAATATTTACTCTTGTTCTTAAGTTTTCTTAGGCATTATTAATTAGGTGTATTTAGTTTTCAGTTAGTTGTTTGGTCATTTCTCTCTATCAACTCTCTCCTTGACTTTATAAGTAAGGTTATTGTACATTATAGATTATCTCAATATATTTTATCATTCTAATGATTTATTTATCTCTTTGTGAAGGTTTATGAATGTGTGCGCTCCTGGGAGGTTGATTATTTCAGCATGATGTGTTATCAAAAGTCAATATCCTCTACCTACCACTTGATCTCATCCCTCCATTTCCATTAACATTTTAATCTCCTTTACTCTTCTTTTCTCTCACATTATCCTTACATACTCTCTAATCTAGCCTTTCATTATATCACCTCTTTATCCTAGCCCTTGATTTTCATGAGGACTTCTACAAAATAAATGTAACCACCTAGATTTGGTCTGCTCTGATCATAGACCCTATTTTCCCTAAGTGTGATCATACCCCCAATTATATCTAGACAAATCCTCAATCAGCTGGCATAATTCATTCAAAACAGATTTAATCCCCTAAGTGATTTAAATCACTCAATTAATCACCTTAGCTAATCAAAATCAAATCAATTCAAATCAAACATGGCTGAAGGTAATTAATTTAAAAGGAATTAAATAAATCTTCATTATATCTAATCACTTGCAAAAGCCTATCTTCTAGCCTAAATTAATCTAATTAATTGGCTATAGTCCTAATTAATTATCTAAAGCAATAAAAAGCTTAAATAATTAATTTCTATATTTTTGGATGAATATATTAATTATAATTCATTTCATTAATATTCCCTTTAACCCTAGCCTAACGTACCTCAACCACCTTGACCCCAGGTTCAATCCCATCCCAACCTATTCCCCCCATGCTAAGTCTAATTCTAATCTTAATCCTATCCTAACCCACTTCCTAATGATGTCACATTCCTAAATTTGTGATTAGGAACTCAACCCACTTGAGAAAATCAACTTTCTCAAGCTTGACTCCCTCTAAGTCCACTTTCTCAAGCTTGGACTTACACCCCTCACCATGCCTCTTGAATGCTCTCATTAATGCATTATTAATGGAGATTCCTCAAGCCCATGCCTCATGAATGCCTTTGGCATTTATGTCTTTTACACCTCATTAATGGGTTTTACACCTCCATTAATGACCCTTGTCCCCCATCTCTCTCCTCATTTCTTCTATAAATAGAATGAGTTTTTGAGCTCAAATGACCCTTAATTTTTGAATGTATTGTTGTAATGCCCCTAATTTTAGAGTGGAAAAGTATTGTTATGCTAATAGGATTAACATAGATTCATAGTGCATTTTAGCTTCCATGTTTATGCATTGTTATAATCTTAATTTTTGGAGCTAGAATGCATGTTTATTGGATATCTTTCTTAGTTTTAATTGAATCTTTCATGCTAGGTTGTATATGTCACTGAAAAAGGCATAATCTGATGGCTATTATGTTATTTTTCACACTCCTCCTAGTTAGAAAGAAATACATCAATTTTAGTGGATTTACATGCTTTACTAACCCTATTTTCACTAATATAATGATCTATTGAAGTGTCGTGTTGCAGGTAACAGGTACACTAATTCACACACACATTTTTGGCACCCACCATGGGGCCCGATTTCGTATTTTGCCTCATGTAAAGTTTATTTTTTGCTAATTTATCTTCCCAGATTTTAGGCACAGACTCATTTATGATAGTAGAGGCTCACATCCAGGATACGCCCTCGCACCGCAGAAATCTAGGCTCACATCAAGGATTTCCTAGGTCATTTCCAGTACAGGCTCGCATTTGGTTAGTAGACTGTTGCATCTAGTAGCACAGGCTCACATATGGTAAACTGCATCGTATCCTGTATTTATAGGATCGTATCTAGTCAAATATTTTGCATACTACATTGCCTAATCTCTAACACTTTGATCAGTTGTGGTTTTAATGTTTTGGACAGCGTAACTTGTGTTTTGCAGATTTCTATCAGAGCTGAAAGAGCGGGAAGAAGGATACTAACTTGTGGTTTTTCAGGTTTCCATCCCCTTGTCTTAACTTCCATTTTCATTTTTGTTTTTCAAACCTAAGAACACTTTTCTTCTCATTTGTTAAATCGATTAGATAAGTATCCACTATATTCCAACCCTACATTTGATCCGAGACCCATTTGGCCAAACAATCCACAACATTGTTTCACTCCCTGGGAATATATGTGAAAGTAACTGAATCAAGGGAGTTACACAACTAAAAAATTTGTCTAATAACTAAATCTAAGTGCCAACTAACATCCTCACACTCCTACCTAGTTAAAAAATTTACCACCACCTGAGAACGAGACTCACAAATAATCCTGCACCAATCAAGAACATAACAACTATCTTCACTTGACTTGACTTCCACATCTCAAAAAGTGTCTCTATATATTTTATGGTTATAATGATTTTTTTATCTCATCGACAAAGTTTATGATTGTGAGTGCTTCTAGGAGGTTGATTATTTCATCATGATATTATAACCATCTCACCACATCTGCTTCTGATTTGCAATTGAGGCACTAGTGTCCGAAATTAATTGCAAATATCATTGAGGCGATATATTTATGATTTTCATTAGTGTGGAATAGGGTGATTTATTGGCATTTAGCCTGATCTCCTTCATCATGGGAACATCTGTGGCATCTCATATATATTTTTGGTGATTGGATATCACAATGACCTGAGAATAGATCGCCATTAATGGAGGCAAGTTTATGCCAGACCAATTTTTCCACTCAGATTATTTATTGGGCTGACTTTCTGGAACCGACACTCCATTTTCCTGATTGGCATTCCTTGATTGTCGATCCACACTGGCCATTGCTTAATTTCACTTTTCCAGAACAGTATTCTTGGAATAGACTTTTCCAGCATCGACTTTTGAATAGTTGTGTTTTGCTTTGTGTGAACACTATTGCAATTTCATATATTGTTTGGTCAGTGATGATATCGACTCTCTGGGCCAAGTCTGATTTGGGGAGTTCACTCCCTGTTCGAGCCCAATATTCTTGGCTGGCTTATCCAAGAATGATTTTCTAAGTTATTATCCGACATTGGGAGGGCACTAAGATATTTAAGACTTTAAATAGTCCAACAACCATAATGTGTATTATGAGCACAAGGCTTACGTGGGCATGTGAAGATTACAAAGCACAATTACATGTGTTTTGGTGTTGCAGCAGTTGGCTTGTAATGAAAATTTTCATGGTGATCATTGGTTGATTGTTAATCAATGTGCTTGGTTCTTGTTCACTTTAACGGTTTTGTACTTTTCAAAGCTATTATTTTTTTTTGTGATGGCATATCTGTCCATTTTTTTTTGGGAGGAATTGTAATGGTCAAAATGGGGTTTTATTTTGTCCTCGAGAGGGGGAACTATAGGCAATGGAGTGATTTTATCCTCACATGTGTTAATAAGCATGATTTGTTGCCATATTTGTATAATGAAGTTTCTTGTTCAGATATACATTGTGAGATTACAGAAAGATTATAGAGCTATGGTCTTTAGAGTTTTTTTTTTATCGCTTTTTGATAATGTCGTTTATGACACTTTGGAGTCACTTATTCATTTTGAGTGTCCACATACATTTTGGACTCACATTGAGGATTTATATGGAGATCATGTTACTTCGACATTCCCCGATGCTCCTCTTTCCAATTTTAATGTGCCTTTTCATTCTTTAGAGCATACAATCCATGGTTGTGGTCCTTTGGAGAATTTAAAAACTTTAGATGAGGTTGCAATTGCTTCAGAGGTTCCTAATTCTTCATCAAAAGTAGTTGATATACCTTCACTAGAGACTTCCATCAATCCCAATCAACATGATTATCATTGTCTTGCTAAGTGGGATTCCTATTTGCCATAAATTGATTCATTATTTATGGAATCTCATGTTTCAAATTTGGGATCTACACATTTGAGGGTTCAACTATCCTATTTTATAATAATTATATTGCAACAATTGCCACTTCATCTTTGTCTTTGGATCTTGTTGAAGATCAATTTCCAATGGTTCCTTGTTGTCACCTTCTCTTATGAATGGGTATGTACCTTATTGGTTCTTGGCATCATCATCCAAAGACTTGGCAACACATGAGAAAATTTCAGAGACATCATCTTCCAACATTTGGATTCATCTTCCTAGCAATTTGTATTCATCTTCCTAGCAATTTGTATTTAGAATGGGAAGCATTCATGCATTTGTACTTGGCTCTTCTTCTTCTTCCCTAGGGGAGAAATGTTGTTTTTAGACACGGGACTATGTTTTGTCTTCAAGAAGTTACTATTTTTGCAAGACAATATTCATTATGGGTGGGGGGGAGTGCTATGTTGTCTCCTTTCTTCCTTCCTATGAGGGGATATTTGATTTTATATATCCAATGTATGTAGTCCTTGTGGGGTGTGATTGAATCCTCCATCCATGCGTCTTGTTTGTTTTTCTCTTTTGGAGATGATTTTTTTCCCATGTGGTTTTCTCATTTTCTTCACTTTGTGAGAGATTTCTATTTGTTTTGTACATGAGTACCTAGAATGAATTAGTTGTCTAGATCCATCTTTCATCTACCTCATATTTCATAATAATATTCTCCCTAATTTGCACTTAAGGGGATATGCTGGAGTAAATTAATATTTACTCTTGTTCTTAAGTTTACTTAGGCATTAATAATTAGGTTTATTTAGTTTTCAGTTAGTTGTCTGGTCATTTCTCTCTATCAAATCTCTCCTTGACTTTATAAGCAAGGTTATTGTACATTGTAAATTATCTCAATATATTTTATCATTCTAATGATTTATTTATCTCTTTGTGAAGGTTTATGAATGTGTGTGCTCCTGGGAGGTTGATTATTTCAGCATGATGTGTTATCAAAAGTCAATATCCTCTACCCACCACTCTATCTCATCTTTCCATTCCATTAACATTTTAATCTCCTTTACTCTTCTTTTCTCTCACATTATCCTTACATACTCTCTAATCCCAGCCTTTCATTCTATCACCTCTTAATCCTAGCCCTTGATTTTCATGAGGACTTCTATAAAAGAATATTTCCCTACTTTTTTGAATCCTAATGTATTTGTGAATTATTGAGCCTTTGAATACTTGAGATTTGGGAGAAGTATTGAGCCCTTTCATAGTTTGTGATCTTTGAAAGCCATAGTTATCATCATTATCATCTTCATATCACAATTATCATCTCCAATCTTGCATTAATCAACCATATCTCCATTCCTTTATAGCCTCTTATGCATATGCTAATAAATTTGAGAGAATTCCATCACAATAAAAGATCTTGAAGGATAGGAGGATGATGGAATCAAGCATTTCATGAAAGCATTTTGGTCTAATTGTGTTTATTTTCATTATTGTGTTTTCCTAAAGAAGTACTCCATTGATATGATGTTGGTTAGTTTTGTGAATCTAGGGCTTATAGTTGAGCTTGATTAGGTTCTCAATAGGTAGTCAATTTCCATCATCATCACTACCATCTAAAAATTTGATCCATAGGAGTGTAGTCACCACACCATGAGCATCAACTTCTTATTTTGTCTCCCTTTTCCTTCTCCATCATTTATTTCATTGGATATTTTGGTTTACATTGACTACGATCTTCCTCAATTTAGGGTTGAGACAATCTCACTAGAAAATCCATCTCCTTCCACCCTATCCATGACAACATCCTCAACATTACCAACTCGTGACTAAATCAAACCCACTTTATCCAAATAAGCTTGCAACTATACAAGTTACCTTCTAGATCCAAATGAAGTAACTACAAAAAAAATGCACACTTATCTTCATGGTCATTCTCCTTCTAAGAAGGGGAGATGGTTTTTGCAATATTCTCAATAGAATATTACCAATTTTTATCCTTTCCCTTACTCCAAATATGGTTAAATGGTTTTCTCTCTATTATTTCAAATTTCTCTACCAATGTACAAACCAAGATTACTGCCTATGATACTATTGAATCACAATTAATGAACATATAGAAAATTGACTTATATCAATAAATGGTCTGATACAAGTTTTTCCAAGCCTCCTCTACTCTTGTTTGACTTAAGGAATGTAGGCATGTGCACTCCCAATATACTAGAGCCATTCAATTGTAGTGATTGGTGTTACCCTAATCTTTGTCTAGGATAGACATTTTGTTCCAGATGTTTAACTCATGAACATAGACCCAATATCAATTCAAATGATTGGGTCATCAATGAAATGGATCTTACCTTCAACGCTTCAAAGTGACTCCCACTAAGCAAATGAAAAGATATATAACTAGCATCCCTGGGCCATGAATCGCCACTTTTCCTACAAATATAATATCTAGCGAATATGTTTCTCATTGGTCCAAGGTTTTGAACAACGATTTTGCACCAATTACTAGCTTACACAAATGTTTATTGAATTTGATCAACTGAGTTATGTGATGATTCAATTCGAAGCTCCCAATCTATTGATAATCTTGTGTTAAGATGTGTCGGGTCCCATGAAACTCATGTTCTGACGTGATTATTATATGGTTTTATTCATCCTTCCCATATATCTGTCGCACATTAGTGAAGAGAATCCCAATAAAAATGATAGAGAATAGTTTCCACAACAAATATATAGTCTTCATGCTTGTTGAGATCATGTGTAAAAACTGAAATTCTCATAAAGCATGCCACATAAGTAGATTCCATAAATTGCGAAAGTCAAACACGAGAGTCAAAGTCGATAAAAATAAAGACTTGTCAACAAAGATTTTCCATCTCATACATAAGGAAATATAAATAAATTTGACCTACTTGTTGAATTAAGATACATGAAATAATGAATTCATTTAAGAAGTGTCGACCATACTGTCAAACACATAATGTCATAGCATATATAATACCCTGATAAGATCAAATCTTAAAATGATGCCGACCTACTAGTCGGGCATCCTAAAATACATCATGATATTTCATCATTACATAATAAATCACATCAAGTATGTCATACAACAAAGAGTATACATCAAAAGAAAGATCATTAAGGTTAATCTTGAAACAATATACATATGTACCCTCAAATATATGTCCATCTACAAATCCCTATCTCATAAGCCCTTAGATATTTTTCCATCTATTGTCTCAAGATGGGAGTGTGGCCCAAGCGCTTTTTCTAGCGAACCATGGAGTGGTGAGCTCCCTTGGGAATCTTCCTAACATGAAGAGCGCGCCAACCCTACCCGAGAAGCCTAAAAACCTCAAACTAGAGGAATAGATGGATTTGGTGCAACCATTAAACAAACTACCTAAAGTAGAACATGTTAGTCTTATAATGCACTAAGAGGGGTGGGGGGGTGAATCAGTGCAACAAAAGATCTAGAAAATATTTTCATAAGATTCCAAAGAAATCAACATGCAAAGGTAAATGTATCATAGAAGAAAAGTAAAACATGCATCCACAAATGTAACACAAGGACACCAATATTTTTGCATAGAAACCCTTACTAGAGAAAAAAAACTATGGTGGGAATTAGTACCCAGAAATCTCACTACTACAGCATTATGATCTTTCCTGTTAGGATAATTATATAACCCTATTAAGGGTATAATCGATTAAGAATATATATAACCCGGTTAAAGGTTATTACAATAGTCTTGTTAAGAGCTACTCGGTCAAGAGATTTGAAACTCCTTCAGAGAGTCACCCTATTAAAGGATTTAGTCTTCAGACTAGTTAGGATCTTGCATACCCTGTTAGGAGTAACCCTATTAAAGGATTTTGATCACAAGCCTCTTATAATTTGCCTTGAGTAGAAAACTCAAAGAATGACCTGATGATGACACCTTCTGCCTAACAGATCACTTTTGTACTGCTCACTATGTTGTTTTGATTTCTCTAACACCTCTAACACACTTCTGTACTTCATCTCCAATGATCACAATCTCTGCATCACCAATTAACCACACTTCCTTAATGATTTTCCATCCTTTTATATAATTTTTCATGTTTATAACAAACCCTAAAACATATTACAAGTCGGCTCCAAAAATCTATTCAAATTACATAAGCGATCATGATAACATAGGAAATTGAAGTCTTCAATGTCGGCCCTCAACAATACAATTCAAAAATAAATCAAACATTGATGAATAATTGACCACAACCTCGATTAAACCAATATGACTAGACCTATTGATTGTTCTTGCCGATATCATTGGTGTTTGCGTCACATCTCTGCCTATACGTTGAATATTCTTAAGAGATCATAGAAGTAGGTAAAC
This sequence comes from Thuja plicata, assembly GCA_018584345.1. Taxonomy (NCBI): domain Eukaryota; kingdom Viridiplantae; phylum Streptophyta; class Pinopsida; order Cupressales; family Cupressaceae; genus Thuja; species Thuja plicata. The sequence goes on along the minus strand of MU228426.1, from coordinate 2,248,266 downwards.
ATGACTTTGTAGATACTACATGACTGATTGCATCATCTGAATCCTCAAGATCATCATCGCAGATCAAATTTATCAATACTCTCTATATTATCACCGATATAGGGAACACTTAGAAAAATCCTTATGCAAACAACTTCATGACTGGTAAATCAGATCTGACCTATGAAATAGACTTGTTGCTAGCAATTAAAACATTACAAAATCCACTACATGATCATCTTCATCATATGTCAATAATATCCCCCTTTGGCATTGATGGAAATGTTAGTTTACCCTACTAAAGATGATTTACTGAGAGGGGGGTGAATCAGAAAATATTGAGCCTTAATACTCTAAATCTAAACCTCATATTCAACTCGGTGAATCAAACAACAACAACAACCGAAACTTGAAAACTCTTCACAAACTTGATAAAATCATATAACTTAAACAAATAACATTCATAGTTATCAAGCATCACATGTAACACAAGATTTTATGAGGAAACCCAATTTGGGAAAATCCTCCATGGGAATTGTCACCCACAAAATGAAACTCTTCTGAAGTATTCTCGGTTAAGAGCCAATCTTGTTAAAGATTACAATGCATATTTTTCAGATGTGACCCTGTTAGGGGATTTACCTTAGACCTATTAAGATCTTCACCTTGTTAGGAGTGGCCTAGTTAGAGGGCTTAAACACTCATCCTAGAATGTTACCTTTCTCAAGGGTTTACAAAAAGACTTGTTAGGTCTACTCGATTAAGAGATTTTCTGTTACAAATATTAGTAAGAAACAGTGTACTAATGTGACATGTGATTCTAAAACTATGGTTTTCTTGATCAAATCCTTTTTTTTCTCTCTAAAACTTACTGGCACCTACAACTCATCAACTCATCAGTCTCTCCTCTTGATTGGTTATCCAACTCTTTCACTACTCTGCTCAATAGCTCTATAACTTATCACTTTGCCAGTAACTCTGTATAAACATACAAACTCATCAATATATAGGCCTTTGTTTTGCCTCTTAATCCTATTGGTTAGGTTTTCCCTTAATTGCGCTCAGCCATCTGATCTTCTCAAATGAATTGATTCAATGTATTTGCAACTCAGTTAAGCGGTTAACCATGCCTTGTGACTTGCACTCTTTCTTGGAACTCACAACTTTCCTTTTCCACTTAATCTACATCATAGATTTTGAATTTGGCATTTCATGACCGTAGATCTTGCAACAGACTTCGTATTCGTGCTTGGCAACTTCTTGATCTGTGTTCCTTTGCAATAAATTCATTCCACTCCTTGTATTAAATCTTTGTTCATGCTCTATTCCTTGCTAGGTGACTTCAGTGAATATCTCCACTCAGTATATAACTTTTCTTGGTTACCAACCTTGCTCGGTAACTAACCTTGCTCGGTTGTCAACTTCGCTCGGTGACTGTCTTTTCTCTACTCAACCGACAAACACTTCAATGCTTGGTGACTTCGGTGAATATCTTCACTCAGTATATAAATTTTCATGGACCCAACCTTGCTCGTTAACTAACCTTTCTCGGTTGTCAAATTCGCTCGGTGACTATCTTTTCTCTACTCGTTCGATAAACACTTCAATGCTCAATAACTAGGCTATTCCCTTTATCAACTTGACCTTTTTTCTTTACTGACTTAAAAAAATCAAATGTTAAGTAAGAAACAATTATATCAATAGTTCCTTATCATTTTCTGATCTTTATTATCTTCCCATTTTAGTTCCTCTCCAATTGATATGTCATCTTAATATATACCAGAAGTCAATTGCTTGACATCAGTGACAAAGTAACAAGTGATCTAATCATTCTACTTGCTTGTATTCTTCTGAAACTTGGTCTTCATCGCCATTACCATTAGTTATTTAACAATCTCCCTCTTTGGCATTGATGGCAACACTATCAATTAATGATGGTATAATTTGATCTTTCTGTACTATCTTTTCTCCCTCTTAGCTTGTTCTTCCTCTTTGTCTTTTGTTAGATTCTCCCTCTTTCATGTAGGCTCCCTTACTTGTATTCATCACTTGCTTCTTCTTTGTACTTACTTATCCTTTGTGCTTATTTCTCCCTTGTGGAGTCATCAATTACATACTTCTACCTCTTTGACAACAATGCCAAAGATCCATACTCCTAAAATCTTGTTCAGGTAGTGAATCATACCTTGCATGTATTGATTTCTTCTTTGCATACATAATTCCTTTCACAACTTCAAGCATTACCTAAAGTGTGATCATTTCAGCATCAACTCAAAATTTAGATATTCTAATGTGTCTTAGAAGTAATGCAACATGACTCTTGCATTTAATGAATGTTGGATAGGGGTGGGACCCCTAATTTACCTTTGAGATACTCAAAAGCATCCTTCGGTAGTGGCTTTGTGAATATGTCAGCAAGCTGTTCTTTTGAATTCACATATTCCAACATTACAAGTTTGTTTTGTAATTTCTCTCTCAAGTAGTGATACTTGATAGATATGTGCTTGGTCTTTGAGTGCATTACCAGATTCTTTGATATGTTTATTGCACTTGTATTGTCACAATAAATAGTTACTGGATTGGTGATCTCTTCTTGCATACCTTCTAGTAGCTATTTGATCCACACAATATTTGCACAATTCCTAGCTGCAACAACATACTCAGCCTTGGTAGTAGACTGTGATATATAACTTTGTTTTTTGCTTAGCCATGTAACTAGTATTTCTCCTCAAAAGAATGCTCCTCCACTTGTACTCTTTCCGTCATCAATGTTTCCAGACCAATCAACATCAGTATAAAATTTCAAGTCAAAGTCTCTTCCTTTATTGTATAGTAGGCCGAAACCTCCAGTGTCTTTCAAATATCTAAAAATTCTCTTAACTGCAGACATGTGTTTCCTTCGAATTGGATGAAAACCTTGCAACAATGCCTACAACATGGGAAATATCAGGTCTTCTATGCACTAGATATTGCAACTTACCAATCATGGATCGGTAGAGTGTCTCATTGACTTCTTGTGACTCATCCTCTTTAGATAACTTGTAGCCTATGACCATCGGTGTTACAACTAGTTTTGAGTCATCCATACCAAAGGTATTTAGGATCTCCTTAATATATTTTTCTTGTGTAATATAGATCCCATCATTTACCTGTTGAATTTGAAGTCCAAGAAAGAACTTAATCTCTCCAATCATAGACATTTCAAACTCCTTTCTCATTTCCTCAACAAAATATTTGCACAATGTGTCATTGCCTCCAAAGATAATGTCATTAATAAATATCTCAGCAATTAAAACCTTGTTATTACTATCACATTTTAGATACACATTGTTGTTGTCACTTGTTCTTTGAAATCCTATTTTGATTATATATGAATTAAATCTCTCATACCATGCTCGGGGTGATTGTTTCAAGCCATACAGTGCTTTGTGCAATTTGCATACTGTTGGTGCCCAAATTGACAGACTAGGTTTCCTATGGAATAATGATCCAATCTTGGGAATTCCTAGTAGCAATTTGCCAACTGACAGGTCCCACTCCAAAAGGAATGCAAACCTCTGCAATTTTGGTTCTGAGGACCGAGGNTGGTAGGCCTATACCTTGCCCCCAAGAGGCTTTGAGCAGATAACTGGTGGAATCACGGGTGTCTTAGAAAAGATGAACAGTTGGTAAATGTTTTGATGATTTGATTGATGTATATGAATGTATATGATGTGCAATGATCAGGGATCTTCATCACCTGGACCTGTATCCTTTCTGCAATCAGCATGAACATTCAAAGAACAAAAAACAAGAGACCAGTGCCTTAACCAATGGAGTCTTTATCAAATTTCTATCAATCACTTATAATGTTAATGAAACC
>MU228426.1:2202487-2213391 GCA_018584345.1 Thuja plicata | reverse complement strand
GACTAATGTGTGATCTTTATGGGAACACATGTAGTCAAAGAATGCAGTTGAAGTGTGAGATCAATTTGGGATCACAAAACAACCCAGACGTGTGATCTTTATGGGAACACATCAAGACAAAGATAAGCTGATTGAAAAAAAACAAAGGTAACCACCCTTGTAAATAGGTAATTGACATGTCCAAGATAAGAATCTCAAGCAAGGTTGCCCCAAGCGGAGTAATTGATAGGATTGATAAAGGTGAATCAAGGATTGAAGTTTGATAGGTACTGCCCCCTCATGATCAAAATTGAAATGAGATAGAGGAGAAACAGTAAATTGATAAATTTGATCAAATCAAACTAAAGATAAGGTTCTTGATGTAAGATGAAAGATATAAGGATCACAGATAGATCATCAAGCATGAAATATTATGCCCCAAGGTTGAATTAGAAGAAAAGAAGTGTGGTGAAAGCGAATGGAAGATAGAAGTTTGGAAGAGGTGGAAAGAAATGGAGAGAAGAAAGAGAATTTGCCTTAGGAAAGAGAATGCCCCAAAATCAATCAACTATTTAAGATATAAAATTTTGATTGAGATCACGAAAGAAGATAAGGAAATGAAGATCAAACATGACCACAGTTGATTAAAAGTCCACAAGAAAGATGAAGGAAACCCTCTCAAACTCATAATGCAGCCTAAAATGCAAACTATCATGAGGTCTAACAATGCAAGCTACATGAAAATGCAAAAGTGTACTTGCAATAGAGAATTTGTAACATAGGAATTTGTGTTCATCATTCATTAGAGAATGTTAAGGAACTTATTTTCATCATTGGGCCATTATTAATGGACATCGAAAAATCACACAATCATCACTAGTCACAAGTACAACTATGAAGATATAAATTTGATTTATATCGGATTGGAATGTGGAAAGATTATAACATAAGCAACAAAGACATAAAGGTCAAGATGACTGTGATGTTAGCTTAACCAATTTAATATAGATAAACCACGCTCACATAAAGGCATAGAGGCCAGGATGACCAACAGAACGGTTGTGCAAAAACAGTGAAGCATAAACTAGGAAGCAAATAAAAACATGTCCCATGCCCCAAGTCCCCTATTTATGCATCCCAGAGAGACTTATTAGAAAAGGACACTCAACAAAAATCAATAACAATCAGCACACAAAAAAAATTTCATGACGTAGCTCAAGCATTAAGTGTTGTGTTTACAAATTTAAGTGTGTTAATTGATACTGAGTTACGAGGATAAGGATCAAATGCTCGCAAGCAGGTAAGACCACATGACAAAATGGGGTAAGACCAAACTGATAAGTGTTGAAAAATACTCAATGTCAAGGGTTGTATTAAAAAATACAGTTGAGGTAGTGTTGAAAAACACCATTTGTGAGATGTCCTAAAGACTAACGCATCCAAGAGACCAAAGATAACACAGTTATTCCCCTAGACAAAGACAAAGACCAATTCCAAAACAAGGCAACAAGGACAAGGCATGATGGAGAAAGGCTAACTGTTGAGGACACACGCTAAGAAATAGGGGTGCAAAGGTCTGAAGTAGCGCCTGTTTCCAAGTTTTCACCACTTGGATTTTATTACAATTTTTTCTCTTTCATTTTTTTTTTTTTTTCTTTTTCTTTTTTTTTTCCAAGACTTTTTATAAAGTTTTTGAATTTTTGCTACCAAGGCGCCTGTTTCTAGGTTTTCACTAAGGCACTTTTTCTATTTTTTTTCTTTTTTTTCTTTTTTTTCTTTTTTGGAATATATAATTTTTTTTGGAGATACATCAAAGCACCTATTGCTAGGTTTTCACTAAGATGATCATTTTTTTAGGACATTTTCTGATTTTTAGAATTTTTGACAATATATCATTTTTTTGAATTTTTTTAAGATCAATAATTATGTACAAAAGATGTCCCTAGATAGAATGGGCATCATGGATAGAACTTCTTTAGGTGCAAGACATTGATAGGATCAGGGAGCTGCTCTCCCTCTGATGTAGACAATAAATAAGCACCTGACCTAAAAGATGATGTAATGATGTAAGGTCCAAGCCAATTAGGTTCAAATTTGCCCTTTTGATCTCTATGCTGTTGATTCTTGGGATTTTCATGTAGGAAAAGATCTCCCACTTGGAATTATCTAGGGAAAAAATTTTTGTTGAAGGCCTTGGACATGCCCTTTTGATAAACCCTCATATGGTCAAATGATGCTTGACATTTCTCATCTAGAAGTTCTAACTCTTGAAGTCTCATGGCGCGGTAGTCTTCATCTGTAACTAGACCTTTGAGGGAAACTCTAAGTGAAGGAATCTCAACCTCTAAAGGTAACACTACTTCAGCGCCATATGTAAGAGAAAAAGGAGTAGCCCCAGTAGGAGTACGAATACTCATTCTATAGGCCCACAAAGCTAGATTTATCTATAAGTTCCAATCTCTACCATTCTTACAGACTGTTCTATGCAAGATTTTAAGAATGGTTTTGTTTGATGCCTCTACTTGACCATTTCCTTCGAGGAAGTAAATGGAGGACCAATGTTGTTTAAACTTGAATTTCTTGCAAAAAATTTTAAATGACCTCCATTGTCAGTGATAATCTCAGAAGGAACTCCATATTGACAGATGATATGGTTCAGAATGAATAGAGAGACTGTCTTTCCCGAGGCAACAGAAAGTGGGACAGGTTCTACCCATTTAGTGAACTAATCAGTAGCAATGATAATAAACTTGTGTCCACCTGATGAGTTGGGATTAATATGTCCAACAAGATCAAAGGCCCAGTGCGGAAATGGCCAATGAGATATAGAAGGAATGAGCTCCCTTCCTCGAGCATGTATCAGGTTACCGTGTTTTTGACACTTTTCACATGACTTTTCAAAAGCTACTGCATCAATCTGCATCGTAGGCCAATAGTACCCCACCCTAAGCAACCTTTGGGCCATGGAAAGACCATTGGAATGTCCCCCATAGATGCCCTCGTGGATGTCAAATAACACTTGGTCGGGTTCTTCCTTTTCTAAGCATCTAAGAAGTGTTCCATCTAGACCTCTCCTATACAGATCACCAAAGATTATGGAATCGTGAGAGGCATTTTAGGTAAGGTTTCTGCATTCATATTGGTTAAAGGTTTAAGGTATAATGCCATCATGAAGGTATGAGTAAATGGAACCATAACAGGATGACTCATGACCAACAAGGGTACAAATGACATGGCTTTCTTGGGAGTCATAGATAGGGTGATGTAGCTCTTCCACCAAAAATTCAAATCTGGCTTCGTGGTGCTCTAACTGAAGGAGTGAAGCAAGTGTAGCCATAGCATCAGCTACTTTGTTTTTTTCTCTAGGGATTTGTTGAAATGTGACAAATATGAAGTAGCATTTCAAGGAATCAACCATTTGCTTGTAAGATACCAGTTTCTCATTTTTTGTTTGATATTCATCATTAAATTGGTTGATTATCAACTATGAATCCCCATAGATGTGTAGCTCTATGATTCTCCATTCTATGGCCATCTTAAGTCCATTTACAAAGTTGATCTTCTTTTTCTATAAGAACTTAGTGTAAGCTTCTTTTTCTTGTGGTGACAAAGATTCAACCAAGTGTACTATCTGTGGAGCCTCATCTATACCCAAATTAACTACTTTTGTTGTTTCAATAAGCACTGAAGATCTATCTTTAAAGTATCCAGGGAGACGATCAAGTACCTCATCCTTAGGCACCTTGGAGAGGTTTTCACCCTTGGATACATTATTTCTTTTTACTTTTTTTTTGGTTCTGACACTGCCACACAGTGGTTTTCACCTTCAAAACTCATATTCTTTTGATTTTCTTTTCTTTTTATCTTGTGACTAAGGTACTTGATGTCTGGCTCTGTCATGCTGGTAGCTATTTTTCTAGTGGAAGAGACTATGGGTTCAATGGCATTTAGGTAACAGACTATCTCATAATCATTCTGAAATTTTAAGAGCTCAGGTTCTTGATAGTGATGGGACCAATCAATGAGGTCAGGATGAACAAGGGACAATTCAATGACTGGTTCAAGGTTATAAATGTGAATGATATTATTGTTGGTGACTGAAGAGTCAGAGTCCATCAAGTATCCTTCTAAGCTACCCAAAACGGGATTCATCCTAACAAGTGAAGAATCATCCACTAAGGCAACACGAGGGTTCATATCCTCTAATCCTACACATGACTCATTGGATACGTCAGGTTGAGAACTATAAGTGTGAATAACATAAATATCTCTATCAATTGTGGATGACTATGAGGAGTCCCATTCATACTCATATGAACTTGTGTCTGAACTACGACTAGGATATTTACACCATGAAGGTTTGGGACATCGTGATGTGGAAGGTCTAGTGTCATCAAGGGTAGCACCTTCTCTTTCCATTAAACAAACAAGATTCTTTCATTGATGTTCTTTGAAAGGATCTTCTAAATTCAATTCATCTTGTTCTAAAGTTGCAACTGACTCATGAGTGATTGGAATATCTGAATCTCCCCAAAGGAGATTAGTGGAAGGGACCCAATTTTCACATATGTCTTTCTGATTTGTCAAAATTAAGTATGTATTCTTGTTCATCTTCACTATCCTACTTATCATGGATAGGAGTAGTGTGCTTGTTGCAATTTGCAAATCCTAGGCCAACCGGCTTCTTAGACTTGCCTCCAAAAAGAGCATGATCAAGAGGTTCGGCTCTAGCATCCAATTTGTGATTAAGAGGGACATGTCTAGGATAGCCCATCTATTTGAAAAAAGTATACCCTCTTCCATAAGGCTTAGGAGAGGGGGAGAAGTTCTCATTGTGCATGTATTTCTCTTCTTTATAGAACCAGTCTCTAACAAATGTATCATCTTTCTCATCTTGGATAGGCACTTAAGACTCTACAAATGTTCCTAATTAAGTCATAGCTGAAGAGGAAGGTTTCTTTTCTTGTGAAGGCTTGTCATAAGACCTAGGAAAAACTGGTAGTGTTGTGAGGGAGTTGAGTTGATATCCCCCCATGCCAAGGTCTACCAACTTGAGTTTGTCTTTACATTCAACTAAGGTTGCATCAAAATATTCTACTTCTCTATTGAGGGGAACATGAGTTCCTTCTAAAATGGAATTGACAGATAAAGTGTTATCCCTAGGTATAAAAATCTCTATTCCATTGTAAGGGAACTTAACATAATGATGATAGGTAGATGAAACTACTTACATATCATGAATCCACGGTCTACCAAGTAAGATATTATACGCAAGGGGTCCAACATCAACTATTTAAAATAAAATATCCTTTTCAAGCAGTCCAATCCTAATAGGAAGGATGACCAACCCCTTGAAACTTCTTTCCACCTCATCATAGGCTTTGATAGTGATCCTTTTCCTAGTATCTATGACTTTTTTATAATAACCCAACTCTTTCAAAAGATTAAAGGAACAAATATTAAGCCCAACACCCCCATCTATCAACAGGCGCCTAACACAGGTTCTGTGGATCATGACCTCAATATGGAGAGAGAGATTGTGTGGGTGGCTCAAAGATTTACCATCATCCTTTGAAAAGGTAAGGTAATGAGGGCTAGCAATGTGATTAACCATGTTCTATAATTGATCGACATCTAAGTTGTTGGGGATGTTTGCCATGCGCAAAGCATCCTCAAGGACTTGCTTATGTCTTGGAGACAACTCTAAGAGCTCAAAGATCAAAATCTGAGATGGATTTCTTTGCAACTGATTGACAAGACTATAGCTTGACATAGGATTAATTGTTGGTTTTGAGGTGACATTCTTGGATGCCACTTTCTTAGATTTACTTGATTGACTCAAATTAGGTCCTCTAATGACAACGAGACCTTGACTTTGTGTGACAACATTGAGGGCTTGCGATGACACTCTAGAGTTGGGACCCCTTAGCACCACAATGGGTTCTTCATCAAAGAGAGGAGGAGAGTCCACATCTAGATCATAACCATAAGGATCTTTACCCCTCATCATATTGACATTCTCTTCTACAAATTCTAGCATGTTGATAGTATTCTCTGCATCTGTATAACTATAATTGATCTCAACTTTGCCATTCTTAGCTTTAGAGGTTTCCCCCTTTTCATACTTGGGCAATGGTTCTTTGAATGCCTTATGATCGGCATTGGTGTTCAATCCATCTATCTTAAGTTTTCCATTGTTAGTGAGATCTTGAATAAGATGCTTGAGTTTGTAGCAGTTTTCAATGTCATGTCCAATACCATTGTGCAACTTGCAAAAGGCCTTCTCATCCCAGCAATGTGGCTTAACATCTCATATATAATGCTTCACATGATCTTGAGGATGTGCAAGGTTGTTGGAAATGAGCATTTTCAAGACATCCTCATATGAATCAACAAGTTTTTCAAATTGACGTCTTTCTTTCTTAGGCCTATCTTGGTATCTCAACCTGCTCTCTTGTTGATTAGATTTATTGAGCTTCATGGCTTGAACAACACTAGAAAAATAGAAAACCGTTTGATCTTTGGGTTGAGAGGAGTCCAAAAATCCATCATTGACCACTTGTTTGTTCCTATTCTAGTGTGAGTTCTTCCATTTATCATTGTTAGAGTTGTTGTTTTGACCATTGTTATTGTTGTTGCTTCCATGTTTGGTCAAAATTCCTTGTTCTTCCTACATGCGGTTTCAACCATGGTGTCAAAGGAATCAAAAACCATCTTCCTAACTTCATACCACATTTCTGGAATCAAGTTGCTAACAAGGATGTCAATATTTTCATTTTCAGGGATGGTTCTAGAGTAGCGGGAGCATTTTCGTCTCCACCTTTGCAAGAAAGTAACAAAGTATTCCCCTTTATTTTGTTTTAAATTGCATAATTCCAACATGGTGATAGATCTTGAAATATTATATGCAAAGTGTTGAACAAATCTATGGACAAGCTCTTTGAAAGTCTTAACAGGAGGAGTTATGTTGGTGAACCATTCCATCGCTTGACCCTTAAGACTCCTTGGGAACAATCTCATGAGGTACAAGTCATCTTGATGGAACTCAAAACTTGTGGTATAAAATTGGCACACGTGATCATGTGGATCTCCATTCCCATCATACTTTCTAGGAACTTGTCTTTGTTTTTCTCTAAATATTTCTCCACATACTATTGGAAAAGTGGCTCTTGTTGTATTTTCATGAAGTATTGGGAGGTGAGATCAAAAATTGAGCTACTACCCCCATATTGTGAACCATGATGAGCACATTGTGAAGGTTGTCTTGAGTTCCTAGGAGGTTTTCATCTCCTGTAATGATCATGTCTAGAATCCCTTCTTCCTCTAGGGCTAGGAGATCGTGATGGTGTTCTTGAATGTCTTCCACTTCATGGAGTCTTAGGAGGAGTGGATGGAGGAGAGTTGTTTCCACCACTAACACACATGTTGTTAAATTGATCATTAAGTTGTTGAGCCAAGAGCCTATCTTTCTCCTCTTGGAAGGATTTCTTTTCCATTTCCACCAAAGTTTGTCTCTCCAATTTTGGGAGTCTAAATTTCTCTTCCTTTTCAGCTTGTTCATCTAGGAAGGCTTTCTTTTCATGCTCAATCCTCTTAAGTCTTTCACTCATGTATCTTGAAGATGTTTTGAGTGGTGAACTTGGTCTTGAATTTCTAAACAAGTTGTTGGTATAGGTTGCATTGACATGAGTGTCATAAAGTTCATCTCTCATGTTGTGATAACTCATCCTGATAGTCTTGCCTGTTACCTCTCTTAGCTCTTTGGTGTGCATCCAGATATCTAGTTGAGATAAGGGGTGAAGTTGGTTGACTGTCACAAGAAGAAACGCCAAATGAAATAGCATCTCTATGATTCGCAAATATGTCATCAAGATGTTTATCCATGTCTTCTCTCTCTCTCTCTCTCCGACTCATTGTGTAACTCATATCCATATCTGAGTGAGAATATTCTAAGGGTGTACCAAAGTCACTAAGGTGACTCTTGGAATCAAACCAAACTTCTAAGTTGTTCCTAGGTGATTTATCAAATATGGGTTCTTTTCCCTTACATTTTTGGAGAGTTTGAACTAAGGGTAATTGGTTGAAGACCACTTGAGGTTTATTTCCTTGATTTACTTGATATCTTGTTGTAACTGGCATGAAAGAAAAGGTACTAGCTGATAGGATTATCCTAAGAAATGTTGGTACCAAACTAGGATAGTAAAGGCATTAACTTATCCAAAAAGAGGCATGATAAGATAGAATTTGCAAGAGGTATAAATCAACACTTCCACAGAGGTGCCCAATAAATGGGTGAATACCCTAATACATATGGATCAAGAGGATGATTTACCCAAGTTATATTGATTGAAATTGAATTTGTATGAAAGTGAGTGGACAAGAGACTACCAAAAACTCTCCAAGTGTGTTATCAAAGAATCTAAAGGTTTATCTTTTCAACAAGGATGGTTTCTATCTTACCAACCCCAAACAAGGTCACTTGTGAAATCAAAGGTTACTAGTTCAAGAGGTCAAAACACAAGAATCCAAAAGTGTAAACAAGCTTCTAAAAGTGAGGTAAGTGGCCTAATCTGACCCAGATTGACCAAGGAAGACTAGAAATGAAAGGATAGAAAACTGAGCAAGTTGTAAAAAGTTGGTTTTTCAACTCAGGAACTCAGTTTTTGATTGTTTTAATTGACCAGCTACATGCATTAATAGATTTTATCATCAATTAGGCACGCAAGACAGCAATTAGGGAGTCCAAGCAAACAAATGTCTTCAAACAATGAGAAAGGGACAAAACAACCTTGCACATGAACAAGAATAGTGTTGTAGTATTTCTACTCCCTAAAGATTCTACTTGTGTATGTTCTCAAAATGTTTTTCAATCATGCACATAGTCCTAGAAAAGAAAAATTTGGTTGCAGTATAGTTTGTAGTAATGGTCAACTCTGCAACTTTTGCAATCTCAAGTGGGTGAAATCCAATCTTGGCACACCGAGGTTTTGACACAGTCTAAGAATTTAATTTATCATGAGCTGCTAAGGAGATCTAACAACCCAACAAGAGACCACACCTATGGAGATTTCTTCTACAAGGACATTTATATAGTGGTTGTTTCTACCATGGAAGAAATGAATATTACCGCTTGAGGTTCCATCCACATGGTTTACCCAATAAAGGGAATTTCCACTATGGTTAACCCTATCTAACAAGGAAGACTCACAATATGAACCACATGGATACTTGGTTCGGATTCAAGGGTTCCAAGTTTCTGATTCTCCCAAAAGGAAAAAGAGCATAATCCTCTAGCCTCTTCACCTCACCCAGACACAGAAAGAAAGATTAATTGATCCACTAATTTGAAATCACCTCACCTAAGGTTTGAATATCAACAACAATGACCACCAATCTCAAGAGAGAAAGTACCGTCAAAAGTTGAAGACCAAACCAAGTGAGATAATAACAAATCCTTCCCTACCTACAAGGGGAGCTATCGTCAAGAAGAGCTTCGCATGTAAGACAAGCGAATGAATCCCACTCTCTCAAGATCACCACAAATAGTGTTCATAGGGCATAATTACTATGTTAAACATATATGCAAGAAAGCAAATCTAGGTTCATTCCTTTAGAGCAAAAATTGGAAATGTGATCTATGAAAGCAAGAAACACTCAAGCTAAACATATGAGAGATTCATTTTTATTTCCAAAATCCAAATGTTATAGAGATGAAAAAAAATACCTCAAGTCCAAAGCACTGCACTTAATAGATTTTACCTTATTATTTTTTTTGTTGAGCTTTTCCTTGAAAGTAAGCCACGAACTCTCCAACAAGCAAGACAAGCAAACAAGAAAACAAGATATGCAATGTATATTCAACTTATGCAAACCCTAGGGTTAGATCTGAAAATTAATTGTTAGGAGCAATAATAACCAGCAAATAATTCAAATGACAACTCACATCATGCATTGAACCATGTGAAAAATAAGTGCAAGCTAATCATTAAATGTCCTTTTTTAATTTTGATTTTTGACCTAGTCAACAAGATTGGACCTATATGACATGAATTCGGATCCCAAACCCTAAATGAAAAAAAGAGACCCCTGTTAAAAAATAGAGAGCTTTCCAAAAATGTTAGAATTTTAAAAAGATCTTTTCATTTGTGCCCTAGGGAGCCATTTTCCCAAAATAGACTAGTTCTCATAAATTGACCAAATGAGCTCGTATCTTGCATCCAAATTTAAAACACAAAGAATGAAACCCCTGTATAATTTAAAGACCTTTCCGAAAATGTAAATTTTTTTTAAAAATATGCTGATTTGTGTCAAAAATTAATTTTTTATCAAAACTAAAGAAAAAATTATAAAAAATGCAAAATACCTCGAAAATCTAAATTTTTTATTGAAGCTTCTCGGATGTGTCGCAAACTTGAAAAAATAAATTCAGACCAAAAATTCAAGTCATTTGAGAGATATAATCAAATCTTTGAAAATCTAGGGTTTTCGTCTCCAAACAAATCTGGACAAGGGGGTTAGCTCCAAAAATAACAAAAACCTGCATGTAAAGGTGGGTTGCCCCACGGTGGGCACAAAAAATGTGTGCTACAAAAGTGTCACACTTCTATGAATCATTGTATCCAAGATTTCTCAAGAATGAGATCTCGAATGGTGACTCATAGCTCTTTATTCATGGAGTGCAAGGGTTTGTAATGGAGGTCCTCAGATTGACCTAGTTTGTGCCCATGCAAGTACACCATAAAATAAGAGATTCAAAGAGGAAAAGCAAGAGTGATAGTCTCCATGATCAACAAGTATCCATGCAAATGAAAGCTATTCTATATGATAACAATGCAAGAAAGGAAATTAATCTATATGATAACAATGCATGATTATTCTATGAAAGGAAATACAAATGCAAGATTAATCTATGAAAGGAAACATGA
>MU228426.1:2160524-2202437 GCA_018584345.1 Thuja plicata | reverse complement strand
AAGCTATTCTATATGATAACAATGCAAGAAAGGAAATTAATCTATATGATAACAATGCATGATTATTCTATGAAAGGAAATACAAATGCAAGATTAATCTATGAAAGGAAACATGAATCTAATATAACATACAAGTGAAAGATTAATCTAAATGGATTGCGATGGGGCATGAAAGAAGAAGACAAGAAGAAGAAGTTGCAATATGCAAGCTTAAGTGCTCAAAATCTCCTCCAAAATTGCTCTCCAAACCTGCAGCATAACACTAGCATGAAAAAGATGATTGATTTCTTGATTATCGATTATTGATTATTGATTATTGATTATTGATTATTGATTATTGATTATCCAAATGAGAAGGAGAGGTTTCCTTATAAAGAGCAATGGACGGTAGAGATTAAGAGGCAAAAAGAAAATAAGAAATGGTGGAGATTAAATCTTGGTTGATCCATGTGCTCATATCTTCAAAATGCAAAATCAAATGCTATGATTAAGAGGCAAAAAGCCTACCACTTAGGAAGATGTGTGAAGAAAAGGAACTTTATTTATTTTTATTTAATTTATTTCTTTTTTCAACACAAAGAAGGATTTAAGTGGGGGTTTTATTTAATTAAAACAGCGATTTTCTTTTAATTAAATAAGAATTTTTAATTTAATTAAAAGGGATATTTTAATTAAATGAGATAATATTGTTTAATTAAAAGAGATTTTAATTAAATAAGATAAGATTATTTAATTAAAAATGACTTTTAATTAAATAAGATTATTTTATTTTATAAAAAAGAATTGTTTTCTTTTAATTAAATAAGATAATTGATGAAATTATCAAACCTTAGGAAATATTGAAATAATTGAATTAATTATGATTTGATCAAGGAAATTGATTTGAATTGAAAATGTTGCAAAGCATTGATTCAGGAATTTGATAAATTGATAAATGGGGGCCCATAGTCCAGATGACCATTTTAGGGTTCATACACTACCTCATAACCCATAGACATGGAACAAGAGGTCCTAGGCACTACTGCCTCCATCTGACAAGTATCAATATCCACCATAAAACAAAGATCATCCTTATATTTTTCAACATGTCTAGGTATTCTTTCCCTTTGATGCATTTTACCTTGAAAGTCCTTAAAATAACCACAAACTTTCTCATTGAAGTCATTACCCAATAATCTAACATAGTTTTTCAATTGGACTAAAAATAGTGTACCTTCTATCATATTAATAGTACCAACACTAGGAAAGTAGTTTTTAAAGTAAAATAATACACCCATAATCAATTGACTAAACTTAAATACTTTCCTTTTGTCCCTTTTTATCTTCTCCATGTTCTAAAATAACTAATCACTCCTCGCAGCACACAGGTCATACTCAACATTTTCTTTCACCATCCTATATGCAGTATGAATTGTTGCACCAGGCACACTATTGATCCTGCTGGAGTGATAGACTTTATAGCCAATTTTTATGGATGCAAATCTCACATCTAGGTCAGGGATATCATTTATTGTCATCGCTCGCTTATCCCGCTTTTATTTTGTTAACTCTATGACTACATCCTTTGGGATTGACCAAAGTTGAGGTACATCACCGGTTGCACAGAAACTGGTAACTGAATGAATGACCTCCTTAGTTATCTTATGTGGACGATCAAGCCACATAAAATGACCATGGAAATGGCTAAACACATATCCAAATTTCTCCTCCTTGAAATTGTTAGGGAAGTTGATCACATGAGCGAAACCCTTATTTACAACTACTTGGTGCTCCCCCTTCAATACCAGATTGTCACACAACTTCATATATTGGATGAAAATGTGAGAAGAAACTAAGTCTTAAAACTTACAATGAATGTATGATCGCACATCTTCAATATGCATAATGTCATAGGGCACCCTTTAGATCATCTTCAATCAACTTAAATAAATGTTTCTTGAATTTAGGCCTTGGCCTCTCAATAATCTCCATAATAATCCATGTATCCATCTTGCAAGTAAAAAATTCAAACTTATAGATTCGAATAAGAACCTTTTCAATTACCGCCTGATGAAACTTTCAAACCCTTGCAAATTACTTCACCAAATCCTCTTTAAATCCTTTGGGATTCATCTTAATCGTTGTAAATCTTCTCAAACTTTACTTCGGTCGTTCCTTGTTAGATCTTGAACACGTAGGTACACAATAATACCTCTAAAAACCTTTTATCTTCCACCACACTACAACATTAATTGCATCATTGGTTGATAATAAACAACATATACCTTCAAAAATCTTGTTAGCAATTAACCAAATCCTCATGCGATTAAACAAAAATTGATACCATAATTCAAAATCATCATATACATCTAAATATGCAAATAGAACTTACTAAACATGCATCTAAAGGGTCTTTAATAGATTCAACAATGTTTCCTCCCCCTAAGAAAGTGATAGCTTAGTTAGATGAAGAATTCTCCACACCTAGTGAAGATGTGGAATCTTTAGATGGTTTCCTTCACTCTTCTTTGCCCAAATATTCCTCATCTGATTCTTAGTCTCTTCAACATTCATAATCTTCTTTCCCTTTTTCTTGTCTGACTGATTAAGTGGGTTTTTCACCTTGTTGTTCCTTTCTCTACAAAACCTTGCAATGTGTCCTATCTTATGACAGTGAAAACATGTCATACTAGTTGATATCCAAGGTCTTGCATTGCCTCTACTTGTCCTCAATCAGTAGTTGACATCTATATGACCATAGATGTGAAAATGTCAACAAGTAACATTCCACTGGTTCTCACTATGATAAGGACTTAGCTGGTTGATTTGTGACCATTGAGTGTTCATCCTTTTCCTGCACTCATTAGCTCTATGGCCATATTTTTTGCAATTGTAACAATAACCATGACAAGTATTTGGTCTAGCATTAGATCTAATACTTGGAACACTAGATCTGATATATGTCTTTCATACATTAGAAATATGTCCAACCTTATGACAATTGAAACAAATTTGTTTATAAGATATCTTACTAGATTTTCTTTGACTCACCTTAGGTGCAAAATTTACATCTTGATTGGTCTTTTGGTACCTGAAGATTCACCAACCTCATAACTAGTGTAGAATAAACTATGAATCTCTCCATGCATTATTTGATTCTTCAGTTGTTCATCAAACTTTGCAAAACTTTCATTGAATTTCTTGAGTAAATCGTTTGCAACCTTCAATTCATCTTTCAATTTCTCATTTTCTTTTCTCAGATTGTTTGTTCTCCATTAGGGCTTCTTGATTCTCTTCATTTGTCTCATGTATATGTGCATGCAATATACTGACCTCTTGTTCAAATTTGAAGAGCTCATCCACCTTAGATTTTAGGGATTCCTCTGCAATTTTACTTGCTCTTTCTACTACCTTCCTTGCTTCCACTTCTTCACCCATCCTGATTGAGAAATATTCTAACTCTCTTTAGATGTTCTTTTTGTCTTTATGCATCTGGTCATTCTCCTTAGACAATTCTTCCAAAGCTTCTTCAGATTCCTTAGATCCAGTTTGTTTAGATAGTTGTTCAAGTTTCTCAACAGTTCATGTCTCTTTTCTCTGGATTGATGGAGTTCTTTCAACATTTCAATGAACTTCTTGGAATCTACAAGTTTCTTATCAAGTTTCCTTCTATATCTTAAACCCTCCATATCTACCTTACGAATCCTCCCCAAGTTGTTAGGCTTCTTCAAGGGAACTAAGCTCTGATACCAATTGTTAGTATTATAAGGCACTAAGAGGGGGGGGATCAGTTCAACCACAGATCTAGAAAATATTTTCATAATCTTCCAAATAAACCAACATGCAAAGGTAAATGTAACATAGAAGAAAAGTAAAACATGCATCCACAAATGTAACACAAGGACACCAATATTTTTGTGTGGAAACCCTTGTTATAGGGAAAAAACCACGATGGGATTTAGTACCCAAAAATATCACTACTGTAGCAATAAGATCTACCCTGTTAGGAGGATTACATCACCCTGTTAAGGGTATACCCAGTTAAGAGTATCTATAACCCAGTTAAAGGTTATTAAAACAGTCCTGTTATGAACTACTCGATCAAGAGGTTTAAAAATCCTTCTAAGAGTCACCCTGTTAAAGGATTTAGTCTTCAGACCTGTTAGGATCCTACATACCCTATTAGGAGTAACCTTGTTAAAGGATTTTGATCACAATCCTATTAGAGCTTTCCTCGAGTAGAAAACTCAAAGAATGACCTGATGATGACACCTTCTTCCCAACGGATTACCTTCTGTACTGCTCAGTGTGTTATTCTAATTTCTTTAACAACTCTAACACACTTCTCTACTTCACTTCCAATGATCTCAATCACCACATCAAAAATTAACCACACTTCCTTAACAATTTTCCATCCTTTTATATACCTTTTCAAGTTTATCACAAACCATAAAATGTATTACAAGTCGGCTCCAAAAATCCATTCAAATTACATAAGTGGCAGGCCAACATAGGAAATTGAAGTCTTCAATGTCGGTCCTCAGTAATTGACCACAACCTCGATTAAACTAATTTGACTAAACCGGTTGACTGTTCTTGCCCATATCAGTAATGTCTGGCTCAAATATCTACATGTACGTTTAATATTCTTAAGAAATCATAGACATAGGTAAACATGAGTCTATAGATACTACTTTATTGATCACACCATATGAATCCTCAAGATCATCATCACACTTTGAATTTACCAATACTGTCTGTATTATCACTGATCCAGGGAAGACTTAGAAAAATTCTTATGCAAACAAATTCATCACTGGTAAATTAGATATGACCTGTGAAATAGACTTGTTTCCAACAATGAAAACACTACAACATCCACTACATGATCATCTTCATCATATTCCAATAGAACATAATCATGGATGTGGCAGGGTGATGAAACATAACCATGCATATTATTTGCAAAAATAGCTTTGGCCAAGCATTTTAACACTATATTTCTAGTGGTAGGCAACATGAAAAAAGTACAACATTTTCAACTACCCTTCTACTCCACATTTAGCACCCCTCCCATATATTTTTACAAATAGACTTTCTCACAGAAGAGACAAAAGAAAACACATTTCCATGCCAATTATGTTTCATTAAAATTAAAACTACATTCACAAGTTTTAGCAATAAGTTTTACTACCAATTTGATTAAACTAAAAAAGAAAAAAAAAAGTATTATCTTCTTTACATACAATCCGGTTGGTATAAAATTTAATGTATTTGTTGAAAACATCTTAAAAAAAGAGAGGAAAGTACCAGAACTATGGTTTTCTTTAGAGTGAACACAATTACTGTTGTTACAACTAATGCCACAAAATCCAAAAAAAGTAGGAAAGTGTAATGACAATCATTAAATCTCTAGGCGGTTCTTGGTACAAATAGAGTTTATCAAATTCACAAGTTTTCTTCTATATCCTACATTTTTAAAAGAACATACAAGGCACTGAAGTTCTTCCCTTTTCGAATGAGACAAAATTCTAGTAAATCATGATTTTTTTTTCTAAAAATGCCTAACAAAAAAGTAACTGAGACATCCATACAAACAATTTAACAAAACAAATATAGAATAACATATTAAACATTATGTTGCACAACAAAATGTAATGGATCGGTACATGAAAAATTGAACAGTGGTTGGAGATGAAGAATCGATACGAAGAATATTGACATAGTCACATATGAATAAAGTTTTAATTTAGAAAGGTCACCTATATGTCAGTTCGGTGCTTATGGATAACAAAAAAGCTGCGCTAAGAATGATTTTTTTTTAACATTTGTTTTTCTTCCTCGAATTTTTTTCCAAGAAAATCCAACTATTATGGAACTGGAATATCTACAACTGTGACTAAAAAGTAGGTCTCGATTCATAAGACAAAAAACAAAAGATGGAAATTCAAGGCTCGATGAGATTAATTGAATTGAAAACCATACTCATTTCCCTTCTACAAATTGGCATGCACAACTTCAGCGATTTGAAGAGAAGGCAAGGGAAAATGAATTTAAAATATATCCTATTGAGAAAGCTGCACCAATTATCAAGAAAACAACATAGACTATGAAAGAGGAATAAGGAAAAAAAAATACACTCTCATGCACAATACTAGTATAAAAGATCTTCTAGGTTCAGGAAGAAAAAGAAGTAAATAGCTTTAAACAAAAGTTATATCTAATTCCTTTATGTCTTGAATGACATGCTTCCATGCATTGAATCACCATTAAAATTCCTGAGTGGGGAAAAAGAAGAAACTGGAATTGCTATCGATTCCCACTGAGTCCAACTATTCTCCCTCCTTCCTGATTTTATTTTTTATTTTTATTTTTCCCTCAAATTCATCTCTCCTCTGTCTGCCCTCTCCCTTCCTTTTTTTCCATTTCCCCCAAAAAAATTTAAAATTCCTTCATGATTGTATGCAGTCTAAATTAGAAAATTTTATTAATATAGGTCTAATTACTGAGAGGGGAGGGGTGAATCAATAATCAACAAAGACTAATTTCAGCTTCTTTTAAACTTTATGCACCAAAATTTTTTAGAAACAACTAACATAAGTAAAATGCATGCATCCACAAGTAATCAAACACACAATGTAAACACCATACTTATCTCATGGAAACCCAAATGGAAAAAAACCACGGTGTGAGTTGGTACCCACAAAATCTGTACTCTTTTATAATACGCCCTATTAGGAGCTTACCTTGTTAAAGGTTACAACAACACTGTTAGGTGCTACTCAGCTAAGGGATTTTACTTAGATATTTTAGGATCTTTACCCTGTTAGGATCAACCTTGTTAGAGGACTTAAAACATTCAATTAGAATGTCGCCTTGTTAGAGGATTTAGAACAAATATCTATTAGGATCTACCCTATTAAGGGATTTCACTGTTATAATGGTTAGAAAGCAATAGATAAAGTGATTTGTGTAACTACACTACCTCTACATGATCAAACCTAGTTAAGATCTATACTTCTTCTCTATACTCTTCCTCAGCTTGATCTCACTTGATTCCTTTAATTTCTCTATCACCACACCTCTCTGCAATTAATAATAAGCTCTTTCACTTCTTTTTCAACATTTGAATATATAGTTTTACTTCCACCAACTTAAAACAAACCCTTGATATGAGATATGAAAAATCCAGATCACATTAAGTAAGATACAATTTATCTAACCACTCATAAAACAATTTTCTATGACCGCGTCAGCTTACATATGGATTTTACCTTGGTAGTTGAGACATCTTCAAAAACTCTTTTGACCAAAAGAAATTTCTTGAAGAATCCACCTCAAACGCATACCTTGAGAGATGTGATGTCAAATAAGTTCCACAAATCACATAACTAACTTACTACTTAACAAAAATCATCACTAATCCTATTTCCACTTCGAATTCCTTCACCGATTCACAAATCTTCATAACCTGTCCAAGAACTCTGTCTTGTTTACCTGTTAATTCTGTTAACACTGATTCCAGTCAACTAAACTATTTGCAACGGTCAAAAATATGAGTTGCGTTCGCAAATATTGTATCTGGAAATAGTTAAAAATCATATCCTATGACTGCTCCAACAAATAGTTTACCTATTTGAGATAACATTCAAATCACTTGCAGTCTCTCACTGACCATTTTAACAGTTACTGGTGCAGGAGCACCCTAAGGTCTTTGAAAGATCTTTTTGGTCATTTTGGATTGTAGGTTGGTTTTTCCAACCATTAGATAATAAGGACTATGTTATAAATTCCCAAGTGTGTCTAACATGTGATTAGGGTTTAGTAGTTGTTGAGGTCAAGTTGCATCTAGGGGTCTAATCCTTAGAAGTCAACCAAAAGGTCAAAGGGTTGACCAAAACTCCAAAATGAAGTGGCATTCAAGGTTTTAATGTTTTTAAGTGTTTTAAGGTCATATGATAAGTTTTAGGACCAATTTGGTCCATTGGAAGTGTTACTTTGTCATTTTGGCAAAAGATGTAAAAGTTGTCATGACAACTTTTGCAACTTTGCAAAGTTGTCATGACAACATTTCCTAGTTTTTAGGAATTGGCTTTAATTATTCCCAAATCCCAACATGAGGTTCCAGACATGTGTTAATATGATATATAAGGTGGAACAAACCCTAAAGTGATAGTTAGAGTTCATTGTGTACGGACTGTGTGTTGAGAAGTATAGATTTGCACTATATTTTGCAGACAGAGCCATCATCCAATACTTTAATGGATTGAATTAATGCATTGAGAGTGTTTTGTGTGTTATGTAATTATCCTCTGCAGCATTTATTTTATCATTTAATCTATTTGGTTAACATTTTGTAAATTATTTAGGTTTTACTTGTTCACTGTCCGGTTTTGGACCAGTCATGTAAATAATGGCTTTCCTTGGAGTTCCTATGGTCCAAAGTCTTATGAAAAATTGGAATCAAGTAAAGCCTTGTATATACATTATACATATGGTGTATGGTGTGTGTGTGTGTGTGTGTGTGTGTGTGCACGCGTGCGCGCGTGCACGCAGGGAAGACATGAGAACATTCAGGCCCTAGGCGAGTACTGGTTATTCTGGCTAGGGGAACTGAACAGAATAGAGTCAATAAAGATTGCTTGGTGATTGGCGTGTGCCAATCATGGGTAGAGGAGCATAGGGGAATGTATTACAGATATGTTGGATGGAATGAGAAGAGTAGAGGAGGTTTTTAGTGTAGTTAATGAAATCCAAGGAGCCAAACCAGTGTACATGCCCTAGAAACCCTTAATTTTAGGAGTTTGGTGAAAGTCCAGTGTACGAACAAGGTGGGGAACTAAGAACTAGTAAATATTTAAGCCTAGGAAAAACCCACAAGGAATATGTAATTATTTCTCAAGGGTGTTAAGGGATTTTGAGAGGAAATCCATTTTTTTTGTATTTAGGAGGGCTAATTAGGCCTAAAAGGCTACAAGGCCTAGAACACTAGAAATCTTGAACCCGATTGGAACTAGGGTGAAAGATCCACAAGATTGGATCCAGGGGAGTTGAAAGAGACTTAAAGGAGGCAAGGAATCCAGTCCCAAAGAAGATAGGATAGTTGGGAAAGTAGATGACCAAGACAAGCCATGGATGAGAAGGGCGATGGAGAAGGACCTAGTGTGAACTTGAACTTGTTGGAGAACTCCTAGTGAGTTAGAGGAACAAATAGGAATCCTCTAGTTAAGGTGGTGATAGGAACCCTAAGAAATACCAAAAGAAGGTCTAGTAGAGAGAAATAAATCTCTAGGAGTGGGATCTCCCCATCAAATTGGTATCAGAGCCATTGAAAGGCTTGGGATTTGATTGGTGTATGTCAGAGAGGATTGAATCCATAGGTGAGAACATCATGGTGACTAATGCCAAATTGGGAAGGGACTTTCCAGAGCAAAAAGATAAGAATAAGCTTCTTGAAGAAGCAATGAATGAAATGAAGATAAAGACGACAGAGGTTGTAGAGACAGCCAACAAGATGAAGGAGCAGATGAGTGAAGATAAAGACAAGGGAAAGAAACTAGTAGAGGAGGAGATAGAACTAGAGCCTAACCCTCCTCTACCTGAGGAACCATTTCTCAAGGCACTAAAAGAATTGAGTGGCAAGGATCTAGAAGGCATTCTACTATTCTCTGGTAATATGGATGCATAGATGGTTATAGAATGGATTGAAGGCATGGAGAACCACTTCAAATGTGATGGGATCACATAAGCATAGAAGGTAATGATAGCCAAGTCTAGGATAAGAGGATAAGCACTCACATGGTGTAAGTTTTTGCAAGAAGAAAGGGAGAAAGAGGGAAAGAAGCCCATAGAAAATTGAAAATCAATGGTGGCAAAAGTGAAGGAGAACTACCTTTCGAAAGACTATAACATTCAGATACACAAGAAGAGGCAGAACCTTAGGCAAAGGGACCTAGATGTGCCATCATATACTAAAGACTTTTAGAGGCTTTATCTTAGATCAAGAATACAGGAGATAGAGAGCATCAAGGTTGCTTGGTACCTTAATGGATTAAGGTGGAATATACAAGAAGAACTCAGTCTCTTTACCCTAACCTTCATTCATAGTTGTTTCCAAATGGCCTTGAAAGTGGAAGAGAAAATAAAAAAGAAACAAGACTCTAACTCCAGAGGAAGAGGAAGGGGTATAGACAATATAGGTGGCCATAGAGGAAGTTCAAGTGGAAGAGGAAATGATAGTAGGAGTCAAGGTGACTCCAAATATACAGAGCAAGGACATGAGTCAAGAAATAGAGGTGGATACAATAGAGGAAGGGGTTCTTATAATAGTGGAAGAGGAAGATCAGGGGGTTTTGGAATAAGTTCTCACTTTTCTTCCATGAAATGCTACAACTATGGACAATTGGGGCATCCTGCATACAGATGCCCTGACAAATCCTCAACTTCACAAGGAGAGAAAAAGATAGCCTATGTCCAAGAAGAGGACTATTATAAACAATTAGAGGTGATTCTAGATTCAGATAAGGGAGAACATCTCATGTTGAGAAGAATCTTGATCAAGACACCCACCAAAGATGAACATAAGCAGAGAAGGGCTCTTTTTAGAGTCAAGTGCAAGATATTGGGGAAAGTGTGCAAAGTTATCATTGATTCAGGGTCCACATATAATGTTATATCTGAGGAGGCAGTAGAGAAGTTGAAAATCACCAAGATTCAACACATGTGTCCCTATAAAGGTACATGGTTAAACAAGGGGAAAAACATCTTGGTAAATGAGCAAGTGTGGGTAGAATTCACCATTGGCAAGTATCAAGCTAAGATACTTTGTGATGTGTTGCCAATGGATACATGCCATCTATTGCTTGGCAGATCTTGGCAATATGATAGGGAAGTAGTCCATAATGGGAAAGAGAACAAGTACTCCTTCAATAGAAATGGGGTAACTTTCAAAATCCAGTCTTTGATAGGGCCCCGTTTGTTTCGCGGAATTGGGAGTGACACTTCCCGTTTTTGTGAATCCGATGTTTGTTTCTCTAAATTGCAATTCCAGATTCGTCAAGCAAAACCAGGTTTAGACACCAAAATGAGTGGCATCATCTTCCCACTGAATAGGTGGAATTAGAAATCATATCCTAGTTTTGCGATAATAAGGTTTTGAGTCAAATTCCAATTCCCCAAGATGCAAAACCGGGATTTCAAAACCTGATTTTGTGATAATAAGGTTTTGAGTCAAATTCCAATTCCCCAAACAAACGGGGCCTAGAGGAAGACATAGTGGAGAAGATAGAATCCAATACATTGTTGATGAGTGGAAAGGAGGTCCTAAGGGATATGAAAGAGGAAGGAGTTGGCTATGCAATAATGTTAAATTCAAAGGAGGAGGAGACTCATAAGAAAGAACCTATGCCAAAGGAAGTGAAAAAAATATTGGACCAGTTAAGGACATAATATGTGAGGGTACGCCAACTACACTACCACCAAAGAGGGAGATATATCATCATATTGACTTCGTACTAGGAGCATCTTTGCCAAACAAGGCTGCATATAAAATGACACCGGAGAAAAACAAGGAGATAGCCAGGCAAGTACAATAAATTTTGCACCAAGGGTTGATTAGAAAGAGCATAAGCCCATGTGCTATCCCAGTGGTGTTGTCTCCTAAGAAAGGAGGAAAGTGGAGGATGTGTACTGATTCTAGGGAAATTAATAGGATAACTATTAGATATAGATTTCCTATTCCTACGATAGAAGATTTAATGGATTGTTTGGGGGGTGCTAAGTACTTCTCTAAAATTGATTTGAAAAGTGGTTACTACCAAATTAGGATAAAGGAAGGTGATGAATGGAAGTCAGAATTTAAGACTGAAGAGGGGTTATATGAATGGTTGGTTATGCCCTTTGGGCTTACCAATGCACCTAGTACCTTTATGAGGGTGATGAATGAGGTCTTGAAAGACTACATAGGTGTATTTTTAGTTGTCTATTTAAATGACATCCTTATTTATAGCCAAAAAAAGGAGGACCGTATGAGACACTTGGAGTTAGTATGAAGAGGTTGCAGTAAGAAAAGCTCACCATCAATCTTGAAAAGAGTGAGTTCATGAAGGAAGAACTAGTCTACCTAGGATTTGTAGTTTCCCAAGGTGACTTGAAAATGGATAAGGAAAAAGTAGAGGCCATATTGAAATGGCCTATTCCTAAGATAGGGAATGATTTTAGGAGCTTCCATGGGTTAGCCCAATTCTATAGGAATTTTATTAGGAGATTCAGTGAAATCTATGCTCCACTCCTAGAGACCATTAAAGGAGGGTTGAAAACCAAATTTGTATGGACCAAGGCAGCTAATGAGGGGTTTGAAAGGTTGAAAAGAGAAGTAGCCACTGAACCTATATTTTTTTTACCAAGTTTTGATAAACCTTTCATAGTAGAGTGTGATGCAAGCAGCATAGCAGTGGGGGCTGTCTTAATCCAAGAAGGTAGGCCAGTGGCATTCTTCAGTGAGAGATTGAATGAGGCAAAGTCTAGATTCTCTTCCTATGAATTGGTTCTATATGCTCTTGTACAAGCCCTAAAGAAATAGAGGCATTATTTATTTCCTAAAGATTTTGTTGTCTTCACAAATAAACAAGCATTGAGTTATATCAATACTCAAGACAAACTTAGTTTGAGACACATCAAATGGATGGAGTTTTTGCAATAATACACCTTCACTATTAAGCATAAGAAGGGAGTACAAAATAGAGTTGCAGATTGCCTTAGTAGAAGGATGCTTACCATACAAGAGATTCAGTTGTAGAGTATAGGGGTTGAGGGGTTCAAGGAACTTTATGAAGGAGATGCAGACTTCTCAGTGATCTATAAGGTGTGCAAAGAGTTTGAGAATCACTTTCATAGTGAGTATGCAAAATACACTCTTCAAAATGGATTTTTGTTCAAAGAGAAACAGTTATGTGTTCCAAGGGGATCCATGAGGGAGAATCTCATCCAATAAAATAATAATGGGAGTCTAAGTGGACACTTTGGATTGAACAAGACCTTGGATCTAGTGGAGAGGTTCTATTGGTGCCCAAAAATGTAGAGAGATATAAGGAGATATGTAGAGCAGTGTGGAATGTGTCGAAAAGAAAAAGGAACTTCATCAAATGCAGGCTTATATCAGCCATTTTCCATCCCAAGTATACCATGGGATTTCATAAGTATATATTTTATTGTGGGGTTACCTAGGACACCTACTGGTTTTGACAATGTGTTTGTGGTAGTGGAAATATTTAGCAAAATGAGCCATTTTGTCCCATGCAAGACAAAACATGATGCTAGCCATATTGCCCATTTGTTCTTTAAAGAGATAGTGAGGATACATGGATTGCCAACAAGCATAGTTGCAGATAGAGATGTGAAGTTTATGGGACATTTCTGGAAGACACTTTGGAGAAGACTAGGAACCAACTTGTCACATAGCTCAACTTATCATCCTCAAATAGATGGCCAAACAGAGGTGATCAACATGGTACTTGGTAATTTGTTGAGATGTTTGACAAAAGAATATGGACAAAGTTGGGAGTAAGTGATACCTTAGGAAAAATTTGCCTATAATGATAGCACAAATTGGACCACAGGTAAGAGCCCATTTGAGATTGTTTATGGGTTACATCCAAGGGGTGTACTTGAGTTGAGAGACCTACAAGGTTATGAAGGAATCAGTGGTCATGCTGATGATTTCTCTTAGTCAATGAGAGAGGTACATGAATAGGTTAGGAAGACATTAATGGAGGCCAATCAGAAGTTGAAAGCCAAGAGAGACAAGGGAAGAAGAGATCTGCAATTGGAAGTAGGTGATCTAGTAATGGTGTTTTTGAACAAGGCTAGGCTACAAAAGGGGATACCTAGTAAGTTGCAGATGAAAAGGATTGGGCCTTGCAAGGTTTTGGCCAAGTATGGACCCAATGCCTATAAGGTGGAACTACCCAAGGAGATGTCAATTTCTCCAATCTTCAATGTGAAGAATTTGTTAAAGTATAAAGGGTCATAAATGGATGAGGTGCAGTACAATAATGAGGTGAATAAGGATGTGGGGGAGTTCAAGACTCTGGATAAGATCAAACCACAAGCTTAAAGGATACTGGATTGAAGAGTGAAAAAGAAGACCATGCATAAGATCTATATGGAACATCTACTGAAGTGGAGGTAGTATCCAGAGTAAAAATCTACTTGGATAGCTGAAAGTGACTTTAAGAAACATGGAATTAGTGAGGAGTTCCTGACACCACAGGTACCATAATTTGTTTGTTGTAGGGGGAGAATGGTACAGGAGCACCCTAAGATCTTTGAAAGACCTTTTTGGTCATTTTTTCTTGTAGGCTGGTTTGGCCAACCATCAGATAATAAATAATATGTTATAAAGTCCCAAGTGTGTCTAAATTATGATTAGGGTTAGTAGTGATTAGGGTTTAGTAGTTGTTGAGGTCAAGTTGCATCTAGGGGTCTATATCCTTAGAAGTCAACCAAAAGGTCAAAGGGTTGACCAAAACTCCAAAATGGAGTGACATTCAAGGTTTTAATGTTTTTAAGTGTTTTAAGGTCATATGATAAGTTTTAGGACCAAGTTGAGCCATTGGAAGTGTTACTTTGTCATTTTGGCAAAAGATGTAAAAGTTGTCATGATAAGTTTTGCAACTTTGCAAAGTTGTCATGACAACATTTCCTAGTTTTTAGGAATTGGCTTTAATTATGCCCAAATCCCAACATGAGGGTCCAGACATGTGGGAATATAATATATAAGGTGGAACAAACCCTAAAGTGATAGTTAGAGTTCATTGTGTATGGACTGTGTGTTGAGAAGTAAGGATTTGCATTGTATTTTGTAGACAGAGCCATCATCCAATACTTTAATGGATTGAATTAATGCATTGAGAGTGTTTTGTGTGTTATGTACTTAGTCTCTATAGAATTTATTTTATCATTTAATCTCATTGGTTAATATTTTGTAAATTATTTAGGTTTTACTGGTTCACTATCCAGTTTTGGACCAGCCATGTAAATAATGGCTTTCCTTGGAGTTCCCATGGTCCAAAGTCTTATGAACACTTGGAATCAAGTAAATCCTTATGTATAAATTGTACATATGGTGTATAGTGTGTGTGTAGGGAAGACATAAGAACATTCAGGTCTTAGGCAAGTACTGGTTATTCTGGCTAGGGGAACTGAACAAAATAGAGGCAATAAAGATTGCTTGGTGATTGGTGTGTGCCAATCATGGGTAGAGGAGTGTAGGGGAATATATTATAGACATGTTTAAGGAATGAGAAGAGTAGAGGAGGTTGTCAGTGCAGTTAATGAAAACCAAGAAGCCAAACCGGTGTACATGCCCTGGAAACCCTTAATTTTAGGGGTTTGGTGAAAGTCCAGTGTACGGACAAGGTGGGGAACTAATACCTAGTAAATATTTAATCCTATTGAAAACCCACAAGGAATATGTAATTATTTCTCAAGGGTGTTAAGGTATTTTGAGAGGAAATCCACTTTTTCAGTGTTTAGGAGGGCTAATTAGGCCTAAAAGGCTACAAGGCCTAGAACACTAGAAATCTTGAACCCGATTGGAACAGGGTGAAAGATCCACAAGATTGGATCTAGGGGAGTTTAAAGAGACTTAAAGGAGGTCATGAATCCAATCCCAAAGAAGGTAGGATAGATGGGAAAGTAGATGACCAAGACAAGCCATGGATGAGAAGGGCTATAGAGAAGGACCTAGTGTGAACTTGAACTTGTTGGAGAGCTCCTAGTGAGTTAGAGGAACATATAGGTATCCTCTAGTTAGGGTGGTGATAGGAACCCTAAGAAAGACCAAAATAAGGTCTAGTAGAGAGAAATAAATCTTTAGGAGTGGGAGCTCCCTATCAGTTACACAATTTGAGTTCGTTCAAACATTACCAAATAAATTCTTCATATCAAAAGTTGTGATGGCCAAGTTAACATCACAACAAATGACATATTGTTTCATTAGAATAAAAACTCCATAAACATACTGAAACTCATAATTTACTTACATAATATTTGGTAACATACTGAAAACACTAAGTCAATCAATTGACATCAATGACAACCAAATAACTGATTCATATGTCATCAAATCTATCCCAATCTTCATCAATGCAATACTTAGCATCAGTGAATTAGTTCTTCTAATAATCTCCCCCTTTAGAATTGATGGTAAAACTCTTATATTCTTTTACCTTCAATCTTATTTTCTGAATTATTATTGATATCACCTTGTTGGTTTCATGACAACACTTCGTGTCTCTGATGGAAATCTTCATATAGACTTCTGTCAAAATGTTTCCACTTATGTATGTACCTCTAAGCATATGTCTTCTCACTATGTTATACTGATTCATCATTTTCACATGCTCCCTCTTTCATCTCATCCTATATGTTCTTCTCTTGTTTGCATACACATTCTCTTCCTTTGTGTTAATTGCCTCTATGAAATACATATTCTCCCCCTTTGGAAGTAATGCAAAAGATGTCTATATATTTAGTCATCTCTGTTAATACTTGTTAAAAATTAATACTTGACTAATCCTTTTGTGTTCTTTCCTCATCACTGTATTACAACATCATAGGAATTATCCCCTATGGATTATTCCACCACTACATCAATTCATACATAATGACATTCTGATAAACAAATATTAACTAATGCAAACAACATCATCCTCTAATTTACTTTAGATAGGGGAAAAACCCCTGATCTACCTCTGAGATACTCAAAGGTATCCTTTGGTAATGGCATGGTGAATATATCAACAACTTGTTCTTTATTAGACACATAGTCAAGACTTACCTCCTTTTCATGTACCTATTCTCTTAGGAATTGATATTTTATTGGAATGTTCTTTTTCTTCGAGTGCATCAATGGATTCTTAGAAATGTTTATTGCACTAGTGTTATCACAATAGATAACAACCGGTGTAGTGACCTTCTGATTTATTCACTCAAGAATCTATTTTACCCACACCACTTTTTGATAATTAAGAGAAAAAACAACATACTCTACCTCTAAATTAGATTGAGAAATATAATTCTACCTTTTACTATTTAAGGAGACCAATCTTTCACCAAGAAAGAATTCTCCACCACTTGTGCTCTTCTTATCATCAACATTTCCTGGTCAATCTGCATCAATACACACATTCAAAGAGAACTCTCCATCCTTACCCTACCATAGGCCATAATTTTTAGTCCCTTTCTGATATCTAAATATCCTCTTTACTATAACTATATGTGAGTCCTTAGGGTTTGAGAAAAACCTTGCAACAATACCAACAACATGTGCTATATTTGGTCTACTGTGCACAACATATTGTAGTTTACTGATCATGGATCTATATAGAGTTTCATTTACCTCTTTGGATTCATCCCCCTTAGATATTTTTTAGCCTATGACCATAGGTGTTCCCACTAGTTTAGAGTCTTCCATGCCAAAAGTTTTCATAATCTCCTTCACATACTTGGACTGACTGATGTATATCCCTTTCTTTATCTATTGTACTTGAAGACCACTGAAGAATTTGATTTCTCCTATCATAGAAATTTCAAATTCAATCCTCATTAATTCTACAAATGACCTTCTCAATGCTTCATTTCCATCAAATAATATGTCATCAACAAAAAAATCAGCAATCAATATCATGTCTTCACTTTCAGATTTTAGATATACATTGCTATTGTCACTAGTTCTTTTGAAACCTATCTGAATAAGATAAGCATGTAGCCATTCATAGCATGCTCTGTGATCTTTCTTCAGTCCATACAATTCTTTATGAAGATTACATACCTTTTCTTTACCTTTTTCAGTAGCAAAACCTTCAGGTTGTTCAATGTATGCTTCTTCTTCTTCTAACACACCATTTAAAAAAGCATATTTTACATCCATTTGATAGACCTTAAAACTTTTATAAGAAAAATATGCCAAAAGTATCCTTACAGCTTTAAGTTTTTCAACAAGTGAAAAGGTCTCACCATAGCCTAGTCCTTATTCTTGTGCATATCCTTTGCAAACTAGCCTTGTGTTGTTTCTGATCATTTCTCCTTTCTCATTCAGCTTATTCCTAAAAATCCATTTAGTACCTATTACATTCTTGTTAGTAGGTCTAGGTACTAAAGTCCATGTATTATTCTTCCCTATTTGACCTAATTCATTTTTTATATCCTTAACCCAATCATCATTTTCCAAAGCATCTTTAACATATCTAGGTTCTAATTCAGATAGTAGACAAGTGCTTTCCCTTACCTTACTCCTTGTCATCACTCCAACATTTTTATCTCCAATAATCTGGTCTTGTGTGTGATTAAGTTTCACATACCTTGGGAGTACCAGTTCTGTTCGTTGGTTAACTTCATCATCACTCATTGGCAGTGGATCATTCACCACTTTAGTCATCTATGGTACTATATCTGGCTCCACCGGTTGAACATAAACAAACATATCATAGTCTTTTGGTTCCATCTTGCTATCTTCCTCATTTTTCTTAGAAAATTCATCAATTCTAGCATTGGAACTTTAAATCATCTTGTTAGTACACTTTTTGAAACACTTATAAGATTTAATTCTAGTTGAATACCCTAGAAATATCCCTTTATCACTCTTAGAATCAAATTTACTATTTCGTTCATCCTTCTTTATGTACCATTTTCTTCCAAAAATTCTGAAATAATTGACACTAGGAGTATGACCATACCATAGCTCATAAGGTGTTTTGTTTGCACCTTTTGTTGGTGTTTGAAACTATTATGCTATGAAAAGAAACCAATATATCTTAAGACTGATATTAGGAATGGTTAACTCCAAGTGTGAAATCTTTGTAAGATAACTGGACCAACTATAGGGAAAAGACTGTTGTGATACCCACCCATAGTTTGCTTTCAGTTTATGACGTCGTACTCTTTTAGGCTATCATTTCATTTGATTTTCCAGATTCTTTTAGGCTACATTTCATGTGAGCTTCATTATTTTAGTGGTTAGTGATTTTGGATCGTGATGTTTATATGTTTATCATGTGATGGATAGTGAGATGATGATATTATATGTTGATGTACTTGCTAACGTGTTTTTTGTGGTAGAGGACAGAGACATAGTTACTTGCATTGTGAGATCCACATGTTCTACCGATCCCTATCATTTTTTGCAATATTATATTGGATGTACATGCTTGGTCTTTTGATGTCAGGTTTGCAGGTACAGGGCATTGTCTTCCTTGAATTGGCAGGAGTGAGCGTGCCCATATATTCATCTCAATGGTAAAGAGGGGAGTTAACATACAGACCCAAAACCTTACCCTAAGCCTATTGTCCTAAGTATTGGACAAGTATTAGTTTGACTACCCTACCCGAATTCATCAAGTTGATGTAAATTCATGGATCCTATCCTTGAGTGCGTTTGAGTTGATTTTTGTCATTTTCAGTTGAGTGCATTAATGTTGTGTGAATTATCAAGTTATTTATGGAATTAATTATTATTAAATTAATTTTTAAATATAGGGTATTTAATTAATTGAAAATCAATTAAATACCTATGTTTAATTGGGAAATTAATTAAAGTTTAATTATTGAATGTTAGGATTTAATTAAATATTTAATTTGAAATTAGAGTTATATTAGCTTTTATGCTTTATTAAATAATTAAATATTTAGGTGCATGGATAAATATGTGCATTAAATATTTAATCTATTTAATATATTATTTAATTAATTACTTGTGCATTGTAATTATGGAAATTAGAGTTTGAATTCAAAATGCAAGTTGTTTTAAGGAGTCAAAGTTGAGTTGCACAATTAAAGGGATATTTTTAATTAATAATTATTATTTTCTTTCAATTTTGAAAGTGGAGTTAACTAGGTTTAGTGGAGTGTCTATTTTGGGATTGCTTGAAAAGTGGGAGTTGAGTCTCTTTAGGGGAGTTCTCTTCTCATTCTTTCATAATAGGTTTTGTTTTAGAGAAGGTTGAAGGATTTTTGAAGGAGAAATTTTTGTGTGAGCTATTTTGTGTTCTTGCTATTTTGTGCTATTTGTGGTGGTTGAAGGCTTGGAGGAATTAAGGAGATCCTTATTGTGAGGGTTTTGTGGTTCCGGATCTACAGTCAGATTCAAATTCGGAGGGCTTCGAGATTATTCATTTCTCAAAGGGCTTCTTGTCAAATTCGTGGTGGAAATAAAGGTAGGGTTTGGAAAACCCTTTGTAAATTTCAATTTCTGTAAAAATCTATCTTCCTTTGTGCTTGGTGTTTTCATTTCCTTAATTAGGTTCTATTTGGATTTTCTTGTCAAATTGGGTTTCTTGGCAGAGCGTTACACTTGGTATCAAAGCCATATTTCTACACTGGGAACTCTAGGAATTGTACGCCCATTAGGTTGTGTATAGCTTGAAACTTAAACTAAAATATAGACATACATCATTATTATTTTTAGATTTATTGCTTTATTATTATTCTTATCCTTATTTTTCATTTCAAGCTATGTTGTGAGTAGTATATGTATCTCTATTTGTTTTAGGTACCATGCCTGAAACTAGAGCTACTAGAGACCGTGGCAGAGGTCATTCTGGTATTCATGGGAGAGGTAGCCATAATAGCTCCTCCATGAGTGTTAGACAGGACAGTGGTTAGAAGAAGTTTATAGATGGGCATAGTGAGGAATGCCAAGAGGAGTCATAGGAATTTGGCACTAGACAGTTACTTCAGGTGATTTTGAATCATCTTCTTGAGTGGGTTAGAGCAGCTTAGGATGCATCCCATAACTCTCATAGAGAGGAAAGGGAGAGAGAGAGGTCTAGGAGTCCTCGAAGGAGGACCACTATAGTGGAACATGATGTTGTGGAAGAAAACCACATGAGGGACCTGATCAGAGGATGACCTAATCCATTTAATGGGAAGGGATCTAGATCTGAGGCTGAGACATGGCTTATAGCCTTGGAGAGGTTCTTCGCCATGCATCCCTTTAGTAGCAATACTAAAGAAAGATATGTTGTGATGCAGCTTTTTGATTTCGCAGATGTATGGTGGAAGATAGAGGAGGAAAAATTGGGGCTTCAGATGAACACAATGACTTGGGAGCTATTTCTTGACCACTTTCAAGAGAGTCTCCTCTCGAATCAATGGAGACAATAATGGGCTAATGAGTTCCACAATCTGAGGCAACTGACTTTGACAGTTGAGGAGTAAGAGCTTTAAGAGATTTTAGAATGGACAACGCTCCTCTAATTTGTGCTAGTCTAGCTCTAATAGACATGCTCCTCTAATTTGTGCTCCTCTAATTTTCCATAGCAGTAAGAGCTTTCAGAATGGACAACGCTTCGGGCATAATGAGTCCAACCATCCAACATAGAGTGCACAACCTAGTGCCAGTAGGGGTAGCATTCAATAGTCAAGTGCGCCCTCCTCTTGGAGAGGCAATATCAAAGGGATGAGATGCTTCACTTGTGGTCAGTTTGGCCATATTACAATTAATTTTCCCCAATGAGCACCTCATTTTTTAGCACAAAGGCCGACAGCTTCAGAGCCTAGAGTGGGTGGTTCAAGGGGATCTCATAGAGTTTATGCGGCTTTGGATCACCGTCAGGCAGAGCATCAAGGTACAATGATAGAGACCTTAGGTACCATTTGAGGTACTTCTATCTCTATTTTATTTGATTCTAGTGCTATAGATTCATTTATATCTCCTTTCTTAGTTGAGCAATGTGGGCTAGTGGCTGCAAAGAAAGCAATATGATGGCAAGTGGAGTTAGCTTCAGGGGCTAAGCTAGCCACATATTCTTTGGTCAATAAGTGTGAGATGAACTTAGGTAAATTCATTACCACAGTGGATATTCATGTGACTCCCTTGGGATCATATGGGGTTGTATTGGGAATGGATTGGTTGGGAGCTCATGGGGTTAACATTGATTGTAGACATAATACCATCCAATGGAAGGATGATGTAGGTAAGGATTGCCAAATTGTGGGGATTCCACGTCCCATATCTCTTCATATAATTTCCATGATGAAACTTAAGTGGAGTATTTAAAAGGGTTTTCAGGTGTTTGCAGTGACTATGAATGAGTTAGATGAAGTGGAGAGTGAAGTCAAGACCCTGGATCATCCTATTTTGTAGGAGTTCATTGATGTATTTCCTAGTGAGATTCTAGGTATGCCACCAATGTGTAACATTGACTTTCGCATTGAGCTTGGTCCAGGAGCATAACCTATTTCTAGAGATCCTTATCAGATAACTACTCATGAATTGAGTGAGTTGAAGTTGCAGTTAGAAGAGTTGTTGGAAAAGGGAAGCATTTTCCCTAGTGTTTCTCCTTGGGGAGCACCTGTCCTCTTTGTTAAGAAGAAGGATGGATCGTTACACTTGTGCATTGACTATAGACAATTGAACAAGGTAAAAATCAAGAATAGGTATCCGTTGCCACATATTGATGACCTTTTTTTATTAGATTAAGGGAGCCAAGGTTTTCTATAAGATTGATCTTAAATCAGGGTAGCATCAGTTGCGTATTCAGGATGCAGATATCTTCAAGACTTCATTCTGCACATGCTATGGACACTATGAGTTTACATTGGTTCCTTTTGGGTTGACGAATGCTCCATTAGTATTCATGTTCTTGATGAATGGGGTAATTTTTAAGTATATAGATCAGTTTTTGCTAGTCTTCTTGGATGACATACTGATATATTCTAGATCCATAGAAGAGCATGAAGGACATCTTTGACAGGTTTCGCAGTGCCTAAGAGACAATCAGCTATATGCCAATGCGGCAAAGTGTGATTTATTTCAATTAGAGGTTCAATATTTTGGTCATGTGATTTCTTGAGAAGGTATCTCAGGAGATCCTTCAAAGATTTAGGCCATTGTGGAGTGGTCAGCACCCACTAATGTGTCTAAAGTTCACAGTTTCATGGGTCTAGATATTACCACAGATTTGTGAAGAACTTCTCTAGAGTTGCACATCCTATCACTTTTCTTCAGTGAAAGGGGAAGAAATTTGTTTGGAAAGATAAGTCTGA
Source organism: Thuja plicata (assembly GCA_018584345.1). NCBI lineage: Eukaryota > Viridiplantae > Streptophyta > Pinopsida > Cupressales > Cupressaceae > Thuja > Thuja plicata. Next base: position 2,179,412 of record MU228426.1, on the reverse strand, counting down.
GGAATATTTTTAGAGCCTTAAGGGGTTTTTGACTAGTGCACCTATCCTAGCGGTACCTGATCCAATGGGTGTTTTTGTAGTATGTGTTGATGCTTCATTGGAGGGGTTTGGAGTAGTCCTTATGCAGGATGGATGGGTAATTGTGTATGAGTCTTGTAAACTCAAGGATAATGAGTTGAACTTCCCCACACATGATCTTGAATTGTACATGATTTGGTTTGATGGAGACATTTCTTATTGGGCCTTCAGTTTGAGCTTCATAGTGATCATCGTAGTCTATAGTACATCATTACCCAGGATAATCTAAATTCTAGACAAAGAAGGTGGATGGAGTTCCTTTATGAGTATGACTTTGATATTAATTATATTCAATGGAAGGAGAATGTGGTAGTTGATGCTTTGATTCATAAGCGATAGGCTATTTCAGCATTGACCCTTAGTGTGGACTTGTGGAGTAGGATTCTGCAAGCGCTTCCTAGGGATACCTTGTATCAAGGGGAAAAGTTAGAGATTAAGTTAGGGAGACCTTTGGAGGGTAGATTGTTAGGATTTTTTATGGATTTAGATGGTCTATTGCATCACACAAGCTAGATCTATGTACCACCATTAGATGATCTACATACATTAGTATTATCTGAGGCTCATTGTGAACCCTATTCGGCACATCCTGGTGTCAAGAAGATGCACACAGACCTTTGAAAACTCTACCATTGGTCTGATATGAAGAGGGACATTGCTGATTTTGTGGCTAGATGCTTAGAGTGTTAGAGGGTTAAGGCAGAACATCAACATCTAGCAGGGCTTTTACATCCAAATCTCATTCCATCTTGGAAGTGGGTTATCATTTATATGGATTTCATTGTTGGTTTGCCTTTGAATCCTCATAGACATGATGCTATTATGGTGACTATTGATCAGTTGACCTAGGTGGAACATGTCTCCCCTATGAGATCATCTTATAAAATGACTTCTATAGCCAGAGTCTTCATGTAGGATATTGTGAGACTACATGGCATTCCTCGTAGGATTATCTTTGATCGAGATCTTATTTTTACTTCCACATTTTGGACCTCATTGCATCTTGATCTTGGTTCTCAGCTGAATTTCAGTTTGGTGTACCATCTTGAGACCAATGGACAGACAGAGTAGGTTAATCTAGTTCTTGAGGATATCTTGAGGATGTATGTCATGGATAGATAGACTCATTGGGAGAACTACTTGTATCTAGTTGAGTTTTCATATAATAATGGATATCATAGCTCCATTGGCATGTCACCTTTCCATGCTTTGTATGGCCATCCTTGTTGTACACCTTTGAGTTGAGATAGATTGGAGGACAATATTCTTCTTGGTCCAGAGATGCTTCGTGACATGGAGTAGAAGGTAGTGTGTATTCATGAGCATTTGGTCATTGCATAGGATAGGTAGAAGAAGTATGTAGATGCTCACAAGGTGGATAGATAGTTTGCAGTTGTAGATAGAGTGTTCCTGAGAGTGCGCCCATGGAAGAGTCCAATCCATTATGGAAAGGGTTCAAAGTTGGCACCTCATTTTGTGGGACCATTTGAGATCCTAGAAAGGATAGGGCTAGTTGCTTACCATCTTGATTTGTCACCTAGCCTATCTCATGTTCATGATGTTTTCCATGTTTCTATTCTTAGATGCTATATTCCATATATATTGCATGTTCTTGATTGGAATGCTTTATAGGTAGGGGACGGGCAGCTGGCTTTGGAGCCAATTCTTATACTTTAGTAGTGGGGTTTGACCCTCAGGGGTCACACCATCAAGTAGTGAAGGGTCCAATGGGGCCCAAATGACGAGTCATCAGTGACTTGGGAGGATGCAGCAAGATTATGGGATCTATATCTGTATTTGTTTATTGGCTTCCAGGAGTAAGCCTAATCCTAGGGGGTGGATGTGATACCCACCCATAGTTTGGTTTTAGTTTATGATCTCGTACTCTTTTAGGCTATTATTTCAATTGATTTTCCAGATTCTTTTAGGTTACATTTCATGTGAGCTTCATTATCTCAGTGGTTGGTGATTTTGGATCATTATGTTTATATGTTTATCATGTGATGCATAGTTAGATGATGATATTATATGTTGATTTTAGATTTATGATGTTACTTACCCCATACTTGCATGTGTATATGGTTAGCATATGTGTTGATGTACTTTTTGATGTGTTTGTTGTGGTAGAGGACGAAGACGTAGTTACTTGCATTGCGAGATCCACACATTTGGCTAATCTCTATCATTGTTTGCAATATTATATTGGATGTACATGCTTGTTCTTTTGATGTCAGGTTTGCAGGTACAGGGCATTGTCTTCCCTAAATTGGCAAGAGTGAGTGTGCCCATATATTCATCTCAATGGTAAAGAGGAGAGTTAACATACAGACCCAAAAATTTACCATAAGCCTATTGTCCTAAGTATTGGATCAGTATCAGTTTGACTACCCTACCCAAATTCTTCAAGTTGATGTAAATTTGTGGATCCTATCCTTGAGTGCATTTGAGTTGATTTTGGTCATTTTCAGTTGAGTGCATTTATGTTGTGTGAATTATCATGTTATTTATGGAATCGATTATTATTGGAATTAATTATTAAATATAGGGTATTTAATTAATTGAAAATTATTTAAATACCTATGTTTAATTGGGAAATTAATTAAAGTTCAATTATTGAATATTAGGATTTAATTAAATATTTAATTTGAAATTAGAGTTATATTAGCTTTTATGCTTTATTAAATAATTAAATATTTAGGTGCATGGATAAAATTATTCTTTAAATATTTAATCTATTTAATATATTATTCAATTAATTACTTGTGTATTGTAATTATGGAAATTAGAGTTTGAATTCAAAATGCAGTTTGTTTTAAGGAGTCAAAGTTGAGTTGCACAATTAAAGGGATATTTTTAATTAATAATTATTATTTTCTTTCAATTTTTAAAGTGGAGTTAACTAGGTTTAGTGGAGTGTCTATTTTGGGATTTCTTGAAAAGTGGGAGTTGAGTCTCTTTAGGGGAGTTCTCTTCTCATTCTTTCATAAAAGGTTTTTTTTTAGAGAAGATTGAAGGATTTTTGAAGGAGAAATTTTTGTGTGAGCTATTTTGTGTTCTTTCTATTTGTGCTATTTGTGGTGATTGGAGGCTTGGAGGAATTGAGGAGATCCTTGTTGTGAAGGCTTCGTGGTTTCAGATCTACAGTCAGATTTGAATTCGAAGGGCTTCAGGATTCTCCATTTCTCAAAGGGCTTCTTGTCAAATTTGTGGTGAAAATAAAGGAAGGGTTTGGAAAACCCTTTGTAAATTTCAATTTCTATAAAAGAATGTCTCCCTTTATGCTTGGTGTTTTCATTTCCTTAATTAGGTTCTATTTGGATTTTCTTGTCAAATTGGGTTCCCTGGCGGGGCGTTACAACCGCCCTTTGCACTTTTGGCTCTACAAAACCAAGGTGGGTACACCTAATCCAGACAAAATTTACTCTTTATGATACTTATACTCTGGATTTTAACAACAGATAAATGATAAGAAATTTTGAAATGATACCCACTCATTCAGTGACTCTTCACTACCATGCAAGACACAACCAACAACCACAAAACTCAAAAGGGACTGAAATGGTATTGATGTTTTTTATAGGGTAGAATATAGCCAAACCTATTTGGATATGTATCAATGTAGAAAATAATAATTATTGATCAGTGCTTTATCCATTGGGAAATATTTTTAATTCCAATACAGAATAGAGAAAACTAACTATTTTCAAGGACTCAAAACCATAAATACAAATAAATCATATCAAACACTTCTTATAAGATCCTTCTGTAGAACAAACCCAAAGAACTTATGTCATATCCAAAGCATTATTTTATTTGATCCTATATCAAAACTAAGGAATAATGGCATATACACAGATAAATTCTATGAAATGAATCAAAAGATTCACAACTCAACAGGTAAGCACCAAGAAGAGATTTAAATCTGAAATATTGTATTAAGTACAAAGAATCCAGTTTCAATTCCAAAATTCTTCAAAACAAATTTCCACTTCAATGAATGTAAAATAAATAAAAATTTCTATTCTATGATAATACTCTCTAGATATACATCTGCTATACTCACTAGGAATAGTAAACAATTCTATGCCTTATGCTACTTGCCCAAAAATTTCCTAGCCTCTATTAAATGATCTTGGAAGTCCTTTTATAGGCCAAGGACTGAAACAAACTTTACATCATTTAGGGTTAGGGATCAACCATTTAAAACACTACATGGAAAAATAAATTAATTCATCTCAACAACCAAGTAGCTCTATCATTAGCAAGTTGAAACATTCCTATGATCCAGTCTGTTGAGAAATCTGATTTAGCTGCCAGCCACCTGGGAAACTGCTGAATTCAACCCTATTAAAGGAATAATAGAAGGAATGTTTAATCCGCATTAATTATTTAAGGAATAATTTTCCCTTTTAGGACTGTAGAAAGCCAACTATCTTCTCTTGAGAAGCTTAGGGTACTAAAAAACATATTTGATCTTTAATTATAAAACTCTGGAAACAACCCCTCATATTAATGGTGAAGAACATAAAAGCCAAAATAAAGGATTTTAAACTGATTTACAAGTTAACCAGAAACCCTAAAGAGATAATCTCTGTTTAAATGCATTCAAAAATTCCTATCTTTCCTTCATACAAAATCTAATATTTGTTCATATACGGCCCAAGAGATCAAATTTAACTATTTACTATTCTACAACAACACGACACAGATCGCCGTTTTGATTACCCTGAGAAAGGATTTAGATATTTGAAAAATGGTTGTAATGGCTACACCTGGCACTAAATTCTCCATTGATGGTCCATATTGAATCCTTTTAGCACTTTAAAATACAACCATTGATCTCCCTTAAGCTACTCGAGCCTTGAAAATCTGATCTGCCATGTGTCGCACTGTCGTGATGCCATAATAACTAGCATCCTTGCATCTTCACTTTTAGGAAAAGTGCTAGATGTCTGATGAGAACCAACTAAATTGTTCCTTAACTCAGTTATAACCTAGAAATCTTAGTCCCACTTAATAGAATGGACAGGTAGACGCACAACGTAATGACTTAAAGATTATCTTTCATGCACCTTCGACATTGAGGCAAAGTGCCCACCATAGATTCACTTTAAGTTTCTCATGCTTTATATTTCTTTCAACGTTGAGATGGACCCACTTGATACACATGGTGTAAAGGTGCAATGCCTTGATCATTTAATCTATCAACATCTTGTCTTTGAGGCTTCACACGAACCACAGGATCTTCTGAGACTTGACCGCTCGATAACCAACCGCAGAGGGGCCCAAGACCTGAAAAATTTCTAGGTGTCAACACGATGTGATGCTTCAAAGGGTAGATCAAGTTGCATTTTGTGTTTAAGGAAAAATACCCACCGTAGATCTTCATGAAGCTGAATTTCCTTTAAATCTTCACCTTTGCACATACCCAGTCCCGCCATCTACCACGTGTCAACTAGGCCCACCACTTTCCACGTGGCATTCTGTTGCATTTCCTTGAACATTAAATAACTACATCTTGTTCCATAAGGAAAAGTGACAGTCGTAGATGAGACCAAATTTGTCTGAACGATAACCTTGCCCACGTCCTTGAAATATAAGAGGACACTTGCCAACTGGGCGCAATGCCTAGATGGGCAGATTAAGATGATCTTAGACCTTGAGGCATAACACCAACCGTCAGATGAAAAGAAACCATGCTTGAAAAATTAAAGATAAGGCATGTCAGGGACTTAGGAAAATAAGAAAAATTAAAGTGGGCCCCGCTAGGAAACATGACCTAGGGAAATAAAGATGGCCCTGCCGAGACCTGACACATGACTTAAATATTTAAGTTACAAAAAAGTAACTTCAAATTAGAACATGCCATGAGGGATTAGGGTTTTAGCATTGAAATAACACAAAAAAAAACCTAGGGTTTTAGGAAAGAGACTAGAAACAATTTCAGAGACATGGAAAGAAATCTTGGAACCATGCAAAATTTTGACAAGTGCTAATAGTGGCTCTAATTGGGGATGCATGTCTCTTGCAGGCATAGCAAGATTCTAGAATTTTAAGTTGAGTAGACCACCTATAGGAAAAGAAAATAACCTACAACAGACAAAAACAAGGTATATGTACACAAAAATTATTGACAACCGATTGTTCATGGATTCAAAGAACATCAAGAGAAATAGAACTTTAAGAACTATCCATGAAACGGTAATTCTAAAACATTTCTACATAAATCCTTTAAAAAATAATAATCAGAACCCCATTTACTGTCAATGATATATGGTCCTAACCATATAGGATCAAACTTGCTAGTTTTTCCTTTATGCTCCAATCTAGCATTCCACATTAAGACCAAATCATTAGCTTCAAAACTTCTTACAATGGTCCTTCTATCATACAGATCCTTACATTGAAGTTGCAACTTAACATTTATGTCATGTGCTTCCCTCCTTGATTCATCCAACTATATCAAATCATCCATTTTGATCTTCATCTCATCATCAAATTCATCATCATATTTATGGATAAACTTGTACATTTGCAATAGATTATTTTGAGGCAATCTAGCATGTATATCATATACTAAATCAAAGGGTGTACAACCAATGACTTTCTTAACTGTTACTTTGTCACTTGACAATACTTGTTACAAATTTGAATCCCAGGCTCTTTTGTTCTTATCTAACACTCTTTTTAAAATCTTTATCAGGCTCTTATTACTAGACTCAACTTTTCCATTCCCCATTGGGTGATATGGAGAAGAATAAGAAATTTTGATTTCATACTACTGGCAGAAATCGCTAAAGTTTGCAGATCTGAAACACATAGCATTATCTACCACAATAGTTGTAGGACAACCAAACCTAATGAGGGTATTTTGCAGCATAAAATCAATGACAACTTTACTAGTAGCCTTTTTGGTGGGAATTGCTTTAACCCACTTAGTAAAGTAATCAGTTGCTACCAAGATCCATGAATGACCTCCACTAGACTTGTTAGGAATCTCTCCAATGAAATCCATTCCCCATTTTTAAAAAGGTGCTTCAACTATGACATGCCTCAAAGGTAAATTATCACTAAACTTAAGCTTACTTGCAAATTTTTGGCAGGCATCACATTTCTTGACATAACTGTGGGCATCCTTAAAGATAGTAGGCCACCAAAAACTAGACCTCATAATTTTATGTGCAGTAGTCTTAGCCATATAATGGCCCCCACATGCACCATTATGAATTTGTTCCAACAATTTCTTGGATTTACCATAATCCACACATTTGAGCAATACTCCTTCATTGCTCCTCCACCATAACTGGCCTTGTATTATTGCATACTTAATAGCATGCAAATTAACTATTCTCTTTTTGTTTTCATCTATTTTAGGACGTAGCATAATTTTTTTTAAATATCCAATGATGTTCTTGTACCATTCACAACAATCCATATAAAAAATATAAGGCTTTTTCTCTTCTTCTAACATATTTGCCTGATTTTCATCTAAATTTCTCTGAGCCATTAATTTTTCAAGTCCTAGGCCCCTGACCAATTTTATGATCTGAATGTCAATATTAAACTCTTGGATTTTGTTTATCCATCTACACCTCCTTCCTAAAACTTCCTGTTGAACTAGAGTGTCCTTTACAACAGCACTAGGCACATAGGCAATTATAGTTTCTCCTACCAAATAGCATCTAAAAGCTTTGAAAAATTTAACCAGAGCATGTGCTTGTTTTTCTATGATGTCATACTTTAATTTTGTTGCTTGTAAAGACTTACTGAAAAAGGAAATGGGTTGTTCAAATCCCCCTAAATTTTTTTGCAACAATACTGCAGCAACAATATTGTATGAAGAAAAGGAGAAAACCTGTAAAGGCTTGTCATAATTAGGTGTTATCAAAATAGGAGCATCTTTGATAGCTTGTTTAATATTTGATAATTCTTTAGATGCTTCTTTATTCCATTCCACCTTGACTCCTTTCTTCATCTTTTTTGAAATAGGGAGACTAATTTCTATAAAATTTGTAATAAATCTACTTAGGAAATTTACCTGTCTAAAGAAAGATTGAAATCCCTTGACATTCCTTGGTTGAGGGACTTTATTAATAGCAACAACCCTTTCAGGGTCAATTATTACTCCATTTTTAGATACAATATGTCCTAGGAGTTTTCCCTTTGTGACTCCAAAAGCACATTTCTTTGGATTGAAAGAAACCTCATATTCCAAAGCTCTAATAAAAACCCTTTCAAGATGATCATAGTGTTGATCTTCTTCTACTGAACAATTTTTCAGATCATATTGATAAACAACTAAAAAGTTATTTATGAAATATGCAAATGCCACATCCATGGCCCTTTGAAAATTTGCCCCAGCATTTGTTAAGCCAAAAGGCATTCTCACATATACATAAGTACCCCATGGTGTGGCGAATGCACTCTTAAATTGTTCAGACTCCTTAACCATGACTTAGTTATATCTAGAGAACCCATCCATCATAGACATTAATTTAGACCCTGCGACTCTTTGTAAAATTGCTTCCATATTTGGCAAACCATAATTATCGTTTAATGAATTGACATTCAAATTTCTAAAATCTACACAAAGTCTGATATCACCATTTTTCTTTCTCACTGGTACCAAATTCAATACCCATGTAGAATGTCTGATGGCTTTGATAATCCTTGCATCTCTCATATTTTTTAATTCCTCCTTCATTTTTGGTGCCAAGGTGGGATTGATAGGTCTCAAATTCTGTCTAAAAGGCTTAGCGCCCTCCTTTAGGAATCTCATGTTGAAACAAATCTTCTATAAAGGCCTTCAAATCATCATAGGACTACGCAAAAACATGCCTATACATTCTGAGAAGATCAACAAATAACTTACTAATTTTAGGAGACAAATTTTTACCAATGTATACATTCTTAGGGCTCTCAATTATTCCTATGTTAATTTATTCCAAATCTTCAAGTTTACTTACATTATTTGCAGGAAAAGACTTGTCCTTATTATCAAAATATCTCTCAAGAATGACTATCCCCTTGGGAACTCTATTAGATTTCAATTGAAGAACTTCTTTCCCAAAAATGGTATTTTTATTATACAAGGTTTCTATGCACCCACTGAAATACAGTTCTTTATTTAAAAAATCTACTTCACAATTCAAAAATCTCAGAATATCTAAGTCATCTTCAAAGACTTGCCAATTTTCAACATTGTCTGGTATTGAAGGCCTAGATTGAAACTCTATTTTAGAAATTCCTACAAATATAATATCCTCAGGTCTTAAAGAAATGTTTTCTAGTAAATCTTCCATTTTTTTTTGACCTCTATCTATCCAATCAATACCAAATGCATCAAAGTTCTCAAATTCATCCCAAACAACATTCCTATACTGCTTAAATCTTTGATTTTTTGAAAGATATTTGGATTTAATCTGAGATATTATTAATTTAGAGTATCCAATCACTCTGAGACTTTTTATCTTATTTCTTGAGAATAATCTCAAACCTATTAACAAAGCTTCATACTCTGCAACATTATTTGTGCATGTAAATAACAATGTAAAAGAACACTTGAAGGTCTTACCATTAGGAGCTATTAATAGGATTCCTGCACCAGCTCCTTCCTTAGAACTTTCTCCACCAAAGTACATGGTCCATAAATCATATTATTCCACCAAATTATTTTTGTCATCAGATATCAACATAGGTTGAGTTCTTTTTTCAACCCCTATATCTTGTACTTGAAAAGATCCAATATCAGTATCCACAAAATAATTCATATCAACATCTTCATTTATTTCAATCATGTGGGGAGTCCTTTCCTGAGACACCTTGACATTGTAACTATCAATACTAAAAGTAGAAAAAGACAGATCACATTGTATACTTCCTCTCATTGAAGAACTCCATTTTCTTGACAACAACATGCCATAATGAGGAGGAATATCAACAACCAAGACACTCATGTTAGGATTAAAAAGACATAAATAAAAATTACATGTAGAAATATAACCAATATCAGAGAATAATAAACCAAAACAAAAGAGAACACAAGACACAAATATTAACGTGGTTCACCCAATCCCTGGGCCACGTCCACCAACAACCAGTCCAATATTATTATTATCTAGTGATTACAATTTTATTGCAATACACAATCCCCTTACAACTCAATATTGTCGTAAGAACAAAATAAAACATACATTATGTGAAACCCTAACCCTAAGCCAATTTATACAATCTTTATGCCACTTTAGGGTTAGAACATGTCAGCCCATAAATTAGGCCCCAAACCCCATGCATTGCAAAAAGTGTAAAATACTTTCCTGGATAATACTTTCCTGATCATTCACCATAATATAACAATCTCCCACTTGAGGACTGGTCAGACTCCACATAAACCAACAATTCTCCCACTTGGAGAATGATCCTGTAGCTAGACAGCTACCCTGTGAAACTCCCACTGGATCCAAAACCTTCTCAGACTCTATTGTTCTGTTAGTCTATTCAATCTAGAAGACCAACTAAAGCTAAAAAAGAATTCAACTTCTCCCTTGTCATAACCTTTATAAACATATCCACTCGATTATCATCTGTATGTATCTTATCCATCTTTAACTTCCCATCATCCAAAAATAACTGAATGAAATGATACCGCAACTATATGTGCTTTGTCTTTGAGTGCAAAGAATAATTATTCACAAGATGAATGACACTCTAACTGTCTGAACACAGATAATTATCCACCTATGAATGTCCCAATTATTCCATGAAGAATTGGATCCATATCATCTCCTTGGTTGCCTCTATAGCAACAACATACTCTGCCTATGTAGTGGATAAAGCATTCACCTTTTGTAACCAATAAATCCAACTCACTGCTATCCCACCAATAATAAATACATAACCTATAGTACTTTGCATGGTATCCATATCTATTTCCAAATATGAGTCAACATAGCCTTGAACAGTAGTAGTAGAGCCCCCAAAGTGTAAACAATTATTGGATGTACCTCTCAAATATCTAAGAATCCATTTGATTTCATTCCAATTCTCAATCCTAGGGTGACTCATATGCCGGCTAACGACTCCCACTGCATGTGTGATATCTAGCCTAGTACATACCATAGCATACATTAAGCTCCCTACAACTAAAGCTTAAGGTACCTTAGACATTTTTTCCTCCTCTTTTGGTATCTTTGGACACATCTCCTTAGTTAATTTCAAATGACTAGGAAAAGGTGTACTAACACCTTTGGCATCCTTCATGGAAAATATTTGCAACACCTTTTCAACATAATCATACTGAGATAGAGTTAATTTTATTTTCTTCCTATCTCTGCAAATTTTCATGCCAAGGATTTGTTTTCCTGCCCCCAAATCCTTCATAGAAAAATATTTTGCTAACTATTGTTTCAACCCCTTAATATGATCCATGTTAGACCCAACTACAAGCATATCATCAACATATAAACACAGAATAATGTAGCTGTCATAATTCAACCTCTTGAAATAAATAAATTGGTCAGAATTACATCGAGTGTATCCATTCTCATTCATAAAAGTATCAAATTTAATATACCATTTCCGAGGTGTTTGATTCAATCCATATAAACTTTTCTACAATCTGCACACTAAACTCTCCTTACCCTTGACCTCAAATCCATATGGCTGTACGATATATATTTCTTCATTCAAATCACCATGAAGAAAAGTTGTTTTAACATCAAGATGCTCTAAATGTAAATCTTCAGTAGCCACAATAATTAAAATAGTATGAATAGAAGTCATTTTAACAACTGGAGAAAATATCTCATAAAAAAAAAACCCTGTTTCTGTGCAAATCCTTTTATGACTAATCTAGCTTTAAATATTTTCTTACCTCCATCTTGTTCTTTTAGCCGGTAAACCCATTTATTCTGGAAAGCCCATTTACCTACAGGTAACTTACATAAATCTCAAGTATGATTTATCAGCAAGGAGTCCATTTCTTCTGTCATTGTAAACTCCCACTGAAGCTTTGTATCCACCTGCATAGCTTCATTATAACATTTAGGTTCACCAACATCAATTAATAAAATAGAATACAAAGAAGGTGAAAATATATCTGGAGGTCTACTTAGCCTTGTTGACCATCTAAAATTCACTAGGGTGTGTGGTATTTGTTGTTTCTGTTGTTGCAGATCATAAGGAATTACTGGAACATCATCTTTTGGAGTATCATCCAACTCTAGATAATCATTGTATTTCTTCTCATGTTGTCGCAATAGATCTTTGTACAACACTTTCTCATTGAATATGACATCCCTACTTCTTACAATTTTATGATTTTCAAAATTGAAAAGTCTATAGCCAAATTCATCAATGCCATATCCAAAAAATACACATTTCTTTAATTTTTCTTTCAGCTTGGTTCTATTTTCAAAATCTATATGTGCAAATGTTTCACAACCGAAGGTTCTTAGAAAAGAATAAATTACCTTCTTACCAGTCCATGCTTCCTTTGGAATACCACAACCCAAAGGAGTAGAGGGACCTCTACTAATTAAATAAATAGTAGTATTTAAAACCTCTTCCCACATGTTTAAGGGAAGCCCAACATGCAATATCACAGTCCTTTCACACTCCATTATTGTCCTATTCGTGAGTTCAGCCACTTCATTTCTTGTGGAGTCCTTGGAACCATTTTCTACCTACGAATACCATTTGAGGAACAATAATCTTCAAATTCTTTTCTGAAATACTCACCACCATTATCAGATCTGTGACAATTAAATCTTTTACCAGTCTCATTCTCAACCAAGCTTTTTCATTTTTTAAAAGTTTCAAATACGTCAAATTTATGCCTAAGGAAATAAATCCAGACTTTCCTAGTTATATCATCAATGAAATTAACATAATACAGAAAGCCACCAAGGGAAGAAAAATGAGCCAGACCCCATACATCTATATGCACAAGATCTAATTTATCATCTTTCTTCTCCTTCCCACCCTTCAAGAAACTAACCCTCTTTTGTTTCCCATACACACAACTTTCACAGAAATCTAGATTGACACATTTGAGACTTGGTAAAAATTTCTTTGAATGAAGTAATTTTTCACCTTTCTCGCTCATGTGCCCAAGTCTATTGTAATAGTGGAAAATTCTTACCTTGGGACATGTCTTAAATTAAATTTCTACTCAGCCTTGGGACATGTCTTACCTCTTGTAGTAGCCAATGATTCCCATTATGAAACTTAATTTTAACTCTTCCCTTCCCAAAAATTTGACAAGGTTCATTATCTCCCAAATAAACTTGCCCAAAATCACCTTGGACATAATCAATAAAATAACTCCTATGGGGTGTAGCATGAAATGAAGCCCCTGAATCTAGAACCCATGAATTATCAACAATCTCAAGGGAAATAATCAAAACATCTTCAGATTTATTACTTACCACATTTTCCTCCTTATTGCCTTCTTGTTTGTCTCCTTCTTTATTCTTCCAAGACCAGCAATATTTCTTTTTATGACCTAGTTTTACACAATACCAACAGTCGCTAGGTCCTTTTGATTGATACCTCTTTCCCTTTGAATTACCTCATGATTTCCCATGATTTCCAGAGTTGTTTCCTCTATCTCTTATTCTGCCTCTGCTTTCTTCATTCAAAAAACTACCTGATGTAGATCCGCCTGAGCTTTTTCTACGAATTTCCTCGCTAAGAATAACACCAAGAACATCATCAAATTTTAGGGTATTCATATTAGAAACAAAGTTACTAACAACCATTATCAATCCATTCTAGCTTTCTGGAAAACAACACAGAATACAAAGAGCTCTAATTTCTTTATCAAAATTTATATTCATAGAGGATAATAGACTAGTAATTGTATTAAAATCATTTAAATGATCAGCCACTGACCCACCTTCTACCATCTTTATATTAAATAAATGCTTCATAAGAAATACCTTATTTGAAGTGGAAGGCTTTTCATAAAATTTTGCTAGGGTTTCCATCAACTCTTTAGTTTTCTTTGCTTTGGTAATATTAAATGCCACCAATTATTCCAGGCATAACCACATGCTTCCCAATGCTTTTCTATCCAAAATATCTCAATCCTCTTGAGACATAGTTGCATCTTTCTTTCTCACTCCTCTCAATGGTTGCCATAAATCATTCTGATAGAGATAGTCCTCCATCTGCATTTTCCATAACTGAAAGTTCTGTCCATTAAACTTCTCAACCTTCAACATACCCTCGTCTACCATTACTCCCACTAAACCATGAGATCTTCCTACAGAGGATAACTAAAAAAAAACCTCACTCTGATACCACTTGTTAGGATTAACAAGACATAAATAACAATTACATGCATAAATATAACCAATATCAGAGAATAATAAACTAAAATAGAAGACAACACAAGACACAAAGATTTAACGTTGTTCACCTAATCCCTAGGCTACGTCCACCAACACCCAGTCCAATATTATTATTATCTAGTGATTACAATCTGATTGCAATATGCAATCCCCTTACAACTCAATACCATCGTAAGAACAAACTAAAACATACATTATGTGAAACCCTAACCCTAAGCCAATTTATACAATCTTTATGCCGCCTTAGGGTTAGAACATGTTAGCCCATAAATTAGGCATTACAGAAAGTGTAAAATACTTTCCTAGATAATACTTTCCTGATCAGTCACCACAATATAACAACTCATGGTCAACACTTTGTTAGGATATATCGCCAGCTTATAAGGAAAATCCTTAATAGTACTGATGACAGGGATTTCTCTAGAGTTCATTACTTGACATCTTCCATGAGGAGTATCAACTTGTAATCCCATTGAATTCATTATATCATAGTATTAGATTCTCCTGAATCTATGATACAATTATTTTGCATCTTACCATTGATAACCAAAGTTAAGAAAAAGGGATCAACAACTCCTAAAGGATTATTTACATTATTTGTATTTAAATAAATCTAAGGGATTTCTGAAATAATTTCTTCATACTCTTTTCCCTTGCTTTCTGACTTGTCTTGTATATTTTTCATCTTTTCAACATCTTCTGGTTTTTAAATCTTATTGAAGAAACACCATCTAACACTGTGAGGACCTTCTCCTTATGTTCCTCAATTCTCATCATTTCCAAAAATGGAACTTAAACAGTCATTTGTGACAACAGTTGCCCCATATCAGTAGGGGTGTATGTTACATTAGAGGATTTTTTTCTCAATAATAATATTACTATCCTTAACTTGAATGGATGATTTTAACTCTTCTTTCTTTGATTTCTTATTATCCATCTTAGGAGGGGAACAACCTGTTTCTGGTATTTTTTATTCTACGTCATATACAATGTTTGAACCATTTGATTTGTTTACATGTTTAACCTTTACTTACATTCTCAGCAGACCTTCCTTGAAGGTGTTTTGAATTTGCAAAGTTACCACTTTTCTTGTTTTTATTATCTGATTTGGTCTCTTTAAAAATAAAAGTAACTGGTTTTCTTTCAAGTCCACCAACTGTTATATTTCTCAAATCATAATTAGTTTTTTCTTTGGTGACCAAATCAAATGTAATCTATGCTATTTCCTCATCAGAGGGTCTTCTCAATACTGTAGTTTCCTTACTATTTTGACCATTACACCCTACATTATCAACTTCTTCTTCTCCTTCATATTCAGGAAAAACTTGGTGATCATATGCTTCTACTTTGCTTTGTGAGCCAGAGAGATCACGATTCTTGATTTCATCATCAGAACATACTTCAAGACATGAATATGAATAAGTCATAGAAAAACCTTTGTGATCATTCAACTCACCTTCCTCCTCTCCTTGTTCTTCATTTGCATTTATATTCAAAGCAAAAACATAATAGTCAAGATTATGTGGGGACTGGAAAGCTTCACACTAATAATAATCATTACTCATGTTAACATAATTTTTGTGTAGAGGACCAAGAGTCCTATCATCAGGCTTGTCCTTTCTTCATTGGACAATAGGTTTCCCATCCTTAAATTGGGTACTATAAGAATAATTTTGCAGCTTTGGCTACTGAGTATAACTGTTATGGGATGGCCTACTATCATGTGGAGCTCTATAATCTTTATGTTATGATTCCTTTTGATTGGTCCTAGTAAACCTCCCATCTTCCCTTTTACCCATTTTTCTTGATACTCTCCTATTCATTTATATAGTAATAGTTGTCTTATAGGCATCACTAATGCTTCTAGGATTCTTATCTCTAAGATGATATCCCATTTTAGAATCAAAAGCATTTAAATAGGTAGCAAGACATACCTCCTCATAAAGCCTTATTTTTTGAAAAATCCTATGCATAGCCTTTTGGAACCTTGTATTGAATTCAGCAACTTCCTCATTTGAAATTTTCTTTATATTGTTAAATTCATTCAACAAGAATCCTTTATTTGTCTTATCACCATATTGATCGTTAAAGAAATATATCAATTCATCTATATACCCCACAGAACCATAAGATAACACTCTAAACCACTCCCTAGCATCTTCAACTAGAGACTGAACAAAAAATTTCATCAAGACATCCTCATGTATGATGTTATAGTCATCCATGATATCAATAAATTTCCTTAAATGTTACTCACAAGTAATAACATTATTGCTGACAAACTTGGGAAGTCTATCTCCAATCTCATTTGGGACTGCATTGGGATAACCAGAAATATCAAGAAAAGAAAATTGCTTGTACCTTTCTGCATAAAATGACCTTCTTTGGAAATTTTCATCATTTTGGAAGGTAGATGATTTGGCTTTTGATGTTGAGGTAGTTTTAGCACCAACATGAGAAATCCTAGAAGATTGTATGAGAAAATCAATCTTCTTCTTCATCTCTAAAGTAGCAACATCTGCTTCTTCTTTCTCAAGCATTTTGGCCATGGTTTCCTTCTCCCTTTTGGATTTCTCAAGGGCAATGTCCAATTTGGACATTTGATCTATTGGAACTTTACAAATTTTGGGTTCATCTATTTCAATTCCTGTCACCTTCTTCTTTCCTTTATTTTTAGAACCTTGAGCATCAATACTTTGGTGAGTGACAGGTTTCTCCTGATCCTTCTTAGTTTTTTTAGCACAATTTATTGCTTGCTGTTTCAGCTAGTGTTTTTGTTTTTTCTTATTGGCCTTTGATTTTTTTATTTTTTTTGATGACCCACTGCTCTTGGAGGTATCTATTATATTCATTTTTATCTTCAGAGGAATATTCATAATATGATGAAGTGGTGTCAGAATCTTCATCTTTTCGTTCACTAGGAGAACTGTTATCTACATATGCATCCAATCCCAAGTCTAGAACCACTTCATATTCTGATGTATTTCCCTCATGGCTATATTGGGTTGGATCTTCTCTCCTAGTGTTCTCCTCTTGTCTTCTTGGTGATGGATTATATAGATTATCTTTGTTCTTCTTTTCTCTCCAAGACTTTCTAGCCTTAGAAGTAGTTGGAATTCCACCTTCCAATTCTCTTTTAGGATGATCTTTCACTCTAGATCTGGTATTCATATTAAAGAAAACAAATCTGTATTACTCAGTAATGATTTGTAGATATTTCTTTGAGTCATCACCCAACACAAGTTTGGGAAAATACAATACTAGCTAATATGAATATTGCAAGAGTAACTTTGATCTTTCAAAGGTCAACTCCCCAGTGGAGTTTCCATTTTGTTGGTGTTTATAACTATTATGCTATGAAAAGAAACCAATATATATTAAGCCTGATATTAGGAATGGTTAACTCCAAGTGTGAAAGCTTTGTAAGGTAACTGGACCAACTATAGGGACAAGATTGCCCTTTGCACTTTTGGATCTGCAAAACCACGACAGGGACACCTAATCAAGACAAACTTTACTCTTTATGATACTTATAGTCTGGAATTTAACAATAGATAAATGGTAAGTGTGTGTGTGAAATATTTCACTTGTTACCTGTGACACAACACTTCAACAGGTCATTACATTAGTGAAAAACATGGTTAGATGAGCATATAAAGCACCAAAATTGACCTATTGCTTTCTAACTAAGAAGAGTATGATAAGAAACATAACAACCCTCAGATTATGCTACTATCAGTGACATATACGACTTAGCATGAAAGATTTGAGTTAAAACAAACTATTTAATCATTAAGCATGCATATTATCTCTAAACATGAACATTATAACCATGCATGATAATGAAACTTTGAAGTAAAATGAAACTATCTAAATCCTAACAGCATAAAAATGCATTTTCAATCTAAATTATGGGCTTATTTGTGTTAAAAAAACCCTCCTATTTATAGAAGAAATGAGGAGAGAGAGGGGGACAAGGTTCATTAATGGAGTTGAAAAACTCATTAATGAAGTGTAAGAGGCATTAATGCTTTGGGCATTAATGAGGCATGGTGGAGGCAAATGCATTAAATGCTACATTAAATGTGAGCAATTAAGAGGCATGGGTAGGGGTACAAGTCAAGCTTGAGAAGGTGGACTTGAGGAAGGGAATCTTGAGATTCTTTGACTTTCTCAAGTGGGTTGAGTCTTTAATCACTCCTTAATGGAATGTCACAACATTAGGAGGTGGGTTAGGATAGAATTAGGATTAGAATTAGATTTAGCAAGGGTGAATGGGTTGGGATAGGTTCAAACCCAGAGTTAAAGTGGTTGAAGTGGGTTAGGTTAGGGGTTTAGAGGAATATTAATGAAATGAATAAAACTTATTTAATTCATTCAAAAATAGGAATATCAATTATTTAAGCTTTTAATTTCTTTTTAATAATCAATAGGACTATAGCCAATTTAATTAAAT
>MU228426.1:2141955-2160474 GCA_018584345.1 Thuja plicata | reverse complement strand
ATTAATGAAATGAATAAAACTTATTTAATTCATTCAAAAATAGGAATATCAATTATTTAAGCTTTTAATTTCTTTTTAATAATCAATAGGACTATAGCCAATTTAATTAAATTAATTAGGCTAGGGGTATGGGTTTTGCAAGTGAGAAATTGATTTAGGACTTTATTTAATTCCTTGAAAATTAATCATTTTAGCCATGTATTTGATTGATTTTGATTTTGGCTAAAAGTAATTAATTTAGTGATTTGATCACTTTAGGAGATTATATTGATTTCAAAAGAATTATGCCAAGCAGTAACAGGGTTGTTTGAACATAATTGGGGGTATGATCACACTTAGGGAAAATAGGGTCTATGGTCTGAGAAGACCAAATCCAAGTGGTTACATTTGCCCCTCTTTGAATTGATGTGTGAGCAGCGCATTGATTCAAATAAAGTTTTTGATGTTGACTTCAGAAAGATTGAGAATTTCGCTCATGATCGAATGTAATGCCTGATGAGATCAATCTCGCACTTGATCAAACTAAACTAATATAATTGAATTTGTACTTAGTTTTCATACAAAGTCCAATAAAAGATCTTAAAAGATACCAATTCTGAACTTGCTTGTCATCCAAAGATTGATAATATGATTCTGAACTTGGTTGTCGTCCAAAAGTCAGTAAGAAGCTGCTAGGAGCTTAATAAGAATATTTTAAAATGAGGAAACACAAGATATCCAGCTTATGAGAATGAAAGCTTTCTATCCAACAGTTCTGACTTAGTCAAGGAAACTGTCATGCCCCTAGTTGTTTGATAACAAAGTTGTTTTTGATGTTCTTTTGAGCAAAAATTTGATTGATTATAGTGTGATCATGCCCCCTTGGGAATGAAATCGAAGGAAAGAAATGAAATCCCTCTTTTAAAATGATGTATCACTTGCATGGAATGGATAGGTCAAGAAAGAATAGGAGAAGGGTAGAGATGAAGGTGTGTTTTGTGAAAACTCAAGAGTACCAAGTTAATCATGCTTAAAAGGTGAGTTCAATTTTGTTCCTGATTGATCAAAGATTTCGGGAAGCATGGGTATGTAAATATCTTGGATTTTTAGAAGAAGAAAAATAGAAATCATTTTTGAGCCCAAATTCCTTATACTTTTACTCCTTTCAAAATGCATCATGCAATCTCTAAATGCAGCTATATGCAGACTCTTAGGACTTGTCACTAATTGGCAGATATTGGACATTTTATCATCATTAGGCACTATTCAGAATGGATACCACCTGATAGTACAACCATCACTAATACCCACTGATATTATGAAAGTACAAATACTATGTTTTATTGAAATATCAAAAATAGACTTAGGCATCAAGGCATAGAAGCTAGGATAACAAAATAGTCACCTTCCTTTTATTATATCAGAATATGTGTAAGGTAAGATATTGGACCCACAATGACCTTGAAAATTCATAGTCTTGGGTACATTATGCTTCGTATACCTTAGGGAGAATCTGAGTCAGAAAATAGACAAGGAAATTGTTCCAACCTCACCGTAGTTTACACATAACAAAGATCAAGATATATGCGGCTATCCACTCATGTTGGCAGCTCTTACCATAAACATCCAAGTTAGGTGAAATCTATAGGATCATTTGGAACAATCACCACACATAGAAAACCAATAAAATGTTATGCCCCCTTTCCTTGCAACTCTTTTTCTTTGCGCATACGTCATGGAGTAACTCGGAAGACATAACAACTTATCAATTGGGAATCAATCAAATAAAATTCATAACTACTTAGATGCCCCTAGTGAAAACATCATGGGTACATAAAAGAGTCATAATCAAACCAAGATCAAACTATTTTTAGGAAGTATTAAGAAATACTATTGATTCATTTTTCAATCGCAGTAGAGATTCAACAATCAAAAGGTGAAATTAAAGCAATATGTGTTCCATGTCTATGTATTTTTCCTATTTGCAAGCCAATATAGATCGTAGGAACACCTTTCATGTTAGTGCAATGTTTGTGCCAACCTTGTTTCATGAAAGGGATAGTCTAGTGAAAGCATTGGGTATCATTGTTTTACGAGACAAAACATCCTATGACGACCTAGAAGATGCTACCTATCATGCTAGAAAGAGATGCCACTAGTGTAGAATGACCTGATGCTAAGATAGAAATACAGACAAATCCCAAGCAAAGATAAGATTTTCATGAGGAAACAAATTCAACTCGTAGTATAGGTGTAATTGTGAAGGTTTAGTATCAGCAATGTATTGATAGATGGAGTGCAGAATACAAGTGATGCTTGATTTCCAGGAATTCACCACTTGGAAAGACCTTTTATTCTTTTTGCTACCAGGATGCCTATTTTACCAAGTTGTCATCAAGGAACTTTTCTCTTTTTCTATTTTTGAATTTTTGAATTTTTTTGTGGTATCAAGGCCCCTGTTTGCTAGGTTTTCACCAAGGATACCTTTCTTTAAGACTTTTCCACTATTTTTGGATTTCTTTAGGATCAATTTTCTAAATGTTTTTGGTATTTTCCGAGGAATATTTCACTGTACAGGCTCTGCTAGCCAAACATCAAGCATATAACTACTTCAAATGTAGAGTATTGATAGGATCTAGAAGCATGTCTCCCTCAAGTGTAGCTAATTGATAAGCTCTGGTCCCAAAAGTAGCAGTGATAACATAAGGTCCTAGCCAATTAGGTTCAAATTTCCCTTTCTATTCCCTGTTGGGCTAGTTCTTAGGATTCTCCTTTAGGACAAGATCCCCCACTTGAAATTGGTGTGGTTTAACCTTTTTATTGTACCCCTTGGACATGCGTGCTTGGTACACCTTTAGATGATCAAACGCTTATTGTCTACGCTGATCAAGTAGGTCTAAAGAATTCACTCTATCAATGCGGTATTGCTCATCAGTAACAGGACCTTGTAAATATATCTACAAAGATGGGATTTCAACCCCAATAGGTAGTACTACTTTAGCACCATAGACTAGAGAAAATGGCGTGGCTCCAATTGGTGTTTTGATGCTTGTTCTGTAGGCCCTTAGTGCCAGATTCAGTTGTAGATGCCAGTCTCTGCTAGACTTACTTACAGTTTGGTGTAGGATATTTAGAATATTTTTATTAGATGTCTCAGCCTGTCCATTACTTTGAGGGTAATAGATTGAGGAGAAATGTTGAGAAATGTGGAATTGTTCACAAAGGTTATCAATGTCTTGATTTTTAAATTGGCCCTCGTTGTCTGTTACAATTGATGAGGGTATCCCATATCTACAGATAATGTAGTTTAGAATGAACATAGCCACCTATTTTCCAATGGCTTTGATTAGCAGCATGACTTTGACCCACTTCATGAAATACAAAGTGGCCGTAATGATGAACTTGTGTCCATTGGTAGAATTGGGATATATTTGTCCAACCAAGTCAAAGGCCCATTGCTGAAATCACCAATGTGTAATGAAAGGTATAAGTTCTTTGGCAGGAGCATGGATGAGATTTCCATGTGTCTGGAATTTATGACATATTTTGGAAAATTGAATAGCATCCTTTTCCATGGTAGGCCAGTAATAGCCTACTCTGAGTAGTTTCTTTGCTAGTGAAAAGTCATTTGAATGTGATCCACATACACCTTCGTGGACTTCTTTTAATGCGTGATCTAACTCTTCAAGTTCTAAACATCTAAGAAGTGTACCATCAAGACCTCATCAATATAAGTTATTAGTTATGAGGAGATAACATGACGCTGTCCTAATCAGGGATCTTTTCTCATTTTTGGATAGATTGGTAGGAATATTTTGGTTAGTGAGGTAAGAAATGATGTTGGCATACCGAGATTGGTCTAGGGTGTTCAAAGCATAGATTACTTGGTATTCGAGGGTATCAAAGGTAGGATAGGATAGTTCTTCCAGCAAGAAGTCATAGCAGAATTGATGTTCCTCTAGCTGTAACATGGATGCCAATGTAGCCATAGCATCTGCATCTTTTTTCTCTATTCCAGATATCTGCTGGAATGTGATGAATACAAAGTACTTCCTTTGGTCATCAACAAGTTGTTTGTAGGGTGTCAAATTTTCATCTTTCATCTGATAATCTCCATTGACTTGATTGATAATGAGCTGGGAGTCACCATACACATGTAACTCTACAATATTCCACTCCATGGTGAGCTTAAGACCATTTACCAGTGCTTCATATTCAGAAATGTTGTTCATGCATAGAAACATGAATTTGTAAGACTTGGGTATCTTGTAGCCTTGAGGAGTTATGAACAGAACTCCTGCTCCAGACCCTTGTTGCATGAAAGAACCATCAAAGTACATCTTCTACGGGTACTTAGTTAGATGCATAATGGTCTAATCATGGAATTCAATCCTTAAAGGTTCATCATCTTGAAGTGGTGAATCAACTAGTTGATCCTCAAGGACTTTTCCTTTAATAGCCCTTTTGTCTACATACTCGATGTCAAAAATACTTAGAATAAGGACCCACTTTGCTAGACGTCCTGTTAATGCTATTTTTCTCAAAAGGTACTTCAGGGGATCAATCTTAGTAATGAACCTTACTGTATGTGAGAGCATGTAGTGTCTCAATTTTTGTGATGCAAAGATGACTGCTAAGCATGCTTTCTGAATAATGTTGTAATTGAGCTCATAGGAGACTAGTGTTCTACTGATGTAGTAGATAGCTCTTTCTTTCTTAGTTTCATCCTCTTGTGTGAGAAACACTCCTAGTGATGTAGCTATAGCTGAAATATATAGGAGTAATGACTTTCCATGAATGGGTGCCATAAGAATAGGAGGAGTAGCTAGGTACTCTTTTAATTGTCTAAAATTGGCTTCATAGTGTTCATCCCATTTAAATTTGACCCCTTTATGTAGTAATTTGGTAAAGGGTTGAGATATGTTAGCAAGTTGTGACATGAACCTCCTGATTGATTGAAGTCTCCCTTGCAATGTCCTCATTTGACTGATGTTGTGAGGAGGAGTCATCTCTAGAATAGCTTTGACCTTTGTAGGATCTACCTCAATTCCCTTTGTTGAAACAATAAACCCTAAGAGCTTTCCTGATTGGACCCCAAAGGCACATTTCTTTGGATTGATCCTGAGTTGAAATTTCTCTATACAATCCAATATCTTTCTCAAGTCAGCAATATGAGTACTCCTTTCTTTGGATTTAGCTAAGGGGTCATCTACGTAATCCTCCATGTATTTATGCATCATATCATGGAATATAGTAGTCATTGCTCTTTGATATGTAGCACCGACATTCTTTAACCCAAATGGCATGACATTCCAGCAAAAGGTGCCCAATGCGTAGGTAAATGCAATTTTCTCTTGATCCTTAGGGGAATTTTTATCTGATTGTAGCCCAGGAAACCATCCATTAGTGAATACAATTGGTATCCTATTGTGAGGTCTATGATCATGTCAATGCTAGGTAGGGGGAAGTCATCCTTAGGACATGCCTTGTTTAAGTCTCTGAAATCTGTACATATTCTAATAGATTTATTGGATTTAGACACTGGGATCACATTGGAGATCCATCCTGCGTAAGAAATGACTCTGATGAATCCAACTTTCAACAATTTCTCTAGCTCTGCCTTTACTAGTAATGCAACATTAGGATGCATCTTTCTAATTTTTTGTTTCATGGGCTTGATCTTGGGAAATATAGATAAGTGGTGCATTATCAATTCAGGATCCAGTCCAGGCATATCTGTATAAGACCATGCAAAGTTGATCTTCTTCTCTTTTAGGAACTCAGTGAACTGTGTCTTTTCCTCTTCTGACAAAGATTGTGCTAGGTGAACTATTTGAGGAACTTTATCTGTGCCCAAATTAATTGTCTATGTTGGTTCTATCAGAATTGAAGACCTTTCTTGAAAGTGCTCAGGGAGGATATAAAGAATCTCATCCTTTGGCACCCCTGAGAGGTTTTCACCATTAGATTTGTCTTTTGTTTTTACTATTTTAGGATCTGATACTACCACAATGTGGTTTTCACCATCAATTCCCTTTTTCCTTTTATTTTTCAATTTTTGACTGAGAAACTTGATATCCTCCTGTGACATGTTCGCACTCCTTGCAATGGTGGAAGAAGGGTAGGGTTCACAAGCGTTTAGATAGCAAGCCAAAGTGTAGTCATTGGGAAAGTTGAGAGTAGGAGTAGAATTTGTACTAGTCCAATCAATTAGGTTTGGGTTTATCAAAGATAAGGAGTCAGACTCTGGGAAGGACAACATCGTGTTAGCATCATGACTATTAACTAGCATGACATGTCCTGTTAAGTTAAGTTCTTCGATGTTTAGATCAATAAGAGTTAGATTGTCATTAAAAGGGTCATTGTTAGTTATATGTGGACCAAATCTAGTGACTCATTAGTAGAAATTTCATCATCATCTCTTTATAAAAGGAGGTTTATTTCTTGTCACATCTGAAGTTCTTCTAGACTTATGAGAACACCAGTCTCTCCATCAATGATTGGGGGAAGAAACTCTTCCTCTTCTTCAGGAATATCACTATTGTTGGGAGTAGTGTTAGACTGTTCATTGGGTGCTGATGGAGCCACAAACATGTGAATCACATCCATTTCAATGTCCTCTGTGGTGACATATAGCTCATCCCTTTCATAATCATGAGAGTTTGTTACTTCATCATCATATCTGTTTAAGAATTCTACAATAGTTATTTGATGTACTCGATGAGCCACCTATGGATCAAAGTGTGGTAAATCAAGGATATGTGTGATTGTGACTAACTATCCCTAATTAGGATGTGAATCCTATTGTCAGGGTGTTCTCTCTGTAGCCATTTCTATCAATGGTATCTCTGGATCATCTGTTGTTGTGTCTCCTACCTCTTGAATAGGAGGCTGTGCTAACAAAGGGGTGCGAAGATCTAGTGGTACCTCAAAGATTGGTACATAGTGCTCTCCTTGATAGTTGGGATTCTCTATGACAACATGTAATAATATTTCATAGGACCATGGCTCTAGTTCTATCTCCTCTATTTCATCACTCCCTTTGTCAGAGATCGGACTATCTTTTGAAGTAGGTTTGTCAGATTCAGTATTAAAACCTAATCCTATTTTATCTCTGGTATTCCTGAACTTCATGTGTATAGGTTCAATAAGTCCTCTTCCTATGTCACTTAGAGGTCCTTTTCCTTTGTATCCCATTTACTTGAGGAGATCATATCCTTTACCATACTATTTCAGGGATATTTCAACATGTTTGACCTCAGCTTCCTTTGGTTCTCCTTTGTAAAGCCAGTCCAAGACTGCCTCTTCTTCTGTGTTATCTAAAGAAGATGTGGATGCCTTTACCATGCCAGTTTCTTTTTGGATTTATGTCTCCTTGGATGCATTAGGTGTGAATGTCGAGGAAGGTTTTCCATAGGATCTTGGTGACACCGGAAGTTCCATCAGTGATGGAGTCATGTCCAGCTTGTATTCTCCCATACCTGTTTCTTCAAGTTTTAAAGTCTTCCCAAAGATTTTCATAACCATGTCCTTGGTAGTCTCAGGAGCAATCTCATCCATATCTTCCTTGTTATGTGGAATCATACTACCCGCTTTGATATTTTTACAAGTATAATTAGCATCCATAGGAATTGTGACCTCCACCCCATTATGTGGGATTTTGATACATTGGTGGTAAGTAGATGATACAACTTGCATTTTCTGAATCCATGGTCTCCCCAACAGGATGTTGTAGGCTAGGGGTAGATCCAGAACTTGACATACAACATTCCTTTCAATTGGTCTGACTCTGATGGATAGAACAATAAGACCTTTAGAGGATCTTTCTTCCTCATCATAAGATTTGATACTTATTTTGCTTCTAGAGTCAATGCTCTATTCTGAGAGACCCATTTTCCTGATTATATTAAGTGTACAAATATTCAACCCCATGCCTCCATCTATCAATACACATCTAACATAGGATTTATGAATGAGGACTTCAATATAGAGGGGTTGATTATGTGGATGTGTCTGTTAGCTCTTTTTCTTGTATCCTTCAGTTCTAAAAGAGAATATGCAAACTAGACTTGGGGATCTTAGTCCAACTAACATTAATCCTCTTCTTCATACAAATTGAGGGGCAAGGAAAGGCTAATTGATGAGGATTTGATCCTCCTTCTACTTCGAGTTCCACACACTCAGGCAGGTGCACCTAAAACATACTAAATCTGCATACATAAACACTTTCTCACTAAAACCTTTTATGTAGACATGAAAATTAGTGGATAGTTCTGAGACTTATAAGATATGGGAGTTCAACTCAACCAATCTTATGCAGGATCCCACCTACATGTTTTGCTAAGAACTAGGAAAATGGTCAATGCAACAACAAGGATATTCACCCTTCTTCTCTTTGAACCTGGAGGCTCAGGCAGGCTAACCTATTAGATTCACTTCTACAAGGAATCACCAAATATATTTGCACTATTCAATGCAACTTGTATACATTTCTGCTCTTAAACAGGAAAGGGAAAATGGTTTGATTTTAAATGATTGATGATGAAACTACATAATCAGTAAAGGACCAGTGCCTTATCTATTGGGCAACAGAGTCAAATAAATATGCATTCCCAAAAAACCCCAACTTCAAACTCAAATAACCCGAATGAAATGCCTTACAATCCATTCTTCTCATTTCAATATTCGGACATCAAATTCATATACAGAAATTTAATTCTTAGAAATTGCATTCGAGATTTAATCTCTCCTTGAAAGAAACTCAAAAAACAAAACCACAGCTACCTTGTAACTGGTGCATTAACATGCCTTACAAATTAATACATGAATTAACACCAAGCATACAAAGACATCAGATAGATATTTGAACAGGGATTCCATTATTATTCATTGAAATTCATCTGAAACTGAACACTGTAAGACCATGAACACAAAGAAATAAAACTCAAGAGCCTGGATACTGCCCAACAGCATAATTTTCACCATCCTCTGTTACAGTGGAGAAAAAACCAGATATAGGAGAAAGGAAAAAACAAAATTCCATCACCGACACCTGTCTATCCCCATAAAATATCTGCAACTGTTCAAATAGAAACAAGAATATGATTTGATCTGGACACAAATGGTTTGTAAAATCAGAATCCTCGTTCCGAGACCTTTCTAGTGATATATGATGCTTGGTATTTTGGACAAGATTTTCACTCTGAAACTTTAATTCACATTGGCCTTCCCGTGCAGATTTTCAGTTTTGAAGATTTGAAATATTTGAATTAATTCAATAGTTTGACTATTGAATAATATTTCAATTTAATGTTTTAATCTCATAGATTCAATAGCTTTTTAAAAACCATGTTAAAACCCTTTTCCAAAAGTTACACGTGGCAGCCTCTGATTGGCCTGCAAATCCACTAGGTGCCATGTGTCTGAAGTGACAAGTGGGCCAATGGCTTATTGGCTTATAGGTTAGATGGTGAGCATCTTCCCATTAATCCAATAAGCAAACCCTTAGATCTTTTTGAAATTTCTCACTAGTTAACCCTTCGCTTTTTGTGATGAATTTAATTGATTATTTCAATTAATTCATTTTTTCCTCACAATGCACCAGCATGTGACACTTGTCACAAGGTCTTATTTTCTTATAGGTTAGATGGTGTGCATCTTTCCATTAAGCCAATAAGCAAACCATTGGATCTTGTGGAAGATGCACACTTTTTAACTCTTTGCCATTTGTGATGAATTTAATTGATTATTTTAATTAATTCATTTTTCCTCACAATGCACCAGCATGTGACACTTGTGGCAAGGGCTTATTTGATTAATGGTTAGATGGTGTGCATCTTTCCATTAAGCCAATAAGCAAACCCTTAGATCTTTTAGAATTTGCTCTCTGGTTAACCAACTTGTTGAAAGAATTTCAAAATAAAAATAATATGAAATCTGCACATCTCACCAGAATGTGCCAAGTGTCACCCTCTGATTGGTCCACAGGTCCACTTGGTGCCACGTGTCAATTTCTGATTGGTGCTTTTGAACTGCACTGCAATTGCGCCACTTGGTGCCTACTGGGTGCCACATGGCATCCTCTGATTCACTGACCGCCAACTGGGCACCACTTGTCATCTGTGCATTTTCATCCAAAACTAGGGTGGGGCCCACCGCGCATTACCTTCTCCAACCAAGAGGTTCACCAAATGGCCTCTTGGTTCTTTTACTTATTTCATGTATGGTGCCCTTTAGTATATAAATACTAAAAATGAACAATGCACAGGGAATGTGGGATAATCCCATTTTCACATTTTCAAGTTTTTGAGGCCTTTGAGCAGAACTGCTCAACAATGGTTTCATTTCTTTGCCAAGAGATACCATTAATGTGTTCCAAAGGTCTGGGCGTCCTCTTCCATGGATTTACAATTTCAAATTTGAACTTAAAATCTCAAAAATCTCCTCCATTTGCTATGGAATTTGGCTTTACACCAGCCGATTGCTATGCTTGAGAGTTTCCAAAGCCTTTTCAGCAAATTTATTTTGATCATATCCTACAAACAATTCATTACACCCTATTCCAAAGCTTCCAGTATGATGCACTGGTCTCCCTTCAAGATCAGCGCAAGCTGCCCAAACATGCTTCAATGTTTCTTTGTTTGATGCGTAGACTTCCTTAATTCCAGCATAGGCAAACTTGGAATATTTTAAAGGCTTTAAGACTTCTCCAGTTCCAGTGCAGCCACTATTTCCATTACATTCATTTGTAATGGAGTCTCCTTGGGGCTTCTTGCAAATAGTTCACGTGCCTTCCCTGTGCTTCGACGTTGGCAGATTTGTAGAACTTGGCTATACACCAGCCAGTTGCATTGCTTGAAATTTTTTAAAGCTCTATTAACAAGTCCATTTTAAACATATCCTGCAATCACTGCATTTCATGAAATGACATCCTGTCAAACAGTTTGCGTGCCTTGTCTCTACTCCCACATTTTGCATTGGAAGGGAAGTTGCAAACAAAGGTTGTGGAATTTGGCTTTATAGCAGCAGACTGCATTAGCTTGAAATGTTTCTACAGCCTTTTCAGCAAACCCCTTTTGTGCGTAGGTAGAGAGGCTGCTAGCAAGGTTGTTGAATCGGGCTTTACACCTGTCAATGCATTAGATAAAAGATATTTGTGGAATGTGGCTTTACACCAATGGATTGCATTAGCTTGAGGTTTCTACAGCCTTTCCAATAGATCTATTTTGTGCACACCCTGCAATCAGTGATTTTCATGAGATGCATCTCTTTGAGGCATGCTGTCAAATAGTTCACGTGCCTTTGTCTATGCTTCCATGTTTTGCAAGCAGGGAGGTGCTGGCAACAGTTGTTGAATCTGGCTTTACACCGGCCAATGCATTTGATTGGAGTGTTTTTAGCTTTGCTTGGCCTGGGCTTCTCCACCCATTTCCAACGTAAACAAATGGCATTATACTTTCTGATTGCAATTCGAGCTCTCTCCTCCACACTGGTATCCTATTCTAAAGTGCCTTGCCAACAAACAATGTATTCATATGGAATAAGATTCATACCATCTCGAACTGCCGCTACAACACAACATTCAACAATAGTGTAAAATGTGATCCTTTCACATAAAGGAGCATATCTTCCCACCAATTCAACAGGCTAACATTTTTCCCATACATCTCATTCATCTTTTTAGCTGTGATCAAAATCTCTGTCTACTTTACCAACTAAATCTTCACGTTCCTTCAGAGGTTGTTCCATCACCAGAAGCTTCATGCTAATGCCCTTAAAGATGTCCACTTCATCAACCAGCAATTTCACAGCAATAGATTTTGCAGAAGGAATAATTAATTCATCTGGAATAGAGCCGGGGATAGCAAAGGGCTTTTCTTTATGTTCCTTTTCAGCTATTTTTTGAGCCATCTGTCTAGCTGTAGCTCCAAAGGTATCAAATTGGAATGAAATACTAAGCTCATGTGCATTTAATTCTGCTTTCTCATCTTAAGTATAAAACAAATTGTAATCAAACCGCAAAGAATTAGACTGATGAACTTTATAATCACTCTTGTCACTACTGCAAAGCAATCTCATTTATGGCAAGTGGCCTCTAGAACTGGCCTTAAAAACTGACAAAAACAAGTAACCGAAACATGGCACCAGGCACACGCCTTCCATGGTCAAAATTATTCCATACTGCAAAGCGACATCTGATGGAACCCAACAGGTGAAAATATTTTAATTGCCCAAGTTACCTCTTTTCAACAATTCTGCAAATTACCCTATCCAAGAGCGATGAACTGCATTTGGTTTCAGCTTTGAAAACATGTCAAACGATCTCCTCAGAATTTGAGCCTCTGGATATTGGAAGTGTGCTATATGGAGAATATAGATCTAGAAGGGTGCCTCTTGACAATCATCCAGGCACATTTGGCAACCCGTCAAAAGTAGCCACTTGGAAATGTAGAAAACAGGAAACATGAAGAATATCAATTTCTGCATATGAAAGGAAACTTGAAAAGTGGGTAAACAAAACCCTCAAGATCTTAGACCTGGCAAACTTGAAGTAAATTTTTTCCTATAATTTAGGGTAACCACTTTCCTGATCTGACCAATCACAACATTCAAGATATAACTTCGCAAACAGGGCCTCCGACCAAGCTGTGCAGCTGATCTTCATCAAATTGTTAGAAACTGCAAACAGAATCGAATTGGCAAATTGGACAAACGGATTCATCATGACCTAAAAATCATCAAGATAGAACATTTCCATGCCTAGAATATAGGGTAGCATTCAATTATCCATTCCATTCAACCGGGTGTAAAATTGTAAGACCTCAAAGTAGGTCATTCAAAAATCTGCATTTGGCAGTTTGGCACACTAACAAAAAATGCAAATGGAATGGGCTTAGAAAACTGACCAAATGGACTTGTCATGACCTGAAGACAAAGAATAAAAAATTATTTGACCTCTATAATGGAGTGCAAAAGGAATTTTTTCAATTAGGTCATAAGGTCAAAAGTTACAGTCAGTCAAACAGGGCTACTCAGAATTTTGATCAATTGCACAATGCATGACAACAGTAAACTACCGACTTTGAGGGATTTGAAACCTAGTCAAAACATATCAAAATGACTTGAGATTCAAAACATAAGTTCTTTGATACACATACTCAACATCCCCAAAGTGGTGGGTCATGAAAAATTTCTAGATGCAAGATATTCAAAGGCAAACTAGGCCAGTTAAAACAGATTGACACTAAGGCATAAATGCAGATTTTGACAAGTGCCTAAAACAAGACATCACGAAATAACTTGAAATCTTAAACTAACAAACTGATATGTCTTCAAATGTCAAAAAAAAGGTGATTAGTACTTGAAATGCATGGTAGACTTCAGAATTTCATCAAGGCAAATAGGCTCAAAAAGCACTTTAGGGGGTCAAAATGCAAAATTTTAACATGGTAATTCAAAAAACCTTATTACTTTTTTTAGTCCCAACAATGGATCTGACTGTGGACACGTGCCCCATGTGGGAATGCAGAGGATTCAGATCTCTTGGTATAGTAGACCACCCAAAAAGAACATCAGACTTTCTACTTTCTCTCTCTTCTACTTCCACTCTTTTGAATTTCTTCTCCAAAAACAGGGAACCTCTTTATTGAAAGGAAACACACCACACGACTGAAATGGAAAGAAAGAAACTATACAAACAAGAAGCTTATTTACAAAGGCCCAAACCCCTTCATGACTGAAATCAACATTTACCTCTATCAAAAATATGATTTTCATCTCCATGTATCAAAGGTAAATTGAGGCTATCATACAAAGAATCAGGGGAAGTATGATGAACCATAACCTCTGATTTCATATTTAGTTCACCATGAAAAGTTTCATTCATTTTCATATTGTAATAATTTTCAAGATCAACATTGGAGGAAGATTGATTAGAGCGGAAGGAAACTGAATCAGTCATTTCATCCTGGCTCCCATAGTTATTGTTTTCATAATCTGATATATCATTCAGACCAACTGAATTTTCAATCATGTCCTCATACAAAGGATTAGAGAATACATGGAAAACCTTTTCAAAATCAGGGCAGTAGAGCATTGGCTGATTCACATCTATTTCTTCATCAAAGAGTGAGTTAGGAACTTCATTAAACCCACCATCAATTTCTGAACCGTAACCATCAGCAAGGATGGAACATTCTGAATCAGCATCATTATGAATTGAACAATCATTATTGCTATGAATTTGAGAAGAAGCACAACTATAGCTATCATTTTTTAAAAGAAAATCCTCAATGATCTCATCAAAATAATCAGCTATATGAAAAGGTGTTGGTACATCATATGCACGTCCATTTTCAAAATTTGACAATTCTTTATCCTTTTTTTCTACAAATTCCTCACAAATGCTTCCTTGAACACCCCCATTTAATGACATGGATTGAAAACAATCTTCCTTATTTGAAACAAGGATTGAAACTTTGTGGATCATATCTTCTTGTGCAAGAAAATCACTACAACAACTTCTGTCTCCATCATAATCACTCTCTTGGTGCTCATTAAAGTCTTCCTTAAGTTGAAACAAGAAGTCTGCATTATTGTGCTGAATGGAAGACAAATCTACACAACGAAAGGAAAAATTATTTACTAAAGATTCATCTTAATCAATCTGATGTTCATCTACTTCATCATCAGCATAATAAGATTCAGCATCATCATTATAAGATCTATATTCAGCACCATCTTCATAAGAACTAGATTCAGAATCATCTATACTTTCAAGTTCAGATTTCTCAATTTCATCAATCCATCTTTTAACATGTTTAGATGCCTCTTCTCTAAGAGATAATGACCAATCAAGTGATTCTGGCACACAAAGCTCTAGAAATAATTGCACCCACTCTAATTATGGAAAGTCAATATCAGCTATAAGCTTATCAACTGCACTTGAAAACCTTTGATAAAATGAATATGTTGATTCCCTTTTTCTATCTCCTACCCTTTCTCTCAAAATCAATAGGGCCTTTTCTTGGATCTCTTGATCTATTAATGAAATATTCACTTTTCTACTAGCAATTTCAAGATCTTGTTTGTGAATTTCAGATCTAGAAAAGATATCTCCCTCCATGAGAGTTGGAATTTCCATTTGAACTATTTATTCAACAATACATTCCATTCTTGAAAAAGGTTTCCATCTGATTTCAAAACCATCACTTCTTTCATGAAACCACAACATATTTCTGGTTTTAATAACTGAAAATCTCAACCCAGAAATATGACAAAACTTTCAATCTCTTTCCCTTTTCTTAGTGACTCATTCACCTATGAAGGGACTTTTCTTTTCAACAAATAAGAGGATTACCTGGATAAAATTTGCAGTAGCTACTCTTTTGCTTCTTGACTTGAAACACTGTGGATTCAGAGCCTTTTGTGTAGCTTCATCAAGTTTCTTCTTCGTAGAGTCGCCATCTCCTTGCAGAGGAGAACTTTCAAACAACAAAAGCTATTTGCCAAATTTTTTTCAATTCTAGGTTTATTCTAACCAGTAAAGTCACACAGTCTTTTCCTTCTTTTCACTACAAATAAAAACCACTTCCAGGCTATTCACACAGAAAGATCTGAACAAATTCTAGATTCTTTTTCTTGACACTCTTTCTTAAAATCAGATTTAGATATTGATTTAGCAAAGCAAGGAAACATACATCTTAAACTTGCTGATCTTAAACATCAAATCACAACTGATAATCAAAAATTACACTGGCACAAAACAACCACGATTCTCCAAATTTAAAACAGAGTCACCACCCATAAAAAGTATGGGATTAGGATTCACAAACCGGTCCAGAAATGGACAATAAACAATTAGTCATTACAGACTTTACAAACATCCATTTCTCCCCAGCAGAGTTGCCATTTTGTTGGCGTACTCAGATGGGCAAACTGAATCTCTAGTATTTATAACTTGTCTGATTTTAACTAGATTCTGGGATGCTCCTTAGATACAACTTAATTATACCCAATCCCTAGCTAAGTCTCCAATTTGTTAGCTCTTTTTCTTGTATCCTTCAGTTCTAAAAGAGAATATGCAAACTAGACTTGGGGATCTTAGTCCAACTCACATGAATCCACTTCTTCATACAAATTGAGGGACAAGGAAAGGCTAATTGATGAGGATTTGATCCTCCTTCTGCTTCGAGTTCCACACACTCAGGAGGGTGCACCTAAAACATACTAAATCTGCATACATAAACACTTTCTCACTAAAACCTTTTATGCAGACATGAAAATCAGTGGATAGTTCTCAGACTTATAAGATATGGGAGTTCAACTCAACCAATCTTATGCAGGATCCCACCTACATGTTTTGCTAAGAACTAGGAAAATGGTCAATTCAACAACAAGGATATTCACCCTTCTTCTCTTCGAACCCGGAGGCTCAGGCAGGCTAACCTATCAGATTCACTTCTACAAGGAATCACCAAATATATTTGCACTATTCAATGCAACTTGTACACATTTCCGCTCTTAAACATGAAAGGGAAAATGGTTTGATTTTAAATGATTGATGATGAAACTGCATAATCAGTAAAGGACCAGTGCCTTATCTATTGGGCAATAGAGTGAAACAAATATGCATTCCCAGAAAACCCCAACTTCAAACTCAAATAACCCGAATGAAATGCCTTACAATCCATTCTTCTCATTTCAATATTCGGATATCAAATTCCTATACAGACATTCAATTCTCAGAAATTGCATTCGAGATTTAATCTCTCCTTGAAAGAAACTCAAAAAACAAAACCACAGCTACCTTGTAACTGGTACATTAACATGCCTTACAAATTAATACACAAGAATTAACACCAAGCATACAAAGACATCAGACAGATATTAGAACAGGGATTCTATTATTATTCATTGAAATTCATCTAGAACTGAACACTATAAGACCATGAACACAAAGAAATAAAACTCAAGAGCCTGGATACTATCCAGTAGCATAATTTTCACCATCCTCTGTTACAGTGGAGAAAAAACTAGATATAGGAGAAAGGAAAAAACAAAATTCCATCACCGACACCTGTCTATCCCCAGAAAATATCTGCAACTGTTCAAATAGAATCTACAAGAATCTGATTTGATCTGGACACAAATGGTCTACAAAATTAGAATCCTCATTCTGAGACCTTTCCGGCGATATATGATACTTGGTATTTTGGACAAGATTTGCCCTCTGAAACTTTAATTCACGTTGGCCTTCCCGTGCAGATTTTCAATTTTGAAGATTTGAAATATTTGCATTAATTAAATAGTTTGACTATTGAATAATATTTCAATTTAATTTTTTAATCTCACGGATTCAATAGCTTTTTAAAAATCATGTTAAAACCCTTTTCCAAAAGTTACACGTGGCAGCCTCTGATTGGCCTGCAGATCCACTGGGTGCCATGTGTCTGAAGTGACAAGTGGGCCAATGGCTTATTGGCTTATAGGTTAGATGGTGAGCATCTTCCCATTAAGCCAATAAGAAAACCCTTAGATCTTTTTGAAATTTCTCACTAGTTAACCCTTTGCTTTTTGTGATGAATTTAATTGATTATTTCAACTAATTCATTTTTTCCTCACAATGCACCAGCATGTGACACTTGTCACAAGGGCTTATTTTCTTATAGGTTAGATGGTGTGCATCTTTCCATTAAGCCAATAAGAAAACCATTGGATCTCTTGGAAGAGGCACACTTTTTAACTCTTTGCCATTTGTGATGAATTTAATTGATTATTTCAATTAATTCATTTTTCCTCACAATGCACCAGCATGTGACACTTGTCGCAAGGGATTATTTTCTTAATAGTTAGATGGTGTGCATCTTTCCATTAAGCCAATAAGAAAACCCTTAGATCTTTTGGAAGTTTCTCACTGGTTAACCAGCTTGTTGAAAGAATTTCAAAATAAAAATAATATAAAATCTGCACATCTCACCAGAATGCGCTAAGTGTCACCCTCTAATTGGTCCGTAGGTCCACTTGGCGCCATGTGTCAATTTATGATTGGTTCTTTTGAACTGTGCTGCAATTGCACCACTTGGTGCGTACTAGGTGACACATGGCATCCTCTGATTCGCTGACCGCCAACTGGGTGCCACTTGTCATCTGTGCATTTTTGTCCAAAATTAGGGTGGGGCCCACCGCACATTACCTTCTCAAACCAAGAGGTCCACCAAATGGCCTCTTGGTTGTTTTACTTATTTCATGTATGGTGCCCTTTAGTATATGAATACTAAAAATGAACAATGCATAGGGAATGTGGGATAATCCCATTTTTACATTTTCAAGTTTTTGAGGCCTTTGAGCAGAACTGCTCATCAATGGTTTCATTTCTTTGCCAAGAGATACCATTAATGTGTTCTAGAGGTCGAGGCGTCCTCTTCCATGGATTTACAATTTCAAATTTGAACTTAAAATCTCAAAAATCTCCTCCATTTGCTATGGAATTTGGCTTTACACCAGCCGATTGCTATGCTTGAGAGTTTCCAAAGCCTTTTC